>KK121596.1:85240-186736 GCA_000611955.2 Stegodyphus mimosarum | reverse complement strand
CCTTTTTTTTTTTTTTTTTTTGCTTACTGTGTTACAGGAATTTGCCTTTACAAATATTCATTATTGGAAAGAAATACTTGTTTTAAAGTCTTAAATTGCTCAGTTTGTGTGCAAAATAATATTGTTGCGTATATGCAGGTTCGTAATACGAGGGAAAGTTGAAAAATAAGTTTCCCTTGTCGACTGTGGTCAGAGTTGTGTATGAAAATCAAAAAATAGAATGAGACATTAAAGATATGACATACCTTTATTTTTCCACGTAGGTACCAAGTACATTGAGACATTTGTCCTATCGCTTGATAAGCTTCAAAAAGCCCTCCAGGAAAAAATCAGGGCTTTGCATATGGAAGAAGCGTTGAACGGCTTGTTTCACTTCAGTATTGCTTCCAAAGCGCCTTTCCCATGCGTTGTTCCTTGTGTGTCGAGGTCAATTGTCGGGGCACCCATCGTGCTGACACTTTTCTGTATCGAAGAATGTCGTGGATGATGTTTTGAGCTCGCTCATGTGAGATTCCAAGTTCTTCCGCTACTTCATCGATGGTGATACGCCGGTTCGCTCTAATCATGTCATCCACCTTCCTGACATTTGCATCTGTAGTGGCCGTGCGCGTCCGTCCAGCTCTCGGTATGTCCTCCACTTGCTGACGTCCATCACTGAATGTGCGACACCATCTCCGCACCATTTGCTTCGACATCACACCTGGCCCATAGACTTCCACGAGGCGGTTATGAATTTCTGTTCCTGATACTCCACGTGCCCATTCATAGCGGATAACCGCTCTCACTTCCTCCTTTGACCACGAATTCAAAACGCACCTTCACTCCATACCTACCGGGGCTCAAATGAGAGGCTGGTCTCCGCTTTGCGCAGGCACTGCAACAGCGCCATCTGCTTGATTTGCAGCGACCTCTACCCAATGGTGTATCGGTGACTTGCGCGTTTTCCTGCTGTGTCGCCTGTCGCCCATAGCCGTTCAACGCTTCTTCCATATGCAAAGCCCTGAATTTTTCTTGGAGGACTTTTTGAAGCTTATCAAGCGATATGACAAATGTCTCAACGTACTCGTACGAGAATAATAAAATAAAGGTATGTCATATCTTTAATGTCTCATTCTATTTTTTGACTTTCATACACAACTCTGACCACAATCGACAGGGAAACTTATTTTTCAACTTACCCTCGTAGATTGAAAGCACGCAGGTCCGATGATAGGTTGATAACATTTATTCAAACGAAATACTTCAGAGTTCTGGAACTTTCCATAGAAATACTCGTGCAGATATTCACAGTATCACAGAGTACAATCATTATTTGTACTTTAAACTGTTAAGAACGTTAGCCACAATTCAATGCAAAGTGCATCTAAAGAGCGAAGCTAACCTAAAAACATCTCTATACTCCGACTCACGCTGAACTAACGACTAACAACTGAGAGCAAATGCTCTTTCCGGTCTTACATAGTTTTCACCTGGCCGCCGAGATATTTCTTTGGTGCTTAAGGCCAAATTTAAATTAGTCGCCAAAACTGTTGTCAGCTTGGAGATATCTCGCCAATTTAGTGAGACAACCATTTATTTACTCCTGTTAAATAGACTTGCTCCTGTATTCTTACTTTTCCTGCAAGTTTCGCCTCTCTAGATTTTCATGTTACATTATACAGAAAAATATAACAATATCGCACATAATTGCACTAAAATCATTTATCTATGTAACTGAAATCATTTATCAATGTAATTGTATTGTATCAAAATTTGTAACAATATATTTTATCTCGTAAGAGACAGTTTAGCAGAAAGATGTGTCAGAAATGAGATGGATATAAACAATGCACTAAATGATTTTGCAAATAATATTAAAAGATATACAAAACTGCATCGATAATCACTAATATAATTCTACGCTTCCTCTAAACAGTCAAGTATTTCTAATTATTAGTGCTTCTTAATAAGATTCAGAATTAAAATGTTTGAATAAGTTTATTTATTTTTGTTTGTTTATTCGACTTTATTCACGCGTGTTTTTGTTTGTTTCAAAGAGGGAATTTTCCTTTTAATCTTCTTTTTTGTAATTAATAGATGCAGTAACCTTAAATTTAATTTTGTAAAGAAATTAAATTCCATGTTATTCTTTCTACTGGTAAACAGTTGTTAGGTTTCAAATCAAAAAATATTACATTACATTTTACTTAACTTTTACATTTCACATTTAGATCTGGCAGTACCTGTGTAGCTGAAGACACTCTAGTTTCTTTAGGTGACTTTTTCAAACGCTGCGCAATTTTTCTGTTTGAGTAAATTAAATACCAGCTATTTTCCTTTATGAAATCAATTTGATTTTATTGCAACAGGTTAATAAGCAGTGTAATATAATTAAAATTCCCATATAATAAGTACAGGGTGTCTGTAATTTATTCACCCGTAAAAGATTCGTTTTAAATAATACAGAATAAGAGATAGGCAAAAAGATTTATTGAATTTTATTTAGCACTTCAAATAATTTTGTATTAATGCACTTCAATATGAGAACAATTCGTTGCTCGGAGAATATAAATTCTGTTCTCCTTTTCCCTCCAGAGATTGTTAAACATTTACGTAATCGTAGTAGCTGTTTCCGTGAAGATTCTTGGATACTGAGAATATCTGAAGCGTAATCTCGGTTCTTCAGGTATCCCCAGAAAACTGAAGTCGAGTGGTGTTACGTCCGTTGAACAGGAGAGTTAGGAAATTGTTCCACCTTTACTAACTCAGCGATACGGGAATGTTTCATCAAGGAATGCGTACACATGTGTGGTCTAATGAGATGGGGCCTCATTTTGTTGAAGAAAACGCTTAGCTGCATTTCTTCTAACTGCGGTACCGAAAACAATCTCATCATCCGAATTAATTGAAGACTCGAGAAAAGAAGGGACCAAACAACTATTATGAGTTATGGTTCATCAAATTTTAATTTAAAAGTTACCTTGCTCAATTTACCTTACAAAATAAGGGTTTCCTTACACCTATATCCTGCAGTTATGTCAATTAATCTATCCTCAAACACTAATGTTGCTTTTTCACTGAATACGATATTGTGAAAACAAATGATGATCATTACTGATACAGTCAAGAATGTAAGAATGTCTGCAAAAAATTCTTTACAAACGACTCGATCGTTAGGTTTCATTTGTTGACAAATCGGCAATTTATACGCAGTCAATTTCAATCGTTTATGAACAACTTTACGAACAGTCGACCTGGGAATTTTTGTTTGCAGGCTACCACGACAAATGGATTTGCTGGGACTGCACACAAACACATCTCGATTGGCAAAAATATTTATATCACTGACGCTTGGTATACTTGCGCTTCCTTTATGCAAAACATGTCTGGTCTCTCGAAAGTGTTTTAATCATCTTTCAGTTGATTTTTCCTTTGATAGAAGTTTATTAAATTGATGTCAGAATTGCCTCTAAACGGTTTTCGGGGAATTTCGTTTCCTATAACGAGATAATGCACATTGCGTTTTTAATGAACGACGATATTTTATACATAAGCAACACTTTCACTGTTGTTATTCCCCAAAAAGTAGAACAAACGGAATTCCTTGAACTGTAGATTATATCGATATAAATTATTTACTGTTACTTTGTAAAATTACTTTTCAATTCAATTTTTATCAGGTGATTAAATTATGTACATCTTTTGCTTTTGAAAGCGAAATAATGTGTTCCTGCACAGGTATAATCGATAATCCGCATTCAGAAGTTAAATTTTAATAAGATTACTTACCTTCCAGACGTACATTTCAGTCGTAATAAACAGTCCAACTATTCAAATTAAATATATTTTTCTCAGACGAAGCATATCATACAGTATTTTATATTAAAAGGCAGGATAAATACTTTGAAACTAGTCTTTTACGTGTAACTTTCCAGTTAAATGAAAGTATTAAATTTTGTTTGTCCATTTAAGATATTCTCAACTTGAGAAATTTATATTCATTTCAAAACTTTTTCTTTGAAAAAATCTACTGCTGGTGAAGAACGATTTCGTTTCAGATTAATTTTATTGAATAAAAGAGCTGTTTATTACATTACGTTTCAAATGGGCTTTGTGATTTCATATAAAATTAATGATTCGTCGCTTGCTTAAAGGCAAAATTGACAGTTGTCAGAATTTCTTGTTTTTGTTTTGAAGCAATGCGTTAGTATAAGCAAGTAATAAAGTCAATTTGGCATCCTCAGTATGCAACTCAAAATGACTGCTCCATGAAAACTGAAATAATGAGAATAAAGTACTCCTTAAAATTGAATTTGGAATATTATTGAATTTAGAAACATTCATAAGCAAGAAAATGTTTTGCAAGGACTAAGGGAGCAAAGTTAAAAAACCAAGTCGAAATGCGCATAAGCTGCAGGTTCGTAAATCGTGAAAAAGATATTTTAAAGGATATGAGGTAGTTAAGATGGCACGTTTAAGGAAATTACTAGTGAAGGTCCTAATCATTTAGAATCTCGAAAAACGTCTCTCCCTAAGGTAGTACTAGTAAACATTTGACTAATGTAAGTCATGAATGAAGCAAAACCATAACATATTGATAGTAAACAATGATCTCCCGAGTAAAATATTTTAAAATATTTTAAAAGTAAATAATGATCTCCCGAGTTCAACGCTTCAAACAGAACTTATCGAGGGAAAAGTGATTTGAAGCCTTGTATTTAGTTGATGGTTGAGTTTCGAATGTAGGTTTCGTTCCTCCGAGACATTTGAGATAAAGCGCGAAGCTATTTAAATATTTTCTCCATTTGGAGTGCATTTTTTACGGTCTCTCAAATGTTTCAGATCTCTTCCCTACCTATATTCGCAACTTTCAAAAGGAACGTAAACGCTAAAAAACTTGGTAAATTAAAAATAGTAAAGCAGAATACAAAGTGGGATATAAACAATGAAAACAAACGCGGAAAGGGAAAAGATAAAAAACTACGTTACGAAAATTGTAATAAAAATATACAATTATTTATATGACGTTATTAAAATTCATGAATACTTTCATGCAAGGTCGATATATAAAACCTAAAAAAAGAGCTGTTCGAATGTGTGAAAGATTAGCTTTAATTCGCTCTATGTAAAAATATTTCTAATATGTGAAAAAAACTTGGGACATATAAATCGATTCAATTAGTTGGAGTCGGTTTGGAGAAATCCATCGAATTATAGAAAAAGCTGTAAAGATGCTTCTTTACAAATCGGATGAAGAGGTCGAAAAATTAAAGTCGTAAGTACAACTGCATTGTTGAACTAAATCATGTCTGGAAGCAACCTACTAAAAAAGTGCATCGTAGAAACTCAGATGGAACGAAAGTTCAAAATCTCAACGCCTATATTCTTAAGATTAAACCAAACCCATAAAGGGAGAAAACGACTAAAAAAGTCAAAAGTTGATGTTCGCGATGTGACCTTTTGCAAGAAAACGTAAAGTTTTACATAAGAACTTAAGTTTAATTAAACGAATTCAAATAAACAGTAAAAGTAAGTCAAAACGTTTAGCAGCAGTTTTGTAAATGACTGTAAAGTCCAGTTGGCTTTTCAAAGCAGGAAACATGAAAGATAAGCTATGCCCTCTCACAGGAATTCGAATTCCGCATCTTTCGACCTCTAGCTGGAAGCGCTATCAATTACGCCACGAAGGCAAGCAGGAGGGAAGGAGAAAATTCCTTGCATGGCTTTCAACTACCCGCGCGCAGTACACTGTTGCATTAAGTTTGCTTTTCACTATCAAGTGCCACATAGTGAAATAATATTTTCATTCTACATGGTGAATTAATTTCAGTTAATTATATTAACTTTTGTTTCACTTTAAGAAATTTGAAGTTAAGATTCTTAACTACAATGTACTTATCTGATAATTTGCGCTACTAAACAGAGCCATGCCTATATATCCTCCCCTCACACACAACAGGAGTTAAATTCATCTACACAATATACTTATTAAAGTTAGTATTTCATACCATAAGGCCATAACATTTGTAACAATATTTAATTATAGCTGTAGATTCATCAGGTTTTTTTTAAGCAGCAAACGTGAAAAATGTGCAGTGCCCTTGCTGGGACTCGAATCCTGGACCTCTGGAATGCGCGTCGAGTATGCTTCCAATTACATCACGAAGGCATGCAGAAAAGATGCAGAAAATACGTTATATACGCCCCCTTTTAAAGAATGACTGAGGTTAAACCTTAGTCACCAAATCCTGAGGTGACGAATTAGCTTCCCCCCACCTTTTAGTTCGGGCGCCAATTTAGAGTATTTAGGTTGTTTTGAAGCGGGAAATGTGAAAACTGCGCAGTGCTCTCGCTGGGATTGATGAACGTCCAGGCGTTTTAAATAAGATTGGTTTTACGTCTTCGCGCTAAATGCATCAGCTGCGAAGGAACGTTTTCAATTATGAACAGTATTTGCTTCTCAGAAATAAGTCGTTTATAAGTGTCAAAACTAAAAAATATTTTAACTCAAAAGTGACTTGAAAATATTCATGCAATGGCTTTTAGGAACATATAAAATCCAAGCTAGGAGTTTTAAGGAAAATATTATCTAATTTAAAATATTCAAAATAGAAACAAAATCAAGAATCTGAACCATTCATATCAGAGCACAAAATGCTGTAAAAGACTGCATTTTAATTTTCATTCTCTTGAATATTTTATCGGTACATCTTTGTTATAGCGGCCCCTAACTATCTTTGGCTGTTTTACATTTGCACAGAGGTCTCAGATATAATTTCGCTAAGTTCGTGAAGCGCAAATGTAAAAATAAACAACACAATATATAATAATAACAATGATACTCACTATCGTTTCCTAAGAATAATTTTAAGAATCCTTATCCTAATCATTATTATTTTATCTTTTTCCAGTCAATTGCAACACTATCATATATATTAAGCTGTTTCTTATGCCATTTCATGAACGTCAATTCCTCTGCCCAGAAATACATAAATCTAGCGGCAGTGACGAATGATATTCTGGAACTGCTGGACCAATTTTCAGCATTTTTTGGTTTTGCGATTTTTAACATTGCACCTGTAAATGGTTTCGTCGTTAACATAAAGTTTCATATTGTATCTACTTTCGCATACTTGTTTATCAAGTAAAAGACTTCTTTCTTGACAAACATGAAATGGCATCCAACTTATTACTTGGCAAATTAAAGATTATTAACGTCATATTCACAAAAAACAGTGAATACATTTTTAAATAAAAAATTTCGAATTCGAAAACCTTATCAAAAATGAATAATAAATAAGAATAAGAACACGCCGCGAAAGCAAAAATGCAACGTGGTGCTAAAGTACGATTACGTGATGAAGTATAAGAACATACAGCCAGTAATACTGTCACCTGAGAAGGTATAAGAACACGTAGATAGATATTGGCGAGATATCTAGGTTGATTTCTCGGGGCCCGCTATAACGAAAGAAGTAACATTTTATCCGTAGTGCTCAACAGTTTCCTTTTTTGCATTACATAGATGCAATACGCTTTTGAGTGTCCTGGACACAGGTATCCACTGAAAAGTTTTGGCACGTAGAATTGGAGACAAATAATTATACCAAAAAATCTTTATTTTATTTTAGAATTTTGTATTGAATTAATAAAAATCACTCGCCTTATACACGCACTTTAAATGCCTCAATAGCATCTATACGAAACACGTTTTTACTCGATTCCAGTGGCATAATATACGCTATACATGCTCCCGGACCCCGCGAACGAAGCCATAGTCCGTTATTGTCGTACTTAAAATACGATAACTGGCGCCAAAAATTTCTTTCCCTCAGAGAATTTAACAAGTTTTATTTCAACTACGAATACGATTTTCGTCCTAGATGTATTTACAAACGCTTTACCTAGCTATATACAAATAACGCTCCACTTCATTCTGTCATATACTATGATCTAACCTATGGTTTCATCATATAAAGTTTGCAATCATTTTCTGTCATCATAAGTTTATTACTGTAGTAAAATCTCTAAAATATCTTAATTTATACCAATAATACACTCTCGATCGTAACACTGATCACTGATGCAAACTGAAAATGATTTTAGTGCTGTAGCTGTTCGGTTTTTCTAAAATTATCCAAACACGTTTCCGACGCTGATTCGAATTCTGTTAAGGGCAATGAATTTTAAAATTTCTTCGTTTTCTTTTTTCCTCACCTTTAACATAAATAAACAAATTATTTGTTGCGCCGCCCAACCGGGATAGTGGTTAATGACACTTACTGTTGTATCGCAGCCCCCGGGTTTGATTCCCGAAGAAAGCATGGATGTTTGTATATGTACAGTGTCTGTGCGGCATAGGGACTCTTAAAATATTCCGCCAGCCGAAAATCTTCTCAAGAGTTTGCTGGTAGGAGAAGAGAAGTGGGTAACTGTTAGACCCGTTTCCTCGGGGTGCTTTCATTTAAAATTAGGGGGCGGAACTTAGCAATGTCACCTGTATGGTGTCCAACGACAGGAGAAATATTGCCTCTTTGCCACCATGTATTTCATGGACTTGGTTATACAAGACAAGCGACATTAATCACAGCAACAACGCTCCTCATAATATGTTAGTCTCGTCAGTGATCGAGAAATTAACACCGCTGAATACAAGAAGTTCGCGCTGGGTTCGAACCAAGAGGAACGAGTTGTCTGCATGGTTTGTTTCGTGGTTTCTCTCAAGTGTAACGTAAATACAAGCCAGTTTTCCTTAGAAAGTCCTTCAAAGAGGCATCACTACCTTTATCCTGACAGAACTAGTATTCTTTGTCATATTCAACTATCCTATCCTTACAATATATGAAGTAAAACTTGCAATTTTGATTTTTAAGAGATCTTCAAGATGAAAATTCTTCCTAGGAATTACCTAATAAATTGTATGGTGATAGGTCTTCCGTTATTTTTTATATCCGTCTGACTTCTTGTTCTGGTACGGTACTTGGCGAGTATGTTGAGGGTATGTAAACTGAAAAGGAGAATGTTTCCTTACATCAGCCTTCAGGAAAACATTCTTCCTAAAAACACATAAGCCAAGCGTGCCTTTGGTATAATCGAATTATCCAATGAACCAATCTTTAATATTCTCAAATCTTTTATCATTCAACTGAAGCTTTCTTGTAAGATAGTCGTTTGTGAACTCAAAAGAATTTTGTATGCTGGATATTTCTAATTGTAAGTCTAATAAATCGGCTGTCAGATAGTTTTATAAGTTGCTGCACTCATCTTATCCTTGTAGAATAAGCGTAGCTTTGTGATGGTAACGTTTAGTGATGCTTTATGTTTTAATTCAACCTCTCCCTCCCACCAATTGGCTCAGGGACCTATATATGCTAAATTCAACGAATATGATAACTGTTTACCACTAATGTTTATTAGTAGCAATAAATAAGATTTCTACCTCTGGTCTCTTTTATTCTAATGTTTTAATTTCAGTTCCTTTCAGTCAACAGTTTTATCGAATTTATTTGCTTCGATTTATTCACATTTCTCTCTTTCTTAAACTGTGTTTCTTAAGATTCATTTAATAAGATATAGAATATTTAATGCTATTATACTGGTTACATTAGAAGCAACAGATTCATATTTAACTCGTTTAAAACATGTTCTTTTATACTATTAGTAGTAGTATTAGTATTAACCAGAAGAGTTTGTCTTAAAAGTTCTGAAAAATAAATTCAGAACTTTAAACTTCCTTTTTTATCTCCTTTACATTATGCAATTATTTTGATTACTTTATTTTAAACAATAGACTAAATACCAAGACAAGGCATAACTTATATTTATATCCCAATACTTTTAAGGAATGGTATAGACTATTGGCTTGATTCATTTAATCTATCCAGCAATATGTGTGTAATTATTCCAGAAATAATCCTAAACGAGCCAATAGTATACTCCCAGCGTTTAAGTAAATAGATATAAAACAACATGAAACCTCTAGCAGTGCCTCTCATTGTCTCATTTAATGGCACATTTTACACAAAAAATGTACCAAAAGGTTGATAATTGCGTTACATTTTATTTGCAAACATTCTTATTTAGCGTCCTGATACTGTCCTAACGGGTCTTTATGCGGCAGGTCTGGTTCAGGGAGTTGTAATCAATCGCGTCCTCGTCAATAATTAGAGGACTCGGGAAATCTTGTACGATGAAAAAAAACAGTACGAGCTACAGTTCATATTAAAGGGAGACAGTAGAAAATTAATGTCAACATCATGGTACTTCCCAGGCAAGTTTTCTCTATACATTTCATCACAATAAGAGTAAATTAACTTCTAACAGTAAATTTTAACGTCAGAAAAGAGTATGCACATTACTGCGAAATCTCATTACTTTTGATTGCAATACAAAATTCTAATACTTCTTGGTGTGTTCCAAAGTTGAATTTTTAAATTTTTGTAACTAATGTGGTATCTCTGTAAGGTATTTTCTCCTTCCTTTCCGTATGAATTCGTGATGTAATTGGAAGCATCCTCGACGCTTATTCGAGAGGTCCACGGTTCGAGTCTGACGAGGTCAATGGATATTTTTATAGTGTCCAGCATAAAAAACACCCTAATGAATCTACACCTCTCCTAATCGTTCATCTGAGGCAACTTCCTCCCTTTGTCCAGGCTTTATTATTAGAGCAGAAAAACGTTTATCTAAACTCTTCATTATAAAAAATACGTTAACTCTTAATGATGTGGAAGTATTTAATTTGAACTTTTGGATATTTTTTATCTTCTTTAATAAAAGAGGAGCTAAGCCCTCGACATGTCTCCCAAAAGACAGCTACCGTAAATCACTGAAAGGAAATGTTCGTTAAAAAAAGTGAAATGTGATTCTCATAATTAAAGCTTTATTTTATTGATATATATATTTTAAATTTTAAGCTTCGTCAGTAAGGATTAGATTCGCGTATTTTAGAAAAAGGATTTGGTGTAAATATCTGATTATATGACACGTATGGAATTAAAATAAGAAACGCTTTACATACACGAAATTTCACAGCATATTCGATCAATTCGCTTGAATGCGCTTTTGGCAAGCATCCATAAACAAGGCTTTCATCAAGAACTGATGCAAGTTAATTTTAAAGTTTCGCGGACCATAATGACGAGAACGCTCGATCTCTGCATGAAGATGAGATAATAGGTTATTCTACGCTGAATAAAAGTGATAGGAAAATTGTCAGAAAGTATGGCGGAAGTGTCAAAGAAAACTATATGCCTCATTATTCTTGAAGACGTTATAATAAGGTATAAAAATTTGGTTTGTTAAGATACCAAGATAAAAATGTCCGAACTAATTACCTTAAAAATGCTCAGTAGTTTTTTTACTGCAAACGAAGAGATTATATTTCTTTATTTCATGTTGATACAACTATAAATATGTTTATGAAAAAAAAACATAGACGTTTAGGAAATAATGCTTCAGAAAAGAAAAACATTAAACTGGAACTTGTTATTCTTAATTATTTTCATAAGATGTGTTTAGAAAAATTTCTTCGTGTCAGAAAGATTCACTGAACTTCTTGAAATTATTGATGACTGTATGTGTCGATGAACGTAGTCAGTTATTAAATTTTGATATAGGAGTAGACTAAATTTTGCTATAGGGGTAGGCTAATGTTGGTATAGGCTTGTGCACTAATGTGCTATATATTGTAAGTATGAAGCTTGTAAGTCATTTTATTTGCTGAAAATGAACATATTGGGGGGCAAATTCATGAACCAGCGATCTGAGAACACTGCACTGCAATAATTTATGAAGTAGTTTTAACAGGAAAGGTTTTTAATACTGGATTCTGAAGTCAAAATATTCGTTGCATTTGATGGCACATGACTAGGAAAGCAACTTAAGGTAAATAAACTGAAAACTGCTATAATATTTAAATAACTATAACAAACATACGAAGTTTACAATGAATATGGAGGGCGAAGGAAATAAATAATTATTAGGATAAAGTATTGTAAAAGAAAAGACTATGTTACCAATTATTGGAAAGTTGTTTAAACTAAATTTGTTTTCTGTATCACAAAAAGAAATTTCTAATATATCTGATCTCTTGTTTCTGACACTTAAAACGCGGAAGGAAAAAGTGGAAAATTTGAAACTACCCTTCTTAAATCTTAGTTGCAGAGAAATGTTCATCCAAAACCTTAGCTATAAAAACCAGAACTGATTCTAATTAGTATCAAAAGAACGAAATAAAAATTATATCTACAACATGCTTATAGGTTGGGAGAGGAACTCGTAAAGATACTGATGATGCTGTAGTTGTAAGTAAACTTTATTTCATTGAATAGAAATGAAAGCGATTGTCAGTCGAGCAAAGGGTATAATTGAAGCAATACAAAACTCTGGTAAACCTAAGGTGACACTGAAACCGTTATGGGTTTAGTAAATTTGTTGAGAATAGTCTTCGTCTCCTTTTGGATAAATTGTAACCGAAGCTCATTCACAGTTATCATACATTCTCGACTCAACTTATGAAGAGAGCAGTTTTCGGTGAGGCAATGAAAGAATTTTTAAAAAGAAGAAATGTAACAAATATCTATGGAAAACAAGATAAAGTTTTTAAATCAACAAAATTTTCCATCTAAAATTGAACATGCTAATCTATAACAGTACATGTGTCTAGCATTCTTATTTCGTATATTTATACTTCCTTACACTCTGTTTCCTACGCTCACTGCCTTAAGAGAAGAAATAATCACCAATAAAACGAGATCTAGAAAGTAAGTAAATGAAATATTTTGTTTCAAAAGTAAACGAAATTGACTAGATTAGAAGCTGAATAATTAACTGGTATAGGTTACTAGCTAACAGGAAAATTATCTGATGCTGTTGGTTGTTAAAGTTTCAAATAATTCACATTCAAGACATCAGATCTTCTAGAAACTTAATAGGATTCTAGTACTTAATAGGATTGAATACTGGTTTATTTTATATTATTTATCAGGCTGTAACGTCATTGTGTTTATTTCGGAACATGAAACATGTAAAACGAGCGATGCCTTCTCCGAGATTTGAGATCAGTTCTTTCAATTGTTAAACCGGAAGTACTTTCTCATTACACCACGAAGGCACCTGGTAAAGATGAGGAAAATTTCTAGCATTCTTCCTTACTGAAATAGCAACCGGGAAGCATGGGACCCATTCCAAATCCAGGTCGTGTTTATCTCTGGTGCTACTTGTGGAGTCATTAAGTTTATTTCGGAGCAGGAAAGAAAAAAACAAGTCTTTTGCCGGGATTCGAACTCTAGACCTTCCGGCTACTAGTTAGCCGAGCTTTCTAACTACTCCGTGGAGGCATGCCGTAAATAATCTAAATTCCTTTGCTCTTCCTTCTCAGTTTTTAAAGTTTTGTTTTGGTTTACTTTTTTTTAATTATGGCAAAGCACTCGAGGACTATCTGCCCAGGGAAGGAACGTTCTAGGGAAAACTGGCTCGTATACATGTTACACATGGGAAAAACCACGAAAACACCCCTGCAGCCGTTCGCCGGGATTCGAACCCCAGACCAAACTACCCGTTTTCAGTACCTTTACCGCTCGGTCGCTGGTGGGCTCTTATTTTTGTAAGAAAATCAAGTAAGAAAATACTGTCTACTGATATTACATAAACTAATCAAATTCTTTTTCGATATGGTAGTTAAATATATGTCGACTTGACAGAAGACAAAATCTGAAAATCTAACTTATTTTCAATTTTTAAGCAGTCGCACGTTTTTTACAACAAGCAAATTTACAGAATTAATTACTTTGGATTAATCTGAGAAATTTGTTAAAATTTATGTAGCAAATAAAAATCGATTATCTGCTATATATTAATCAGAGATACTTGTGAACGCTCTGAAAAACAATTTCCGTTACTTGGTTTGAGACAGACTGAAATCTTCCAAAATCAGTTTGTATGTCCTTCCAGTCGCTCAGTTTGTATGTCCTTCCAGTCGCTGAATATCTGAAATCTATCCGTTGTAGGTCTTTCACCTGTCCCGAATTTGGTTCTTTCTCTTAGCTGTGTGTAGGGGGGCTGAAGGACCTTAGCGTGTGAAGTTTCTTTTTGAATTTTGGACTTTAAAATAAAAAAAAAAAAAAAAATTTTTTTTTGGAAATATTTTTTTTTTTGCTTCAATTATGATTTTATTCTTGATAAATTTAGCTTACGTTTTTAAACTATAGAACACGGACGATCGTTTACCGACTAAATATTCGCTTGAAATTATGGCGGAACCTATCTTAACTGATTTATCTTCAAGAGCTTAAAGCTCAGATTCATCACACGGGGGTAATATACAAGGAATGGGAAATACGACTCAAAAGCTGTCAAATCCTACAAGGAAATCTTAATCTGCACCTTCGGTTTTAGACTGACAACTAACCTCCGCTAAACAACTTACCATCCGATGCGATTTTATAGTTACATACTTCATCTCATTATTTACTTTAACAATGTGTAATTTAAATTAATCTTACAAAAATTTTTGGCACTTACCCAGCTCATGCCACTTTATTTTAATTATGTTCAGATTTAGCTCAAAACATATTTTTAAGTTTAAAAAAAATAATTTTCTAAGAAAGGATAATCGAAGACATAAAGTGAATAAAAATGATAGTTCATGCCGTATGAAACATGGCATCACAATATACATATGGAACAGTGGCGGCTCGTAATAAGCACTGTGGAACTGCAGCACCCCCTATTTCCACTTATTATTATTTTTAATATTTAATATAATGAGCCGTTTTTTCTTTAATTTTTCCTTTATACTTCTACAATATAAAATCCTTAAACTTAATGTCAGTAGCCATCCTCCAGTTTATAAAAAAGGTACGAAAGTCTTTGTATGGAACTGCGGGCTTCGCAGTTCCAACGGCGTGGTGTTTGGTTGATCTGCGCATGCGCGCACAGAAAGCAGCACTCTAACCACCCAGCGAGAAGAGCACTGTCGCTCTTGCAGTGCCGAATCTGGAGTGCCGTTTTGGAGGTGTTTCTTTTTTTTTTTTACTCCGCGTGTGCTGTGATTAAAAAATCATACACCATATTCTTGGTTAGATTATTTTTCAGCTATTCTATTTGATTCATTTTTTTCGATTCTTTTATTTTACAGAAAACTTTAACCGTGTCCTTGCATCCTCAAGTAATAAATTCTGTGACTGTAAGTGAACTTCTATAGCTTTCGTTTTCACAGCTGTCTCTCCATGACAAAATTACAATTCAGAAAAGAGGTCGTTCAACAACTGATATTCTAATATGTCAGCCAGACATAAGAAACAGGAAGGAATATATTCGTAGTTTCAATTCTGAATGGTACCAAC
This sequence comes from Stegodyphus mimosarum, assembly GCA_000611955.2. NCBI lineage: Eukaryota > Metazoa > Arthropoda > Arachnida > Araneae > Eresidae > Stegodyphus > Stegodyphus mimosarum. The sequence continues at coordinate 171,410 of KK121596.1, read as the reverse complement.
GGAAAAATTGGCTTTGCGGTTGTCAAGTAAAAAATGCTCTGTTTTGCTTCCAGTGCTTGCTGTTTGGAGTTGATGTAACGTGGACAAAAGACGGTTTCAGAAATATAAACAAAATGAAAGGAAACACTGAAAAGCATGAGAAGTCAAAGAAGCATGTTGATAATGTAGTTTCACTGCACTTTTAGGAACCGTTAGTATTAAGGAGAAACTTAGTGAGGGATACAGACTTTCAGTCAATGAGCATAACATAAAGGTTATAAAGAACCGTGAAATTTTGTGCAAAATAATAGACTGTATTTTCTTTTGTGGAAACTTTGAAACTTCTATACGTGGACATGATGAAAAAGACGATTCAGTAAATCCAGGGGTATTTAGAGTATTAGTAAATTTTACTTCTAAATTAGATTCAGATTTGAAGAATCACTTAGAAACTAGTGCAGTCTTCAAAGGTGTTTCTAAGACCATTCAAGCAAAAATAAAAGCAGTATATACTAATGCGCATTTCATTCACTGTTATGCACATCAACTAAATTTAATAATGAGAAATGCAGCGAATATTTCCGAAAATGCAAAAATATTTTTTCTAACATTCTGGCTATTCCAACATTCTTTTCAAGATCACCGCAACGTGTGTCCATTCTAAAGAAGCATATGGAAGTTAGCATTCCACGTCCTTCCTCCACAAGGTGGAACTTCAACATACGAACCATAAACAGAGTTCACGAAAATTTGCAACCTTTAAAAAATTGCCGTACTGAAATTCAGTCAACGTCAAATGCAGATCAAACTATTGCAGAGGCAACAGGAATTTCAAAATATCTAAATGATGATAATTTCAAGTTTTGGTTAGAGCTTTTTTATCAGATTATGCTTCATGTTGAAATAATATATAACCAAATGCAATACAGAGAAATTAGTGTGTTTAAAGTTAATGAATATATCACAAATTTCAAAACTGCTATTTTAGAATTAAGAAACTCAAAGTACTGTGAGAATTCTTCAAAGACACTGATGGCAGAAGCTAAGGAAATATGTGACTTTATATGTATTGATATAATGGAAAGACATTCTTCCACTAAACACTTAGCAGCTGCTAAATTGTTCCAGCTTTGCTAGTTTTAGGAAAGAACATCCTGCAGAGTAAATAGTACTGACCACTGAAGCATATCCAATGACTGACAAAGAAAAGTTTGAAACTGAACTAAAAGTATTTTATTGTACGTCTGATATTCATGAATACTGCAAATTAATTGAGCTACTGAAATTTATCTTGGAAAATAATCCCGGCCTTCTTCCAGCCCATTTTTAAATTAACAGATAAAGATTTGGCTGCAACAATTTAGGTTAAAGTAATTAAGAAGTGTTTAATTTTTCTCTTGTAAGATTTTATGGAAGTTTAAAAAAAATTTTCTTTTTATACGTGTTTGTTTCCATTTACACAATTTTAAAACAAAAGTTAAACATTTTTTGTAACAGCAGCCCCACTAATTTTAGCTACGAGCCGCCACTGATATGGAATATGAAAAATCTCCTCTTCTCAGTCATCTGAGAAACAGTAGCACTTCAGCGGAAGAAAATGCAGCTTTATTCTATAACTTGCAATTCGCAATTTTAAAGCGAACATCAGTTGAAATTTGGAAAAAGAGTTTAACGAAAAGGTAACAAACGAGTGAATCTTGATTTACATTTTATTATCATTCAGGTAAAACAAAAAAGAAAAATGCGAAAAATTTTGGGGTTATTTTAACTTTCGTATTCTGTTTGAAATTCCTATTTGAAATTGAAAAATTTAAATTTTAACTCTTCAGTGTAGCGAATAACTGTCAGAGATTAGAATTTCACCCAAATAAAAATGTGAAAGAAAATCGATTCTCGTTATACATACTATACGAGCTGCATAGTACATAAATTACATAACGCTAAAAAAACCTACGTTAGATCAGAAATGTTATTCTGTAATATCTGGTTTTAGAAATTAATTTATGGTATATCTTTGCATCTTATCTCTTCATAAAATGCGTTTCCTTTTATTTAATTTGAACACGACTAAGCATACAAAGGTCTTGCCTTTAGCTGTTTCGCTAAAGGGAAAAAATGCCCTCATGGAGGTTTTTCTAAAGAAACTTAGCTCATATTTACATTATACATGAGAAAAGCCACGAAAATGTACATGTGACCATCTTTTCCCCAGTTTAGGACCTGGTGTTCATTCATAGTTCGTGAACCCATCAATCGTCCATTGTGGGTTTACAAAATAAGAATTGTAAGAAACATCAGTTGCAAATGTTTTAAGTAGTTTAATTGCATTAAGCGAAAGCTTGACATTTGATAGAATATTTAACACGCCTGCAATACATACATGAAAAGAAGTAATTTGTTATTGTTAAGTAATTATCTGTCTCTTAATTGTAAATATCACAAAAATTACACAGACTTATTTAAGGCGAACGAGATGGCTGCATTTTGTCCATGTGTAACGTAGATAAGAGTCAGTTTCCCTTAGGAAGTCCTCCATGAAGTCCCCTAGAAAATGCCTTTCCTCAGACAGATAGCACACGTGTGCTTTGCGATAAGCAAATAAACCAACTGTAGTTAAGCCACATAAAAAATATCGTAACTTATATTACACTTATTAATAGACATTTGAAAGGGTTATAACCCCGTTTACACTTTAGATTAAATATATCTCAAAAGTATTTCTAAACAAGTGCATTATTACATTATTAAAGGGATAGCTGCAAAAAATATAAAGTATTTTAAAGATAAGAATCTCTAACAGCAAAACAGTTCTGCAACTTAAACCTTTGTATTTTCTCTCCATGTACTGGGTTAACAAAGAAGTATTTTTATAATATTAGAAGAATGGCATTTTTTACATACTAACAGTTTATACAGTTAATAATATTATTCCTCCCTTTCGTAGTGAAAGTTATCTATTTAATTATCAACTTATTAAGTAACATATACAAAAATGTTTGCTATCCTTTAAAGAATTCTGTGCACAGTTTCGCATTTCTTGGACACTGATAATGTTTCCCTATTCAAATATTTGTATGAAGAATGATGAGATATCTTCCTTACCTACAGATTTAATAGGGCAATACTGATGAAGTGTGGAGGACGAATAAAACTTTTCCTGTAAAACTCGTTAACTTCTGTAGCTTATGATGAGCCATATGATGCCCAGCTTTAATCTGGTGAACGGTTTTGCCTTTCTGATGCATCAATGATAATCATTTTGTTTGTAATACCTTTTCAAGAGACTAGATATAGGCCCACCAGCGGCCGAGCGGCAAATTCCGTCAACACTGGTAGTTTGGTTCGAGGTTCGAATCCCGTAAACAGGCTGCCTGCATGGACGCCATGTGTAACGTGTTAATACAAGCCAGTTTCCCTTAGAAAGTCCTCCACGAAGGCATCCTTCCCTTCTGCGTGGTGCCTTAGGGCGGAACACGCAAATAATAATAATAAGAGACCAGTTATTGAGAATAATTACCTCTATATATGATTTAGCATCTCATAATAAATTACACAAATGGGGTATTCAGTATCATCTTCTTTAAGGGAAAACCTGTTTTTGTTAGTGTCAAAGAAGTTTCTTCTTAAGTGGACAAATGCCTTTTCCTCATTGCATTGCTGTACATAATCCACTTTTCGTATTACTTGAAAGTATATGATTAAAAAAGTTATCATTTTCTCAGGGTCGTGGAGGGAAGTACAAGCAGCAATGCTACAGCTTATTTTTTCACCTGAGCTTATGTGGCATCCAAGCATCAAGACTTAGAACCATAAGGCATATAATGAAATCATCCAAAGCAGCTGTATCTGTATATCATCAGCATTCAATTTTCTAAGTTTAGCAAAACGTATATGGGTCTTGCTCATTCAGTTGTTTCAAAATTCGTTTTATCAATTTTCAAGATAAAAGGCCTTTCACTCTGAGAAAAAAGTGCTTTAGAACAAATGATCTCGCCTATTTTGACACGTGAATTTAGATACCTTAACACTAAAAAACACTTTATTTACATTTTGTGTTCATTTAACCGCATTAACAGCATTTAAAAATTGATATATTGTTTAACGAAAACAAGTTGTCCCATGAAGCATCATTTTTCACTAAGGAATATGTTGTAGAATTATTGTAATGATCTGAGTTCGTGTATATAATTAGTGCTTCCGTTTTCCTCCATTGCTTCAAAAGTAGGTTAAAGGGATAAGTGTGAAACACCCTCCACTTTTATACGCAGGAAAGGAAAATGTTTTGCAACAGCACAGGTTATACATAAATCACTGAATCGTTCTAATGAAATTGTTTCACAAGCAAATAATTAAGAGTAAGCAGTTGAAATTACCTACACATGCGATAATTAAATACGAAACAGGATTAAACATAATGTATCATGCGATGCAGTAATTTAATACCAGTTCAAATTTGGTTTCATAATTAACATTTACGCATCAAAACGGAAGTTACTGGAATTAGAATTCTCATTTTAAAGGAGCTTTTATCATAAGAACATGAATTGTAGTAACATACAATGTAAAGCAAAAGTAATTCACAAATAAAGGACTAATAAAGTAGCATTATTACTGCAAATATGGCTAATTCGTTTACGGTCGTTTATTTAGAAGTATAACAGAATTGACATAATGTCTTGTTTTTAAAATGCTTCAAGAGTTTGGAAAGTTTATAAATGAAATGATATACTTATTTTTTCTTTTGAAGGTAATACACGTAAATCGCATTTCATTTAAAAGACTGCCGCAAATATTCGTCGCTTTTAATATTCTCAGTATGCACCATAATGTAAAACACAGTGCTCAAAATTTCACGTAAAATAATGCAAGAAAGATGTATGACTACTGTGGTTTCAATACCAAAATTCTCCATATTTTTAAAATATCGCGTGTTCGAATGAGCACAAGTATTATTTCCTGAATTAGAATGAACAATTATTTGTATAATTGCCAACAACTAAGTTATTTTCTAAACTCTTCTATTTTAATCGTGTTCCTAATAAAATAACATTACATTAGCCACTGCTTTATATAACTCTAAATATGATAATTCTAAAGTTAATAATAAAGGTTCAGGTTTGGTTCGGTTTATTTGATTACAGAAAAGCCTCGAGAACAGTCTGCCTAAGGGGAGGGATGCCTTCATGTAGGACTTTCTAAGGGAAACTGGTTCGTATACACGTTACACCTGGGGAAAACCACGAAAACGCCTATGAAGCCAGGCCGTTTGCGGGATTCGAGCCTCGGACCGAACTACCAGTGCTCAGCGACTTTACTGCTTGGTCACTGGTGGGCCAGAAAGGTTCAGGAATTGCATGCCTAACAGAAATATTTAAGACAATTCGGAAGCTGTGTCTCCAGAAATAGGCTTTCGGCAGCTGCTTTTTTTCACCATCTTGTACAATACGTATCATAATAAGTCAGCATATTTAAAGCTGACTTTTGAAAATTAATAATGATGCTGAATTCTTGCTTCACCTCTAATATTTCAATTATTTCTTCCACCCAAGTGAATCCTACAGTGTTCAGCAATAAGTGCAATTACATTTAATGAGATTAAGATTAATAACATTTCATAGCCATGCAATTTTTATTATTTGCTGTAATTAAATGGACATTGATAAATTAGGGAGCTATAAGTAATTAACTAGATTAAGTCATTCTTGTAATTTAGAATCTTGAACAAAAAATTCTAAAATTGAAATATCGATTAGAACACGTATCACAAAAGGACATCAATATGGTTTTTGTTAGGAAATTTAAATGATTGTCAATTTTTTTCCCATTGGCGAGCACTAGCCATTATAGGCATTGACCAGTACTAAGGCTGAAAGCAGTGGTCACTTATTATGGAAGCACTTAATAGGTGGGCTACCGTTGCCTCCTAAGAAGAGACAGACAAATCGCATCCATACCTTCTCCAGGATTCGAACCCAAGCCTTTGGTATGGCCCTTTGGTATTTGAATTCGGTAATGTATATTTTTTTTCTTATATTACGTGCTCCGCCCTAAGGCACTACACGGAAAGGGAGGGATGCCCCGTGGAGGTCTTTTTAAGGGAAACTGGCTCGTATCCACGTTACACATGGGGAAAACCACGAAAACGCCCATGCAGCCAGCCCGTTCGGCGGGACTCGAACCCTGGACCGAACTACCAGTGTTCAGCGGCTTTTACCGCTCGGCCGCTGGTGGGCCGGTAATGTATATTTGCTGGCGAATTTGAAGCTGCTGTAAAACATTAAGTACAATGTTTCTTAAATTTTGAATGGTAGTAATTTTTTGGACACCTTGTGGGGGATTTATTTAATTTACTGAATAATTAGTTTTATTTTGAACCAACCTTTCCTATTGCTTTTGCTTTCAACCTACGCTTTCTTGCCAGAATGTTATTTCAGTTCCGCACGTTATGGGACGTAGGATAAAAAGATTCTATTTAATCTGGTGTCTGAGTTACTTCAGACAGGCAGCATGTTCTGTCTTTCGGCCAAGTTGTTTCGCTGATATTTAAGCCTGCTATTTTATGGCCGTGCATATTAAGCGCTGTCTACGTCGGTGGTAGTGCCAAGAGCCAACTTGCGTTAATTGCGTCTGTGCAGCTTTCGGCTGACTAATTAGCTAAGTTTTAATTTTACATTTTTTATTTTGAATTACAGCCAAAATTATTGACTGCGTTTTGTAAACACCAGAAGTGCCGGCTGTAAATCCTGTCTTGAGATGAATAAAAGAGTCTTACATCTTGTCATTGATACAGTTTGAACTTCGCGAATAGTCGCTTCACAGTTGAAATAAAGATGTAGACCACAAAGTCACTTTAATTTAGCTAGAATCTTACAACCTTACTTATTCTTTCTTCTGCTTAACACAATGAAAGAAATATTTTCATGTCTTCATATCTCACGTACGCAAGAGTATTTTTATGCGTATAAATTTTAAATTAATTGTATAATGAAATATAAGCTTTATTTACGCAATTAGGTTTGAGCTTAATCTACAAACTTTGTACAAGTTACCTTTATTAGAAATAAATAGAGTCATCATTACAGTATTTTTCATAAAAAAATAAAGTCCATCTGTGAGAGAGACACCGATCCTTTGCGACTAGTAGTTTGCTAGTTAATGCTTATGACTAGTTAATGCTTATGACGTCCGTACGGAAATCTGATTCGGCAATGTTCAGCAATGTTTAATAGCTAGGCAAGACTGGAAAAATCGTAATACGCAATATATTAAAAACAGAGCTAAATGTTCGATACAATTTTTCTACCATTTCTTTGTATGCATTCATCATACGCATAACTAGCAGCGGCCCCCAGTATTAACTTTCGGATCAAGTCTGCGGCTGCAATCTGAAGAAAATCGTTGACCTAAATTTATTTCAATAAATGAAGCAAAATTAAAGACATCTTATAACGTCTCGTATTCTTAGGAAGCTTAATCTTCCGAGCATTACGGCTTTAGCCCTGAAATTCCAAAGTTCATCAAAATATTACAAATAAATGGTCTTTTCTTGATTATAATTTAAAAATGACTCTTTCACTTTGTACTTTGATTCCTTTTCTTCCAATATACATCCAACCGGAAATCAGATGCATTGAAAGCTGGTAGAAATTTTCATGTGTAATGATTACAAAAGCCACCGTTTTATACTGAATTTTCCGTCCGTAAGGCTGAGTAACTAGACGTTTATTGCCTATGCAGCGAATTATTCCTAAGTATGACATAGTCCAGCGAAGGGTGTAAATAACCTTTCATTATTTCAATTATAATTCACAGAGACACCGACTCGTGCTTACAAAAGCCAACACTTCGAATTTAACTCTAAAAGTAAGAAGTAACTTAAAATTAAATAGAATTAAATTAACCTAACGCCTTTTCACAGGTTACTTAACACGCGGGCAGGTTCTGACTCATAAAGGTCCGCGTAAACACGCCTAATATCAGAGCTCAACGTCACAGAAAACTAATCTCTAGCAAATTAATGGTAGTAACGTGGCCTTCAGGCAGGCAGAACACGCAGCAAATTTACCCTCCGAAACTCTCCTTAAATGCTAACTTCTTTCGAACTCATTTGAATACATGCGCGCTAACTCATTAACATTCTGGAAAGACAGCGTTGGCTGAAAGCTAGAGCGATAGGAAATGTTGCTTCAAAATAAAATTAACTGTTCTCACATTCTTCCCAATAGTTCGGCTGGCGAAGCAGTCTGAATTCTGCCAACGTAAAGATTTTCATCCAAAGTACACAGGATTGAAATCGATTTTTTATTATCCTAGATCATTTGAGCCTTTACTTATTTATTGAGTTCATTGATTTTTATAACCTATGCGGAATATTTGCCATGGGTTATGAAAAAAATTGCAAAAACTGTTGTTTCTTCCAAGGTACCGATAAAACGGGAGATATCATAAGCATAAAAAAATGAAGTTAAAATCACAGAAACGTTTGTTATATCACAACTATACCAAAAAGAATAAAGCGTATTCTTTAAACAAAGGGACATATGTGTGTTAAAAACAATATCCATTTAACGTCTAAAATTTATGTATAATATATTTTTGTAGTCATCTTCATCATCTGCTATACGTTTATCATCGCTTTTGCTAAGTTGATAAATATACAAAGTAAATATTTTACTTTCTACATCTTAGTCCTTTTCTTAACTGCAATTTTAAAACTGATAAAATTCCGTTTCAAACTGTTAACACCTACTTTTTAGAATAGCAGCTAGCTTAATATTCCTTATTTTCAGTTACTTTCTAAGTACTTGGTATTGCTCACTGGAAGTGTGCTATCACTATCGGAGGCCAATGTACAATGCAATTTACAAAGTTACTTGTCTTATAAGCTTATTAAATTAAATTGAAAGAAGTTTGAAAGTAGTCCCTTTCTTTCAAATCTCTCAGGACGTTTTGGAAACAACATTCGTAAAATTCAAAACAAAACCAGTATTACACAAAATGATATATTTATGAGTACGTTCATGTGAGCAGCGGCTGCAAGTGACTGCAGTGCTCACAACGTTTCGTGCATTTGACGTCTTCGAGCATTTAGAGACAACTTTCGGTCTTCTCTGCACATGATAACTCTTTATAGTCTACTACTAGTTATTTCTGTAGAAACATTTCTTTGGGCGAAATATCAAAAGACTAATGATAACTTTAAGTCTCATTAAAATTATTTGCAGTTAAGGTATTTTGATTTTAACAATCCACTTTATCTGTAGCCGAATTCAAATAATCTAATACCACTGAAATGTCCATTGCTCATTAACTAATACTTGACATAATACAAAATTAAATAACTTATACCAATATGCTGACACTTTTCTATTTTGTTCAGTTTCCGCCCCTTCTCTTCGTTCCATTTATACCTCATTAAAATCACATTGTTATAATACCTGTTATTTTGATTTCGCAGGTGTTCTTCTCTGGGCTGATGATTCACACGTGAAAGGAACAGAAAACTGCGTACATGTGGGAGCCGTTAGATTTTTCCTTCGTTTTTAAACCTGTCGTTCATTTCTAAACTATTTACTAGTATTGGATGTAAAGCAAAATTTCTTCCTTATGCTTATTTAAAGATATTTTTCTTATCTCTTGTTAATGCTACCATTACAAACTATTTAATAATTAAAATAATTTCAGAGCTGATTCTGCTTTATTAAGTTATTGAAAATAAAAGTAATTTTCGCTTTGGGTTTACGTTTACATTACTGCAGGGAAAGCAATCTCTAATAAATCAAAATTAGGTAAAAATGGTTTATAATACGTGTTTATGTCGTATACAGTCTTAATGGCTTGATGTTACCAGAAGATGAGTTCGAGTTAGCTCGAGAAGTTAGCTTGATGTTACCAGAAGATGAGTTCGAGTTAGCTCGAGAAGTTAGCTTGATGTTACCAGAAGATGAGTTCGAGTTAGCTTGTTCGAGTTCTGGTTATAGAATAGGAAGTACAAAAGGGATTCTAATACAATAGGAACACCAGTAATAATAATAGGGGGCAATTATATACAAAACTAGTACAATAGGAACACAATAGGAATTCTAGTACGATAGGAATTCTAATACAATAGGAAGTACAATAGGACAATCTGCGCAAGAAGAAGTTTTATTACGTTGAATTTCTGAATTCTCTCTTCTATTTCCACTAGCAATTTTGAGTTTTTAGAGATTTATAAATTTCTGCTAACATCCTCCAAATTGTTAACATTTGCACCTGAAAACGGCTTACCAGTTTAATTTTAAGTGTCTTCCTCAGCGCTTGTAAACTTCTTTGTCTCAAGATCTTTTATCAAATCCTGGCAAAATGTCTGCTGCGTGGGTGTTTCGAGTTTCTCATGTGTAGCGTCGATGCAAGCCAGTTTCCCTTGGACAATCTTCCACAAATGTATCCGTTTCTAGTAGATAATCGCCACATACTTTGCTTTAATGAACCAATATTTTCTTTTCAAATATTATAAAATGTTTCAAAATATATTGCAGATAAAATGCGACTCAAATACCAAGCATGTAAATTTCCAAAGCTTAAAAAATGTCCTGCAGCTCTTCAGAACTCCTACGTGATGACTCTCTAGGATTTTCAATTTCATTACTACGAATTTGATCATCACGGCAGGACTCTATGAAATTTTAAATAGAATAATTCGTTCATTTTTCCAAAATAGTTGACTAATTTTAAGTAAAATTATGTGTCAATAGTGATGCATTTCTGTAAATAAATATGATATTAATTTTCAATTAATTAAAAAATACTTTGAGGACCACTGCGAATACCCATTTTACTATAAAACAGTTTTCTGAATATGTCAAACAGAATGTTTGACAAATTCTGCATTTAAAATCGCAAAATAGGTAATTAATTATATGCTACTAGTAGCATTTTGCTTTATTACTAAAAACAGTGACATGTATTTCGCGCTCTCAACGTTTGTTTCTCAGAATATTTGCTGTGAATTCTTGCTTGCTAATGAATAAATTAGCAAATTTGATAGCAAATTCTTGCTTGCTAATGAATAAATTAGCAAATTTGATAGCAAATTCTTGCTTGCTAATCAAGTCAATTATTTGGAATCATCTGCCATTATCCAAGGACATGTGCTTCCATTTCATCCTTCCATCATTTATAAAATTGCACAGATTCTACGCAAGTTCAACTTTCAAGTCATTTTCTCTCCTATCAATGAAATTCATTGTTCGATTGTTAAAGATTCCATTTCTGACATTAATTCTTGAGGTATTTATGGTATATCTTCCCAGTGTTGTTTGAGATATGTCGGCCAAACTAAAAGAGCATCTAGGAACACGAATCTTATATTCGAAAAGGCGAAATTAACAAGTCTTCGAAGGCTAATGATAACGACTAACGTTTAATTAGCGACTTTAATTCCAATCCAATCCTTTCTAACGCTTTGAAAATTTTATGAACTAAATTTTTAAATTTTCGCTACTGGTTCTGCAGATTGTGAGAGTCCTTTTAAATACAAATACAGCCGTGGCTCTCCCTTCATTGCAGATTTCTTTGTTCCTGATGAAGAGGGATCTTTTTCTGTTTACCCTTGACAACGTCTTGACTAAAATCTACGCCAAATACAAGGCTGTTGCTTTGCCTAATTTTATGATTTATTCTTCTGTTAGAAAAAAAGATACGTCACTAACTTCTGCTACTGTAGATTATTTCTATATAATAAATGTTTTAAAAGAGCTTTTTCCATGAGTTCCAAGCAAAAAGGCACTATCAAGCTTTATGAAATTGGAAGTCTCCATTATAGATTTTATTTCTTGCAGCACAAGCAGCTGCTTGCTTTCTATAACATTGTTATGTTCTTTGTTATCGACACAAAAGGCGGTAATATAAAAATAAAGAAACTATCTCCTACGAGAGATTGTATGATGAATTTATATTTTAAGTATAAATAAAGAATAGTTGGCTTTAGATCCACATCAGAAACAAAGCTTTCTTGTATAATTAACTGCGAAGAACATTTCTAAAACAGCAGATTCTGTTATGAAGCTTAATTAGCTTGTACATTGTGTCAGAAATAAATTAGTTGCGCAAAGGAATTTTGCATTATTGAAGCTTCTACCAACTGTATTTCCGAATTTAGGGAGAAAAAAGTAGCTTTGAATAGTTATTAATTTTTTTTTAATTTTGTTTCAATTTTCTGTATTCCATTTTGTTGCGAATTTTCTGTATTCTATTATATTGCAAATTCTATTACATTGTCGCTGTATATTTATTAATACAGCAATATACTCTGAATGTTTGTGAATGACAGTAACTGCTTAAAAATATCTTAAATATTACTAAATAAATACACTGGTGTGCAAAAATTAAGGACGACACGGTTTTTTCAATATAACTTTGTACAAAAGCTTTCCAAATCAACACATTTAATACCGTAAGATCCCCAATACGTAAGGACATGAGTAATGTAAGCAACACTTACTAAAAGAGAAATCAGAGGGATAAAATCAAGCTTTACTGAAAAACTAGCATGGAGCGCAATGCGACTGAAGGCCGAAACATCCCTGTGATGGGTGTCCAGCAAAAACATCCGGTCTTTAATAGGGGATATGATCTCCCCTGACTGCTAGGCAGGTTTCACATCATTTGTGCATGCTGGACATGTGATTGTTAATGAGCTGTTGAGACACTGCTGCTCGTTCCTCTTGTAGCACCAATCGCAGTTTCGGAATCGTTACTGGCGATAAGTTACGTGCTGCCACGGGTCTCCCTAGTAAGTTCCGTACATGCTTGACCGGATTTAGTTCCAGAGACCTTGCCGACCAATCCATGTGTTCAATATCTTCACTCTCCAACAGCTCTTCGACAGTAACTGCGCGAGCGTTGTTGTACATGAAGAGGAAATGAGGACCCATAGCCCTTGTGAAAAGACGCATGTAAGGAAGAAGAACCTCGTTACAATAGCAGTCCCAGTGACGAACCTCCTTGGGAGATATGAAGGTCGGTCCGGCTACCAAGCATTATGTCTGCTCGAACGAGAACTCCGCGACGTCCAAAACAGTCCCTTTTGATGATGTTGAAGGGGTTATTGCGTTTTCCCCGCGCTGTCCAGATGTGTATGTGTCTAGAATCGCAACTCAGATTAAATCTGCTCTCATCTGTAAAGAGTACTCGTCCCCATTCCTTGTCTCTCCAATTCCGGTGTTCCAATTCCGGTGTTTACACAGGTGACTAACATTAAGACTGGCCTTTTAAATTACTATGTATGTAGTACGCAAACTTCGGGAAACTACAATACGTCTTTAGCTTTCGAGAAGACTAAAACCTCTGGCCTGAAGGTCGGACAGTAACTGATGGCAAGCTCGCGCGAAGTCTAGTGACAAGACAGCTCACTCTCTCCCCTTCTAACTCTGCTCTTGGCAAAAAGCCACACTTAAATACTTAAGCGTTAGCAAGTACAATTTGCATAAACATATTCACGCGTTTATAGACTTCTGGCCGGACATGGGAAATAAGAGATGATACTAAAGTCTTAAAATAAAATAAACTTTAGTCAAACTTAAGATTCTTACAGCTGTTTAATTTTAAGCTGTTTTTCAAATAAATCAAATTTAATGTTACAGAAACGAAATATACATTCTTAGACAAAGAAAACGACGCACCAAGAAGGAGTTATCCGAATGGGACGAAAATCGGTAGAAGAGATGTACATGTACAGACAAACAAACGATTACAGTTTAAGAAAAATTGGATGATTTATTGAAGTGATAGAACTTCACAAAGTAAAAAAGTCAGTAACATGTTTGTCCCCCTCTGGCCCTTATGCAATCAGTTATTCGGCTTGACATCGATTGATAGAGGTTGCGGATGTCCTCCTGAGGGATATCGTGCCAAATTCTGTCCAACTGGCGCGTTAGATCGTCAACATCCTGAGCTGGTTGGAGGGCCCTGCCCATAATGCTCCAAACGTGCTCAATAGGAGAGAGATTCGGCGACCTTGCTGGCCAAGGTAATGTTCGGCAAGCACTAAGGCAAGCAGTAGAAACATGTGCAGTGTAGGGGCGGGCATTATCTTGCTGAAATGTAAGTCCAGGGTGGCGTGACATGAAGGGCAACACAACTGGCCTTAGAACTTCATCGACGGAACCAAAGGGGCAACCAAAGGGGTCCTACTATGAAATGAAATGGCACCCCAGACGATCACTCCTGGTTGTCGGCCTGTCTGCCGGAAGACAGTCAGGTTGGTATCACACCGCTGTCCGGGGCGTCTCCAGACTCACCTTCGCTGGGCATCGGGACTCAGTTCAAAGCGGGACTCATCACTGAAGACTATTTTACTCAAGTCAATGACATTCCAGTGTGAATGAGCCCGGCACCATTGCAAACGGGCTTGACGTTGTACAGAGTTCAATGGTAGTCGGCGCAAGGGGCGCCGTGACCTCAACCCCTTTTTCTGTGAGCCGTCTGTGAATTGTCCTTGCGGTCACTGAAGCACTAGTTGCACGTACAATCGATGATAATGATGCATCTGGCGCTGTGAGTGCCACTTTGTCGTATGCTCGGTCTTCACATTCTGTTGTTTCTCTAGGCCTACGGCTTCCTTCTTGAAGCTGTGTGCGGCCATGGTTCACCCATTCCTGCAAACATCGTCTAATAGTGGCATCGCTCCTGCTCAAATGTCGAGGTTTTCGCCGATAAGACAACCGGCTTCTTTGAGCCCAACTACACGACTCCTCTAAAATTCTGACATCTGAGCATATCGTTCGCGCACCTGTATACGAGGCATAGCTACTGTCTACAGAGTACACGGAATTAAATTCGTGAAGAATTTATGACCCGGACTCGTAATCTCTCCTCTTAAATATCCTGCCAGTTGCGCAGATCAGATGCGCTGTAACGACAAGCGTTCATTCATTCCCAGGCAAAATATAAAATTTTACATTTTCTGTCGAAACCTGTATGCATATCAATTTGTGCCCAATTTGCTTTATATATTCTCGGTGCGTCGTTTTTTTTTTGTCTAAGAGTGTACCTGTCACTACTATAATGAATTTATTTCGCAAATTCAGATATAACATGAACGCGTAACTCTTCATATTTCTATGGGCATGCGCAGATGTCCGATGTGGTGGCCTTTTGTAACATTGCAGACGTCTGTACATTAGTTTAGATCCTAAGCTCTTTCCAAATAGGTGTACGGATCCACCATATTCTATCTGTTGGACCCATAAAAAGGGTCAAATGACTTACTGTCTTGTCTTGAATTTCTAAGTAAAATAATCAGAAGAGAGTTTAAATTATTGTCAACCAGACTATATGAAGATTTATATGAAGATTTGATGATTAAGGTAAAAGATCTTTATTTGGAATCACAATATTTGATAAAATGGGAATTAAACATTTTGACTAAAATTTAAATCGTTGTCAAACTAGTGATTCTTCGCACGATTCCAAATTTTCAGCATACACAACCATTGGTGGTTTCATGTGAGAAAAGTTTTCGTTTAGAATATTATTGTTAATGGTTGCAAAATCTGTGAAGCAATTGCATAAAAATGCCTGACTTGCTTAGGGATAGGAGATTCATTTTGAAGGAGATCCGAAGAAAATTGAGACACGTTTCCCAACCGAGAAGAGGCTGAAGGTTCACTCCACCAAAAATAAAATCCCCTTAAAATTCTTCCTAAGATTAAAAGAGTGTATGTATTGCAAAGCTAAACAGGTTTCTTCAGCAGTTACTCACGCCATTCAAGGACTGAATAAACGTAGTACCTCGCAACGAATAGCGAATCTTCCAGGTGAATCACAACCGTTGTGAACACTGGGATCATACAGGAATGTAAGCAGATGCTACCTGAAGTAAAATTAACTTGAGAGAAACATTTTGGGCAGAATAACTAAATAAATATATTAGCATTTCGTTTTAAATTAACTTCGTAATAGTGTATTTCTATGATCATTACCTGTTCAAAAGTAACATAACCGGAATAGTAATTGCTAGAAATGGAATTATTTTTAATTTTACATATTTGTTGCTCTGTCGATAAATCAGCAGCGGACAGTTTGTCTATCAAAGTTCTACATGCATAATATCAGAAATTAAATTAGCGATTAATAAAGAAACGTGCACTGCATGATTTCTATTTAAAATTCCATTTCTATTAAAAAAATTAAATTATATTTATTCAAAGCAAGTCACATTTCAGATGGCAAAGAATTGCAAGTAGCTCGCGAGACGCAGTTAAGGTGTCCGACAGCCGCATGCGACTCACGAACCTCAGTTTGGCCATGTCTGGATTATACACTTCGTGAGCAGAATTAAGGAAATTTTCGAATTATATCTATTTTTACGAAACGTATTGAACAACAGGTACAAATTATGCCACCGAAGAATCGTGCAAATATTCACGGTCGAATATGTAACCGTATATTTCCGTGTCTACGGAGTGATTGTGGTGGGGATATAAGCGCCAAATATCGCTTTTCGACGATTTGTGTGCGCGTACTTCTTCACGACACTCGCCATATTTCTTGCAAGAGTTCGTAAATTTTATATAAAATGAATTGCCACGAACGTATAGACTACGAAATGAGATGGAGAATTCTCGGTAGATTGGAAGTAGACTACTCCCAAACTCAGGCGGCTAAAGAGCTCAGTGTAACACACAGTGTTATCTGCTATTTGTGGAAACAGTTTCTGGACACGGGATTCATATCGAGAAGACCTGCACAAGGTCGACCAAGAACCACAGCGACAAATAAGAACCGTTATTTGGCACTATCAGCGCGGCGACATAGGACTGCTACAGCTTCACAGCTCTAACGTGAGCTGTATACTGCTACGGGACCCGAGCTTTACAATCAACTTGCCTGAGGGCCTCATAAGTTAGAGCTGTACGCAAGAAGATTTGCTGTTTGCATGCCACTCACTGCAGCACACAAGGGAGAAAGTTTAGCATGGTGCAGACAATATGCGCCTTAGCCGAGACTTCAGTCGAGCACAAGGACGCATTTACAGATTCTTTGCCACTCAGCGTATCTGTATCCGGAGACAGCTTGAAACACGAACCCATCCCTTTTGCATCAGGGAAAAGGATCATTACGGTGGTGCATGTGTAATGGTTTGGGCAGCCATTATGTTAAACTGACGCACAGCCCTGCATGTGTTTGACAAAGGCTCCCTGACTGCTCTGAGGTATAGAAAAGAGGTCATAGAGCCCTATGTTCGGCTTTTCAAGGGCGCAGTTGGTCCTGCATTCCTGTTAGTGGACGACAATGCTCTTCCACATAGGGCTCAGCTGGTCGACGATTACTTGGAAAGTGAGGATATTTGTGGCATAATTTGGCCAGGCAGATCTCCTGACCTTAACTCTATAGAGAATTTTCCGGACGCTCTTGTGAGGGCAATTTTGTCTCGCCGTCCCCCTGAGAACCATCACGGAGTTGAAAATTGCCTTGCTGCAGGAATGGGAACGGTTGCCGCAGAGAATGCTCAACTAACTCCTATCTAGTATAATACTGAGCTACGTAACCTGCCTGGCTGTTAAAAGGTGACTGTACCCTATATTAGACTCATTTTCAGTTTCATATCACCACGAGGATTTTGGATATTCCTGCACTATGAGCTTTACTGATAATTTTATGTATATAAAATATAAAAAACGACTTTTGAATGGTACATGTCTTTCTATGTTATAAATGCATAATCATATCAAATTTCATTACAATTTATGCATTAGTTTTTTAGGAATGCATTAGTTTTTCATAATGTGCAAAAATAAGACGTATATATTTGTTTAGCGCTTTTTGCTTCAATGTAAGTGAATTTACTTTCATTGGTATTACATCATGTGAGTGATTAAGTTTTTATTCTATAAACGAATATGAGTCAGAAACGTTCGTAACAAGATAGTGAAACGTGTAAAGAGCAATTTAATTTTCATATGAAATGAATGATACTTAATTTGAAATTTCTTTTCATTTGAATGTTAAATTTTGGGTGCTAATGATTTCATGCTTTACACTCATAAAAGTTGAAAGTGCCTAACTCTTAATATTTATAAAGAAAGGAAATATAAAGTGTTTAATGTTTTCTGTTTTTTAACCGAAGAAAATATGAGAACACGAAAGAACACGAAAACAAGATGTTAAAAAAAGAAACTAAGTGTCACGTTTAAATTTTTTGTGGGCACTTTAGATATATTTCAAAAAAATGAAAGGAAAAAAATTTGAATTGTACATGAATTTATAAGAAACTTCCAAATTAAGATGGCATAATTAAAAACCTCCTCCTCTGAATTAAGCTTTTGAGTAAAATGACAGTAACACTATTTCTTCTAGTTCTGCAGAACTAAAAGTTACTTTGGTGTAAAGTTGCAACGTTTCTACGAATATTTTGGTTTCTTATATTTACAATTTTTTATTAATGTTCTATCTTTTCCTTATCCACTGCTGTAATGTAAAATTAATAAGACGGCAGTGCAATCCTAATTATTTGCACAATACTTTCAATATTTTCAAAATTTTAATTATTGAAGTAGTAACTTTTTCTTAATAAAACGCCTTAAATTGAATTAAATATTACGATAACTATGCAGTTTCTACAAGCTTTGGAGAGTCGCCCATAATCCCAAACCAGAATAGTTACTTTCATTTTAGGTGTTTACATTATTTGAATTTCAATAGTCTATCCGATAGCTCATACTGAATTTGAAAGCTGCAATAAGTTTTTATATACGTGTATTGAAATATGTTGTTGGGACATTTAGAGATAAATCTTCTATTGCAAAAACGGGGGGAGAGACGAAAGAAAGAAAAATAGGAAAGGAAAAATTCACAAGTTGAAAAAGCAACTTTTTATTTATCATAAAGGAAATCTTGAGCATGAAAGAAAATAGTTTCTTACTTTCCAGAAACTATAAAGTGAGTTATTAAAGTAAATGTTTAAAACACTTACATATAACTCAGTAACTTAGTGCTATGAGCAGAATATCGAAACAAACCTTTGTGCCTGTAGTGCTACAACAATCCAATGCAGACATAAAAATCCAGGTATACAGGAATGCTGAAGGTAATGTTAGGAATCGCGCACAAGTTCATCTGAGTGTTCAAGGTTTATGCTCCTTCTGGAACTGTTGCATTGAGTTTCATTATACAAAACCCAAATGTTACTAACAAGTTAAGGTCTATGAACTAGGATATTATGTATTTTAAGATACCTTAAATAAGCAAAAGGTCAAACTGCTTTAAGTATTGTCTGAAATCATTCACAAAACTATGCTTTTTCTTTAAACCATATTTATCTCATTGCTGTAAAATGTAAGAAAAAAATGAAGAGCTAAAATGATAATGCGTTCAAATGAATTCATCTTCTGAATTATGAACCATTGATGAATAAAATATTTATATAAATTTCACTGTGTTCATGCTTGTTCTAGGTATTATCCTATGGATCTTTATACCTTATACCCAAACGTACTACGCCGTATGAATCATATCCAAACGTAAACTATGCCGGATGATTTAAGAATTAATTTTAGTAATAAAAAGAGTATTCCTTAGGCTAGAAAAATATATATTTTTACTTTTAGAAAATTTTATGCTCGTCGATTTAATGACATCAATGAAGCTTGCAAAATAACTTCAAAATCTTGATTATTAAGTGATATACTTCATCCCGAGATCAATTTCATGAAAGTAAGATTTATTTTTTATTTCATTATTTAGAAAGCATGTCAATAGTTTTTTTCCCTAGTGTAATAGAAGATGCTTCATCAGTTTCATATTTCAAACACGCGTAGTTCACATGATTACATTTTTGTCAGGAAATTTCTTTTTGTTTAAACACCGAAAATATGACTTCCGTACTTAAACAAAAAATTATTTGTTTTATTTGTGTAATGTTTACTTAAACAAGAAACTGTTAAGAAAAATTCAGACCACTTGAGGTACAAAATCTTCAAGATTCCGCAGGGGGTATAAGTGAAACCCCATGGCTTCTACAAGGGATATATCGATCTGAATTGATCGAAAATATTAACTTACTTTTTTCTCTTCCCGCCAACCTTACGGTTTTCAGTGTTATTGCTGCTTTTGTATATCCTTTTCACAGTACTGATTTTAATTATGATTTCTTTATCAAGCTTTCCTCCGAAGCTTCGTTTCACCTCATCATTAACGTCATGAAAAATGCTTTTAGCATGCCAACTTTAAAATCATTGAGATTGTTCAAATGTGTTAAGTATTCAAACGTGATTGAAAAATAACTCGTGTAATTTTATAATTAGCTTAGTTTCTATTTGAGTATTAGATATGAAAAAAAATCAGACATTGAGTCAGGATATCTGTTTTCCTAGACAAGAAGGAATAGACTCATTCCAACAGCCGAGCGGTATAGTCACTGAACACTGGTAGTTTGACCCAGTTTCGAATTCCGACGAACCAGTTGGCTGGATCAGCGCTCTCGTGGTCTTCCAGATTTGTAACTTGGATACCAGCCAGTGTCTTTTAAAATGTCTTCTACGAAAGCATTCCTCCTTATAACATATCTATTTGCTAAGCTTTAATAAATCTATCATTTGAGGAAGATCAAGTGTTAGTTGTTAACTCGTTGACTTCTTTTTCTACTGAAACTATAGCAAAGAAGAGTTGGTTAGGTTTGAGGCAAAGCATAGGATAGGTGCTTAAAGAAATGACTTTGTGGTGGAATGTTTAAGGGAAGTGGCTTATATTCACATTATGTGGAAAATATAAAAATGCACGGGCAGCCAATTTGGCCACTGCGATTAATTACCAGTATCAGCTGGCTTATCCACTCAGCCACTGACTACCTGAAAAAAGGAAATTTTACTATTTATTAAATTCCGATACAACGTTTGACAAATACCTTAATAGGAGGTAAATTAATCGCTAAAGCTAAAATATAATCATATAATAAGCACTGTCTTAACATTTTATTAAAAAAAATATTAAAAATTTCATAAAATTTATTAAAAAATAAAACTAAGAATTTTTTTATAATTTATTCCGTGTATCATAAATACGTGTGTCAACACAATTGTTTTCAATAAAATAGCTAGATTAGCAGAAATTTTTAACAATGTTATTGGATTTAAAATAAATTTATCGCGGCTGATTAAAAATGTGCGCCACAAAAAATCACGTCGAGTGATTATTTTCGTTTAAAAAAAGGAAATATAAACATTTCACTCAGTCGCGCTAAGATTATCCAGCATACAAATCTCGTATACAGCACTGTTTTGTTGATTTTCAAATTAATACATATTAAACCGAAATTAAGTCCAGAAAATGCACAAATCTCCATGATTTACCTTGCACGAAAGGAGTTACATATAAAGAGTTCAAGATTTTATTTAACTGCAAAATTTGGTTTATCTGATTAAGGCAAAGCACACGAGGCTATCCACCTAAGGTGAGGATGCATTCGTGGAGGACTTTATAAGGGAAGCTGGCTGGTATGCTCGTTACGCATCAGCAAAACTACGAAAACGTAAGTGAAGCCAGCCCGTTCGCCAGGACTCGAAACCAGTACCGAACTACCAGTGTTCAGCGACTTTACCGCTTGGCTGCTGGTAGGGCAATATATTATTACAAGACTCTTTTATATTAGAATACATATTACCTTATAAATTTCTTTTCTTTCCAACCTCCTTTTTTTCAACTCCTTTAGGGTATTTTTCGCAGAGATATAAAATGAGGTAGTTTTAAAACTAATTTTATTTAGATCCTCGAGTGGAAGCAGTCAAATCCCTTAAATCTAAGATAGAAAGTTGAATAAAATCATGAGTGAATGTTGTCTCTTAAAAAATGTGCTTTTCGAACATGAACGTGGAAACAGTATTATTGACTCCAAATGCTGTCCAACATGACAGACAGGTAAATTATTGCAGTAAATCCCTTGTGGCTTCCTGTCTTAAGAGAAAAGCTTTCAGGAATGACTTTTCGAGAGAAAGTGGTTCATATTCGAGTAACACATGCGAAAGATCTTAACTTCCTGACAGCTGACGAGCTAGTTCTATTTTAGCCACTCTACGAGCTACTAAATAAAAGCTTCGTAACATTTTTCAACTATTTCTAGTATCTCTAACAGGTATACTTAATTCAGCTTTCAGTCAAAATAATTACAAAGTAATTTTGATTTTTTACAAAGTAATTTTGATAATTACAAAGTAATTTTGAATTTTGATTTGAGATTGCAAGTTCATCATTCTGTATAAAATTTAAAACGTTCTTAATTTTATTACTTAAACGATAAATTTTCAATCTAAAGAAGTGTCTCTTTCCATTGACTGAAACTCACTTTTCTATAGCTCTAACCTAAGAATAAGGAAAGCACATTCTTTTCTTTTTTAATTATTGAGCTTAATTAATGTCTCCACTTAACTACACTTTCTTCTAGCTCTTAATCACTAGTTTTACGGCATGTTATTACTTTAAATTCTGAGCATAGAAAAATATAAGTCAAATGTTTCGTAAAGCATTATATTTCTGTTGGGGTCTGATCGATCTAATTCTATGCGGCGTTTCATAGAAGAGGTTTGGCTTCTGAGCTGCCAAAGCAACTGACGTCTATCTCTTAATTTCTGTTCCTGAATGAAGAGAGGGTTTGTTTTTACTTTCTTTTTAATTTAAGGCAGAATGTATCCTGCTCTGTGTGCAACTTTTACTCAACAAATCCAAGACCCCTGTCTCCGCCGATGATGACTACTTTCGAGAATTTATTGACGATCTTGACCTTTTAACTTCTCATCTCCAAGTATAAAGAGTCTATTTAATAGATGTGCAATTTAAATATATGTTTCAAGGTTGGCAAAATCACGCGTATCTGCCTTAGGGAGCCGATCATTTACATGCGTTTCTACTCGCATTATCAAAGCACGGTTTAAATGGGCAGGTAAGCATGTAACCTAAACTGATCAATATTGAATTTAAAGGCCAATAAAAGCCCTGTTTTTGCATCAATTGCAGATGAATTTGGGTATGAAGAAAGCCATATGTCAGTTACTACCTCAGTAACATCTGCGAATGAGGTTACGTATCATATGTCTATTTTCTGAAATCAAACCTAAACTAGTATATGCTGAATGATGGGAATTTCAATATCCTGAAGTATAAACAAGACATCTTGTGTTTTTACATACATCACTCGTGCGGTTACGATAAATAAAAAACCTGGTGTTATAAGACATTTTCTGTCATTTACCTCGAGCTTCACTACGAAATATGACTTTGACAAAAAGAACGATATATATATAATATATATATATATATATATATATATGTACTGACCACTTTGGTACTCCATATGAAATCCAGTTTAACCTACAAAGGATTACCTGCAAAGAATTTTTATCGCTTTTAACTCTCCACCCGAAACCGAAAAGGGAGGTGAGAATTCATAAATGATTTAAAAGAAAAATAATCTT
Source organism: Stegodyphus mimosarum (assembly GCA_000611955.2). Classification (NCBI taxonomy): domain Eukaryota; kingdom Metazoa; phylum Arthropoda; class Arachnida; order Araneae; family Eresidae; genus Stegodyphus; species Stegodyphus mimosarum. The sequence goes on along the minus strand of KK121596.1, from coordinate 147,984 downwards.
CTCAACTGAAAAGCAACGTCAAAAGCAGCATGGTTTATCACCGTCCGAGAATATGCCATTGATGTAAGGAATTGCCACAATCTATCTTACAGTACTTTATATAATGCATTCTGTGATCTCATTATACGATCAGTTCTTTCTGCTTCTGAACTAAAGAAAGCAGTTTCTCGTATAAAGTAGTTCTATATAATTTTTAAGCTATCAATTCAATTGATGTATCTAACATTTTGTCTCAAACTCCTCCATACTGATTTTATTTAAGAAAGCCATGTTATTTGTGTTAACGTGATTTTTCTTTATACTGCTTGTATTAACATGACTTTTCTAAATTTCCCTAAATTTATTGAAAATGGTTATACAGAACCCGTTGGATTCAACCAGTTCCATATCCACTATTGAAAGATATTTTTTTCCTAAATCAATAAAGCTTAAATAAATTATGGAATTAAATAATCATCGTATTTAAACAGCTAAATCTTTTTAAATTATTGATAATATAATTGAATCTCCATAACAAAAGTAAGTTTATAAATAAAAATTGCATAAATCTATGTTTTCTCTAATAAACTTTACAAAGGGATTTGATCTGGCGTTCTGAGGAATGAATGAATGCCAACACATTCGTAAAATCTTTTGTGCGCATAAAATTACCAATTAAAGGTTCTGAAATTCCAGAAATTGACCCATGTGCTTTTACGTTACAAAGACAAAAATTAAGGTTAGTTTTGTAATATCTTTTCATAATTCTCCGTTAGACTGAAATTCAGAAATTCCGATTTTGTTTTGTAAATCAACCTCATACTTTTACTTCAGCTTAAATTTGTAATGTTGAGTATCAGGGCACAAATCTTGAAAATTTATTTTCACATAAATAAAAATTAACCCACTATTACAAACAAGGAAAATAAGAAAGAAGCAGTTTAAAAATTTTAAAATGTTAACATTTGCAGGAAACATGCTTTATGCATTTCTAGCAAGGACTGGACGAAATGCTGTTAATTTACTACAGTATTCAACTATGACTCAAAACGTCGGATGTTTCGAGTGATTATTCAAGCAATAGATTAAATTACATTGGACATTTCTACCTTCACATGTTATCTAACATCCTTTGAAGTTCGACCTTATGAGACTCATGTGACTTCTATTTAAGGCATAAGCGTTTCGAAAGTTCCTCTGTCTGTAGAAGGAAAGGGCTGTTGATACGTTTTGAGTTGAGACAGATACTAACGCCTAGATAGAACAGTAAAAACAGATAGATGGTTTATCGCCCTGTCACATCTTCTAAGTAGAGTAACGCAAACTCAGATGAAGGTTTAAAGTAAGCCTGTTTATTATTACATCAGCCAGATGGTTACACAAGCTAGTCTGTAACAGAAATTGAAAAGACGCTACTTGCTGGAAAATGTAGAACAAATGCCCCAATCAAATTAAAATGTTAAATACCAAAGTGGCAAGCGACTAAATAAGCTTTGGTTCGGTCCTAAGTATTTCACGATGCAAATGAGGCTAACTAAGCTCAAACCAATAAAGCACAATAGCCAGTTAGTGATAGATGCTAAAGGCTTTCTCCCACGCTCAAAAAACTCGTGCTTACATACATTAAGTAATTTTATCATTATGAGTGTAAGAAAGTAGAAGTTACAGCATATGCAAAAAAATGAGTAAATAAGAATAGAACAATAACTAGGTTAAATATCGTAAAAACCCCACAAGTTTTCAGATAATAAGGAGATTAGCATCTGTCACGAGGTAAAAACTCCAGGTGTTTGAGTTGTGCAAGGCCTTTCGAGATAGTAGAACTTATTTATTTTGAAGGCAACCTTTCTTATGCACCAAGCCAATGAAATCTAACAATTCGGATCATATTCAAATGTATTTTTTCTCACACTTTTAATAATTTTTACCTATTTACCCATTTTAAAACATAGTTGAAACATCCATAAAATTCAATTTGAGACAATGCGAATGAATTCTAGATGACTGTATCTAATTGTTTTTATATTTATAGATAACAGTATACTGTTACCTATAAATATAAAGGTAGGTCAGAAAATAAATATAAAAGTAGGCTGTAGAAAGTCACTTGTTTGATTTTTTGTCGAAGCGAAAATCTTGGAGTTTTGCTTTGACATGGTCTAATATACATCCTTTCTTGTTGCTCATGGTTAGGATACGTCTCGGCTTACTTTTTCTAGCTAGGGTACTTTTTACTGTAAAAAAGAAGAAAGGATATGTGAGTACACATCCTGTCCAAAAAAGCTGAAGTTAAGTTATTTGAATACAACAAAGCACACAAGAGCTATATTCCTAATCAGAGGGATATCTTCATAGAGAATTTTATGAGGAAAACTAGCTTCTATTCACATTACCCATGGTGGAAATCTCCAACCTCTTTTGCTTGGACTGAACCAAGGTCGAAGTTTGAAAACATTGAAATGAGTATTTGAAAATACTTTTCGTGAAGGATTTTGCTTGGTAACGGAATAATAACGTGCTTGTCTGAAGATCGAGATATATTAAATCAGATTAGAAGAGACGAATAATACTTTTTTACTTGATTTTAAAATGTAGTATTACTTCATCTAAAATGGCAAAGCTTAACCAAAGAACCTCTATGTAAAGAAGGAAAGGCTCCGTAGACGTAATGTAAACCACTTTGTCTGCAACGCCGCTACAAAGAAAAGGGAACATTCGCCAAGGGATTTGGCGACGGAATCTGTTGGCGAGAATTTCCCCTCTGTGATGTGCCGGTTCCTTGGTACCTAGCCGACATTTTCCCCCTCCGCGACGTGTATAGGAAATTGAGGAACACGGGTTAAGATGAATCGTTCTTTGACTTATCGCGATAATTTAAACTCGGAAATGATGAAATATTAGGTGAAGTTTCACTTTCACTGGCTGTTGAACTTCCATTGTCCATATCGTTACTTGAAACCAAAGAACCTATTCTTTGTTTAAACTCTTGCTAAACGTAAAGGTTGAACCTGTCCAAACCAACTTCGACATTCAGCTCCGAGCTTTGGCGCTTTTTGGCGACAGATATTTCACGCATGCGCAGTTGTTTCCCTTTTCGTTGGAAGGGAGCCACTTCTGCTTCTGCGAAGTTTTCCTTCTTAACAGTACATATTCTTTGGCTTAACAGAGGTTTTGCGCTAAAATCATTCATAAACTAAACCAGACATTGTGTACATATAATGATACTTTTCTGATGGAATGCTTTATATTGTATAGAAGTTACAATGCAATGAATCAGTTTGAAAAATGCTTGATTAATTCAATGTTCTTACTAAATGGGTTTACAAGTTTCGTCAGAAGCAGGTTTTTATGGCTACATTAAATTTTCTTAGAATAATAGACAAATATATTTTACAAATTAAACTACAAAACTGACCCATTTTAATATTGAAGTTGGGTTCAATGTTTCTATGCAAAATGAAACAGCGCTTTGTTAACGTCCCATTTATCGATAATTACATTTCCAATATTTTTCTTTTTATGACAGAACCCTTGTTAATTTCTGTGTCATTAACATCTTATCAGTGAATGGATGAATTAAAATTATGCCGTTTGATGAATGTTAAGTACCACTGATGACTGTCCAACCCACTTTTCTAGTTCGCATACTAATCGAGCCATATTATAACTGTTCTCAAGCTTGCGTTCTGTAAATTTTTCTTTAATTCAAGTATATTTGTTTATATATAATTAAGTATGCAAAATTCATGGTGATGGAAACCAAATGAGTTTCGTCACGAGCATTATAATTTGAACGTTTTTGAACGTTAAAGTTTCACATGGAAATATGTCTATATCAAGTATGGAATTCAAATCAGTAAATAATTAGCAGTCACGTTGTAGAGTCATTAGGTTATTTGAAGGAAGAGACGTGAAAAATTAGCAGTGCATTCACCTGAACTCGAATTCTGGATCTCTCGAATACGCGTCAAGTACGCTTCTAGTTACATCAAGAAGGCATGCGGAAAGGAGGGAGAAATTTATCCATCGAATGGAATTTATATTGCATTAAATTTTGTGGCACATAAAAAATAAGATTTCATAAAATCGTTCGAGTGGAACAAAGACGCATAAAACAATTCGAGGTAGAATATTATGTATTTAAACCTTATAAATCAGTCACTTAATCTCGAAGAATAAAGAATATAAATTAAATATTTTTCTGGACTTGTAGTTAGAAATTTAAATGAAAATTTTCCACGTGGATTATAATCCTTCTACTCATTTCAGGAAGTAATTTAGGCTTTCCTTGATCTAAAATAGATTCCTTCAGAGTTGGGCTTTAAAATTCACTTATACCTTAAAAAAAGGTAAAGGGAAAACAAGAGAGAGAAAATTAGACCATATATTTTGCAGGCGTAGGTTACAATAATTCTAATAATCCATAAAGCAGAGGCAAAGTCGATTTTCTGCGTAGTCTATTACTCAGAAAAAGACAGGGAAAAAATTAAATGAAAGAGAAACATACCAATATAAAATTTAGAACTTGCATTTATTAGACGAAAAAGCAATCTTAGTTTGATATACATTTATAAGCATAATTATAAGCAATTGGAATTTTGTTTAAATGTTATGGTGTCATTTGAGTGATTTTTATGTTATATTTTTAGTATACTTACTAAATAATCATGAATGAATGTCTGGCTCGACTGTTTCTTCAAACCTTAGTTTCAAAAAGCGTATAAAGTTTAAAAATAATCTTTGTAAGCATAAACTGTTATTAAACATTTGATATACTGGCAGCGAATTATCCCTATGTCTAAAAGAATAACCGAAAAATTTAAATTCAAATAAGCTAGTAGCCGAAGGCGAATTAACGCGAAGTTGGCTCAAAACTTAAAAGGCTTCGATATTCCGACAATTATAATACGAGGCCGAAAACTTCAAATAATAGCATATCTTGAAACTTAGTAAATTGTCTTCGAGAGTCAGAACACAAAAAATAAACAAATACCAGGCCATTGACCATCTGGTCATAAGGCGAAAGAGGACAGCGGCAATCACTGTAGCAGATTTAGCGTTACCCAGGCCACCACGAGGCCTGCTGCTTTACATCCGCTTACCAACATATATGCCTTTTCCGGATTCGAACCCAGGTCCCTTCGTAGAACCACTGTACGGGCTGTGCCGCGAGATGCAGAACAGGCTGTGTCTTACAATCTAAAAACCTCACTTTAAATACAAGCGAACTAATTTGCATTCTCGCGGGGAAACGGAAGCGAGAATGACAGTAAAGATTCAAAGCATAAAATAACTGGTTAAGTAACATGAAGGAACCTTTTAAGCTAAGACAAAAATGAATATAAATTAAACCTAAATTATAATGTATTAGGTTCACCAGTGGCCAAATGGTTAAGTTCATTCTTAATAAGTCCTCTCCGAAAGCATGCACCTTTTTTAGCCATATAGTTCTATTGTTATAAGGTATTTCTCCCGCCTTCTTCGCATGCCTTCGGGTTGTAGTGGTCAGCACTTTCGACGCGTAACCGAGAGGTCCGTGGTTTGGTTCACGGCGAAGGCGTTGTTAATTTTTCATCTGTTCTGCTTCTAAAAACCTAAAGACTCTACAGTGTGTTTTGTCCTATTCAAACCTAATCTGTCTATTACGCCAAACTACGGCTACATTTTTGATTAATTTTAAATAAGAACAAAAGCGAAAGAAAGCATAACTAAGGTCTAAGAACATTTCGTCTTGTCTGATATATAGCGATACACTAGAATCAGCAAGTTAAGATTCAAGAAGGTTTAGAATTAATGATACTTTTCAAAAGCGCATAGACACATAAATTCCAGGCCTTTAATTAAATACTCCAGAGAGGAAAGTGTATTGATTAATATCTCACTGCGAAAGTATCTCCTTGAGCAATCTAATGAGTTAACATTAAAGATTATTAAACACTTAGTGATTAAATGCTCAACATTCGGCGTAATTTAATTTTCAGAGGAAAGGGGAGCAAGATTACCACGGAGAATCAGAAGAGCACTTGGTAATATTTCGAGTATACGTTGTTCGAACAATGATTAAAGCTGCTCGGATGAACCAGCCTGGTGACATTTAACTTTACCTACCGGGTGTCTGAGTTTAAGACTATGCATAGGAGTCTGAAATAAATGTTTTCCTTATCTGGTCATGAAACATCACAGTGTATAAAATTAGTGTTTTGGCTATGGCACCGATACCCCAACTGATAATAATGTGATAGACAAACTAAAGAAGTGTAAAATTAAAAATTGGTATATTTTCATAGTGGCTAAGCTAGCTACGTTTACTCTGCATTGCCATGCTGTTCCCTATCCTGTGCAAGACGAGAGTTTTTATTTAGGATAGTTAGGTTAGGCAAAGCTCTAAAATGTGACGCGCACATCTAAGAGACAATTTTAAATATATCTGAGAGACATAGTCTATAAGGTATTTCTACCGCCTTCTTAGCATGCCTTCGTGATGTAGCGGTCAGCACACTTGCGCCTATTCAAGAGGTCCGTGGTTCGAGTCCCAGCGAGGGCATTGCTCATTTCTTCGACTTCCTTATTTCGAAAAGTTCTAAAATGATTTTACAGTGGCGCCCAAACTAAAAAAAGGTGGTAGATGGTGATTTTCCACCACAAGGATTTGGCGATGGGGTCTCCTAATCCCCTGTCGCCCTTTAAAAGAGGAAGTATATAAGGTATTTCTCCTTCCTAACATGCCTTCGTGATGTTGTGGTCAGCACGCTCGGCACGTATTCGAGAGGTCCGTGGTTCGAGTTCCGGCAAGGACTTTGCTCATTTTTCACATCTCCTGCCTCCAAATAGCCTAATGTCTTTCCAAGTCCTAATAGAGACATTTTAAATCTTTGCACCCGACCAAGTGTTTTGCCCCGAACCCCCAAAATGTTTCAGAAGGCCACGAGAAAGAGTTATTTTTAATTATAATTCCAAAATGTCCCTCTAATTTTAGACTAGAAGTGATTTTCTGCTGCTATATTGATTTAATTGTTTAAAATATGTTTCAAAATGTCTGTCTGTGTACTTACTTAAACTCTTATAAAACTATTTTTTAACGTAAACATACGTCTTAGCTTCGTAGAGAGTTAAAGTAAATAGACTTGTATTTGTTTAACGTATGACGTAAAATTATAAAAGTACCAATGCTATTATCTCGTTTCTTCTTCTGTTAATGATCCCGAGAGACAACTACATTGAAACATTTGGCCCGAAAAGAAGTCAAACTTTCTGACTGAGAAATACTAAGAAATGAAATCCATTATTCTAATGTGTCTCCTGAGATCTGGACAACAAAGGAAAACAAATATACTTTCATCAAAATACTACAAGTGTGGAGATGTTTTCATCATCAGAATTCATTACATTTTCTAATAGGCTCTAGATGAAGATGCATTTCAAAACTTTGGTTTGGACATTTCAGAAACCAACTCTATTTGCAGCGTTCCCGCAAAATTAAAACTGTTAATGGGAAAGTTCTTTAGTTTTGCATTATTCCTGAGATATTAAGTACTCGCTGAAATTTTCAAACCAGGAAGCTCTTAAGTGCCTGCTTAATTGGTTGAACGATCATCCAGAAGTTTTGAAATTTGAGTGCGGAGCTGGGAATTCTTATTTAAATTGCGTATAATTACTGGTTTACCTAATGTATAAAATATTCTAAGTTAAAAAAGTGTTAATATTTACATTTAGAAAGCAAACCAACAAAACGGCAAGATGCAGAATATTTATATTTACAGCAAATTTTAGAAACTCTTACTTTTGTTTTTACTTAATGAGCACTTACATTTTTTAGGCCCACATCTTTTCCTATACAGTACTTCCTTTTTGGTCAACTAGTCAAAGAAGTAATGTTATTAGTAGCATTCAGATGAACCCGATCATATACAGCATTAGAGCTCAGTAGCATAAGACATCAGTCATTTAAATGCAAAACCAAAGAGTAAAGCTTTTGATTTTAATACTTATCTTGATCTTAACAGAAAATTAAAAAACTGAGATGTTCTTATATTTGTTTTGTTGGAAATATTTTTCTTGCTGTGAATTGAGAACTACTGTAAAATCTAATTTTAAGAATATCATAACCGTGCATTTTTTTAAAAATTTCTATACCGTTAAGGCCATCTGATAGCTATCTGTTACCAATGTTTTCTGCGGAAAGTACGCAAAAACTTATAAAATAGTTTTGTAGATTACAGAATGTTATTTATAAGCATATGCGCATTGTAATTTGATTTCTTGTCATGTTAATATAGGGTAATAAAAAACCATTAGATCATCCTTGAAGTTCCGCGCTTCTTCAGCCGTACGGAATCGAACTCAAGTGGAAAAAAATTATTCTTATTTGATCGGATTCATCTGAATGCTACTAATAACATTACTTCTTTGACTAGTTGACCACAAAGGAAGTACTGTATAGGAAAAGATGTGGGCCTAAAGAATGTAAGGGCTCATTAAGTAAAAACAAAAGTAAAATTTGCTGTAAATATAAATATTCTGCATTTTGCCTTTTTGTTGATTTGCTTTCTAAATGTAAATATTAACACTTTTTTTTAATTTAGAATATTTTATACATTAGGTAAACCAGTAATTATACGCAATTTAATTTCAAAACTTCTGGATAATCGTTCAACCAATTAAGCAGGTACTTAATTAGAGCTTCCTGGTTTGAAAATTTTAGCGAGTACTTAATATGTCAGGAATATACGCATGGAAATTTTTTAACAGGGAAATTATTTACTTGCACAATACTTGCTCAGATCACAGCACTAGATCTGCGTCTTTCTACTATAATATATGTTAAAGAAAACGTTTACCTGGTTTCCGTTATTTCAGTTCCGGCCTCAAAGGATTTCTTCTACAAAAAGAATTCTCGATTAACTTCTTTTTAGCTATTGCAATATATTCCTCGTATCGTTTCTAAGAATATTGCAGGAAATGTGCAGAATAAAGTCTTTAAACTAAACTCTGAAACATATTTTCCCGAAGAGGTTTTATTAAACGTTTTGGAGGCAACACGTTACGAAAGCTGAAATTTTCACATTAAAATAACGCGTAAATCAAGAAAATACATCCAAATGAAATACTCCTCCAAATATTTGCTTAAACGCATTCTATTGGAAAACATTTCCTTTAATCTCAAATTTCGAAGATCGTAATTCACGTTGCTTCCCCTTTTAAATATAGGTAAAATTAATAAGCGTTAAAATAATTAATTTCCGAGACTAAATTCCGGAATTTCTACAGTTTTGCTGAAATAAGAATTGCAGCTTCTCTATTATGGTAACAATAAATAGCGAAGAGAAAGAGAGAATTGAGAGAGAGAATTTGTGAATGGAAGTTGCTTAACTCAAGTTTCATAAAAGTGCAGTTCGGTGCGGCCCCATCAGTAATGTATCAGTTAAGACAGCTGAGTACTGATAGTTGTCCCGGGTTTAATCCCTGGCTAACAAATTGCTTGAATGGTTGGGTTTCGTGGTTTTCACCGTGTGTAACATGAATAAGAGCCAGTTTTCCTAAGAAAGTCCTCAACAAAAGCATTTCTCCGGATAGGGAGATTACTATTGTGTGTTTTGTCACAATGTAATAACAGTTACATACATAAAAGGAAGTTCAAAGAATTAAACGTTCAGCGTTTTAGGTAATGCTTTCCTAAAGTTACAAATTTTGTTCACAAATTACAGCACTATATTTAAGCACATAATACTTATAGGTTTCAGAGCGAGAAGTAAGCAAGTCTATTCCTCTGTAAATAGAAATACACAGTCCAGTCACATTAATGTGACCACCACGTACTTTCCATGTCAGAGTTAAATAACCAATCACAGAAGGCAGGTGGCAGCACAGTGCAGTTGAGCGTATATAAAGGGTGTGTGAGGGCTTCGGAAAACATTTCAATCGTTGGCGTAATGCAAAAACGAAGCGATTTATCCGACTTCCAAAAGGGCATGATCATTGGCTTTCGGGCCAAGGGTGGAAGCATTTCCGAAACGGCTGAGTTTGTGAACTGTTCGCGTGCCGCCGTGGTAAAAGTGTACCGTGCATGGCAAAATGGGACTGTCCAAAATCAGCGACGTGGCAAATGTGGTGCACCACGGGCCATAGATGACAGAGGCGAACGACGGTTGCGGAGATGCGTTCGGGCAGATAGACGGGCTACCGTTGAGCAACTGACCACCAAAATGAACCAAGGGGCTACCAAAAGTGTCTCCCAAAGTACTATTCAGCGAACATTGCTGCGTCTGGGCCTCCGAAGCAGACGCCTGGTTCGTGCACCTATGCTGACTGCTGTTCATCGACGGCGAAGGCTAGAATTTGCACGCCAGTACAGCAGCTGGACGTCCACTGAGTGGCGACAGGTTGCGTTTTCGGATGAATCGCGTTTTATGCTCCATCGGACAGATGGACGTTGGCGTATAAGGCGTGAAACCTCTGAAAGGAACCACCCTGCAACCATTGCCGGAACGGTCCAAGCTGGAGGCGGGAGCATTATGGTCTGGGGAATGTTTTCCTGGCATTCTCTAGGTTCACTGATCATTGTGGAAGGCACAATGGATCAATACAAGTACGCATCTGTCCTTGCGGACCATGTTCACCCCTACATGCGCATTGTTTTTCCTCAGGATGATGGCATCTTCCAGCAGGACAATGCGAGGTGCCATACAGCTGCCAGTGTACGTGCGTGGTTCGAAGAGCACCAGGATGAGTTTACCGTCCTCCCCTGGCCAGCAAACTCACCTGACTTAAACCCAATCGAGCATCTGTGGGACCATCTCGATCGAGTTGTTCGCGCCATGGATCCTCAACCGCGTAATCTAGCGCAGCTGGCCACGGCATTAAAGTCGGCATGGCTCAACATCCCAGAGAACACCTTCAGGGACCTATGTGACTCTCTTCCTGCACGTCTCGCAGCAGTCCGCTCTGCGAAAGGTGGTTATTCTGGCTTTTGACAGATGGTCACATTAATGTGACTGGACTGTGTAATTTTTAGCAAAATGTATCATTTGAACTTACCGCCTAGAAGGGAAAGTGGTTAGTGACTCTGACTGCCGTACCGAAGGACCCGGGTTGGAAATCCAGAGAATCATGGATGTAAATTGTCTGTCCCTTCACAGGAGGCAACGGTGACCCACTTATTAGGTGCTTCCATAATAAAGTAACCACCGCTTCCAGCCGTAGTAGTGGCAAACGCCTATAATAGCTAGTGTCCGCAATAGGAAAAAAACAATTAAACTTATTATACGTAAAATGTGTTCTCTTTATCTTGACTGTCTAAAGGATATTGACAAAATATTGCTCACACTAAATTTAATCTAGATTTCAAACGTTTAAGTAAAGATGAACTATCACTATATTAAACTCCTTACCTTTCCCCTTGCATAAGTAACAGATGTTGATCTATTATTCCCTGTTTCTCGCTAAAACGATATTCTGGCTAAACCCTTAAAGGAACGGGAAAAAAGTCTTAATGTTTTAGGCCTTCATAAGCAGCTAAATGCACATTTAGCTTCTGCATGATTTGTTACAATAGAATATATAAATTCTAGGCGGCTTGATGAATATCTTCAGAAACTACGAGGTTTGTTTGTCATAAAAAATTAGTTTGCTATATACTCTCTTACCGACGCTTATGGAAAGAGGTACTAGACTTTCAAATTATAATTATAATTGTAATATACACTGGTGTGCAAAAATTAAGGACGAAGTCGAAAAATTAGCATATCAGCTGAACGAAGGGGCAGAGCGGACAGAAAGACCAATCAGGAGATTAAGTAAGGTGATGTACGGTAGCACATGCGTAGATATGCAGGTAGACGTAATGGGGGAGTGTCTGAGTAGTATAAAGCATGTTGTCGGTGTAAGATCAGTATTTCTGGCAAAGAGATTGCCCGCCGTATAGCAGTTAAAATCACACCGAGTTGCTGCCTCAGCGAGAAATGGCGAATAATCAATCTGTTAGACGACATCTGGATGCTTTTACCCGAGGTCGAATCATTAGGAAGTTGGAGGAAGGCCGCAGTGTGAAAAGTGTGACTGCAGAGTTCGGAATTGCTCACAGCATCGCTTCACGACTTTGGAGACAATTTCAAACTACAGGAACAGCTATCCGGGGGTTTAGTAGTGGTCGTCCACGAGGAACCACACCCGCAGATGACCGGTATATTGCCTTACAGGCCAGAAGAAACAGGCGGCAGACAGCGGGAGAAATCGCTAGACACACGACACAGGCGACTGGACGACCGATATCGCGTTTTACCGTGGCCAGAAGACTGCACGGTGGTGGTCTGTTTGCACGACGCCCTGTACGGTGTGTACCTCTAACGCCTGCCCATCGGAGAAGGCGTTCTCTGTGGTGCCGGGAACACCGGAATTGGAGAGACAATGAATGGGGACGAGTACTCTTTACAGATGAGAGCAGATTTAGTCTGAGTTGTGATTCTAGACACATACACATCTGGACAGAGCAGGGAACACGCATTAACCCTTTCAACATCATCAAAAGAGACTGTTTTGGAGGTCGCGGAGTTCTCGTTCGAGCAGACATAATGCTTGGTAGCCGGACCGACCTTCATATCTCCCAAGGAGGTTCGTCACCTGGGACTGCTATTGTAACGAGGTTCTTCTTCCTTACATGCGTCTTTTCACAAGGGCTATGGGTCCTCAGTTCCTCTTCATGGACGACAACGCTCCACCTCATCGCACAGTTACTGTCGAAGAGCTGTTGGAGAGTGAAGATATTGAACACATGGATTGGTCGGCAAGGTCTCTGGATCTAAATCCCGTCAAGCATGTACGGAACTTACTAGGGAGATCCGTGGCAGCACGTAACTTATCGTCAGTAACGATTCCGAAATTGCGATTGGTGCTACAAGAGGATCGAGCAGCAGTGTCTCAACAGCTCATTAACAGCCACATATCCAGCATTCACAAATGATGTGAAACCTGCCTAGCAGTCAGGGGAGATCATATCCCCTATTAAAGACCGGATGTTTCTTGCTGGACACCCATCACAGGGATGTTTCGGCCTTCAGTCGCATTGCGCTCCATGCTACTTTTTCAATAAAGCTTCTTTTTATCCCTCTGATTTCTCTTTTAGTAAGTGTTGCTTACATTACTCATGTCTTTACGTATTGGGGATCTTACGGTATTAAATGTGTTGATTTGGAAAGCTTTTGTACAAAGTTATATTGAAAAAACCTTCTCGTCCTTAATTTTTGCACACCAGTGTATGTAGCCATGTGTCGGAAATGAATGAATTTTTCCAGCCCTGGAAATTAACATTATGATAGCAGTAATGGTACCATATGTTTGGAAGTCTACGGTGAAAATATTTGCCTTCTTTTACAGATTATGAAAATGTCTCTTACTGCACTATATGTAAAAATTTCTAAATCAATAAAAATGTTAAACCTCAGTTCCTATTAACGATAAGACATACGTGAACAGTTCAATATTTAGGTTCGAAATCTCAGCATGTTGGCTTTTTCATAGAATTTTAAAATCCTTCTTTGTCAGTTTAATTTGAGGAATAATTACGCATAATCGCATGTTTCGTATGAAAACATAATTTTACTGAAATTTTCCTAAGAAAAAATGGATATTTTCTGAAATGATAAATGGATATTTTCTGAAAATTAAGGATCAAATGGGCTAGACACCGGAACAAATTAAGTTTTGCATATGAGAAGAAAGTCAAGCTATTAAGATTTACAGCTCAGTCGGGAAAAGTGAACAGCTGAAACAAAAGAGTCAATGAGTATATATATATATATATATATATATATGTATGCACGTACAGGTGTCCCATGAGGAGCGCCCACAGCCAGGTTCCCTGCTGGGAATACCAGAAACAAATGCCTGAAGAACTGTACCTATATGACCCACAGTTTTCGAGACAAATCGTGGCCTTCGAGAAACAATGCCATCCAGCTCTCTCATGACGTCACCATGAGGAGTGCGAAGAAAGCTCTCTGCGAAGTGAGTGAACCCACAGCGGGATTATTTATCAGTAGACGCTAATTTTATGTTATTCCGATGTAAAGGTGTTCCGATCCAAAGGTGTCAGATCTGGTGATCCTGGCAGCCATAAAACTGGACCTCCACATCCAGTCATGTGGCCTAAGTATTCCGTATCTGACCAGTCACGTATAGGAGCTCTGAAATGCACTGAAGCTCCATCACGTTGGAGCCAAAGGCCATGTGTTGCCGCTAAGGGTATGTCATCTAAGAAATCAGTAACTACATCATGGAGAAATACTAAATATGAATGTCCTGAGAGCCGTTCTGGCAGCGGAACTTTTGTCTCTGCTCGCGGATTGGACGAGGACTGGACTGATCATATATGGCTGCTGTGAATGATGAAGACCTGGTCATGTATGAAGCATGCTCCATCCGTTACAAGATATGTGCGATGAAAGCATTATCGTTTCATGTATTGTAATCCATTCACAAAAGTCAATGTGTCACTGAAAATCATCTGGATGTAGAAATTACATGGCTGTGTAGCGAAATGTGCATAGCCCCTCTGACCGTAACAATCTGTGCTGCTACTCATATTCAGCTCCCTGGCTGGTACGCATGCGCTCAACTCTTATTTCGTCCACGAACCGAAGTATTTCATTTTCTTGTTCTGGCTGTGTGTTCTACCATCAACATAGTGAAGACCCTGTGTCGTGTTGACGCTTCCAGTATTTCTCAGTCTGTCGTTCAACTTGAGGATGACTTTGATATCGGGAGAACAGCATGATGAATAGTGATGTGTATACTGCTTAGCAGTTCGTAAGGCATTCCCGTTATACTGAACAAAGTTAACCCTTCAGTAGTTGTGAGATTAAGCTATTATTTCTTTCTAAATACGCACAACAGCTGTCAGTCGTAAATTTGTAATGCGAGCTGCGTTTGTTCTCAACCACTGCGGTGCGTAACTGGAATGCTAGCTGAGCTCACTGATCACCATCAAAAGGTTAAGGCAACGTTCGCAATATTTACGAACAGAATATATTACCACCATGCGAAGATTACCGGTAATTACTAGATGCAGCCTTTTAAATATGATTCAAACGAGGGCATAGTGCTTGGGGTATTTTTAGGTGGATGAATCCGATGAATCTGAAATAAAATGAAAAAAATATTCTAAAGTAATTATTACATATCCTGATTCGTGTATAGGAAAATATCGTGTTAAAATATGTTTTTTTCTGCTTAAATATTTTAATAGCGTAGGGTTAGAACATGAGAATTATAAATTACATATCGGAGTGATCCCGTAGAGTAACCCGATTTTTTTTATCATTGTAGTTTCAAACCAGGATTAAATGTATGTTTCTAACAACTGAGTTTATTGTTGGGATGTTTCTGCCAGAAATTTTCTTTAGTCGACTACGTAAATTTTTATTAAGAGGCTATTCCAGCAGCAAAATATGATTATCTTTTTCTATTTTTTTAACTTATTGCGTGCTCCTCCGTTAGGCACGAACCACGAACCGAACTTTGAACCATGGACCAAATTATCAACGTTCAGCAGCTTTTAACTCTCGGTCGCTGGTTGGCCAATATGATTATCTTGACACCACTTTTTGCACTCAGCAGCAACTTTACATGGAGCTGAATCCTGTTAGTAATGATTTTAGTGTTGTTTCAAATAGCCGGACGCTTGCAACTTGACGCATTCATCGGTAAGAGCCAATACTCATCGGTCACTTAGTTGTCTTATCACTCAGAATGTAACCCAAAGGGCCCCACTGGGGGCGAATGATTTTACACCCTCGAGAACGGAAAATTTCGATCCCAGTATTGATGAACAGCACCCTAAAGAATGGGTCCAAATGTCTCCCACCACACTTCACCTACCAACTTGAGAAAACTTTCAGCTCGCCGTATATTTTGCGTGCTCCCATGCCTTACGAATACTACACATTTACAAACAATCATGTCTTCTTCGGAATCCGAACCCAAACCCAAAGATACAGTGATCCGTAGTAATAACCACTATACCGATCAGGACGGCCTGAACAAATAAATATGCTTCATTATCTTGAAAACTTTCACATTCGGAAAGCCTCAGTTTGTTCTCAGGTATTTCATTTACATATTTTTAGCCATTTATGTGCCCATTAATCACAAAAATTCTTCCCCCATTCTTTGATAACATAATTTTAGCCCATCTTTTTATCTTTTACTTAGGAAATAGACGGGGGTTTCTGCATGAAAGTTTGGCATTTATACGAAGTTTCTTCAGTCTGCACGTAACAGCCTTTGCATTCAATTTCAGATTAAACTGCCCCATTTCTTCTTGTGTACACCCCGATGATTTAGTTCTATCACCTAGACACAGTCTTTTATTTTTCTATCATTAGTTAGTATTATACACCTTTCCAGTCTGGTTCCCATCTTTTTCCAACCTTGTTTTGCAGAGACTGACTGCGCTTGACTCTCTTAAAAATTTTTTAAGTGTCACCTCTGGTTAAATTTTCGACAATTTTTCTTGTACTATCTTAACAACTGCAGCTTAATCCATTTAACGATACTATTTTACATCGTTCTCGAGGTGGTATTTGACATCTTCGAGTCACTCTTTAATGTTCTGCTACATTTTAAAGGATCAATAAATTAAAGAGTACGCACAAAGGAAATCATTGTTAGCAAAATTACCCCTTCTTGTATGTTCTCTAAACACTCATGCTCATTGGCTATATGCAAAAGAAGGAAAGCTATTTTAAATGAACCTTAGCAAGTTGTGCTTCTTTTTTCTGAGTATTTGGCTATCACTTTTAACATAATACAGTTCATTGAACAATCTTTAAAATATTATGCTTTTTATTAACTTATATTTACAATGATATATAATTTAATCGTATCTCTCTAAAACACAGTGCTGTTATTAGCCGCAAAACCTCAAAAATATTTTTTTCCGAAACGCTTCCACAGACTTAGCACTCGCGTATCCTTGTATTGATAATTTTCATGCAGAATTTAGTATTTTAAACTCCTATTATCACATATAATGTGAATAAAAGTAATTCGATGTTCTGATTATTTTATTGCATTTTAATGAAACAGTTTATTTTCCTCAAAAGGTTTTTAAATGAAGTTACATCACTCATGCTCTGAACGCCTCAAATTCAAGAAGCGTTCAAAAAGCAAGTTTTCTTCACATCCATAGAAGTTTAATCTCAGTAAAATGAATATGAAGTTAGGCTAGAAATTTAAAAAAAAACGTAATGAGGTCTTACAGTTTCATATACAATCTATTCTTTCTTCCACTTGACCATTTTTATAATAGTGAAGATTTATGGCAATGGACTCTTGAAATTACCATGTAAGTTTCTACTGTGTAGAATCTGGAGAAATAGTGATTGCACCGAAGAAGGGTTAAAACTACCCTTTATTAAACTCTTTAAATTATTTACAATGCGTCAACCTGACGCTAACATACTACGCCTCTACTTGGACGGTAACTGAAACAGTAGAATCAAAACTAAAAATTGGAGATATTCACAAGTAGTAGAATTAAACAACAGCGCGTAGATGAGTCTAGTGGCAGCTAGATAATAGCTATTAAGACACGTCTAATCAGCAATAAGTGCTAAGCGAAAGCTTGCGTACAACAACATACATAGATTTCCCAAACTCTCTCTTAACTTTCCCCACTGGAACGTCGATATTTAAACTTTTTCTCCCACTGGTAGAACTTGCATTTCTTACGCGTGTTACCAAATTTAAGTATTCTGGCACTGACAATTAGGGCAGTGAAGGCTTATAGGAAAGTAACTTAAAATTAAATTTAACCGGTTATTTAAAATAAAGATAAATCCCTACAACCCAAAAAATACTTTACAGCAATAAGATTGTTTGAACTGAAGGTTTTTTTTATGGCTTGATTTGAACATTATTCACTTTGCATGGAAATTCTCCAAAATTTATTACTTCTACGATAAGAAAACTGATTAGATTACGGCAACAAATAGAGAAAAATACTTTAATACCCCATTCATAATAACAGTTTGTGTTTAATACAATGATTGTCGAACAATAAGCGTTAAATAAACATTCAATCATAATCCAGAATAATACCAGTTATACAAATGAAATTTAAGAAAAATACTCCATTTAAATTTCCTAGCGACACTAATCTATTGTACTTTTAAATCACTTAGGCAACAAAATTCTTTTAAATTTAAAAGTGTATCAGTTTATTTTGGAGATAAACATTAACTGCGAACAGCGTTTACTCTAGCATTTCTCTTCATTTCCATAGCAACAGTATCAGTTCTCAAAAGAAATCAGAATTCTTTCTCGGTGTAAATGTCAAAGATTTTCTGTAATTCAAATATTTTTCCTTATTATTTACATTGCATAGTAATAAGTAAAAACTGCTTTGGTATAGTACTGCATATGTAATTATTATTGCACATATAAAATACGTTTTCAAATGCAATTAACATTTATGGTTTTATTCATCGTATGCGTGTGAATTAATATACACGTACATATATATGTATGTATATATATATATATATATTTATATATACATTGCGCAAAAAAGGGGACATTTCTGTATCTCCCGTTCTACTGGGACGATTGACGAAATTCAAATTGCGTTTTTCGTGTCTCGAGACCGCGACTTAGGATATATGTTACATTTATATATATAGCATTGTTCTAACATAGGTATTTTGACACAAAATGGGTCTTTTTCGGAAAAAACATACCAATGTTTTTCGATTCTTTGACTCAAATTATGCCTAAATATTAAATTTTGTAAAATTTGGTGCGAAATTTAAGGAGAAGTTCAAAAATTTAAGTTAGCAAATTTTTTTCAGTTTGCGCCAAGAAGAATTCACTTGGCGAACTTCTTAATACATGGCAACCGGTATTCCTATCCCTTAGATTGTGCAGAAGCGGGGAAAAAAGTAACACTGTTCCTACCTTTTTACACTGTGCATAAGCAGAAAAAAGTCACATCGTTCCTACTTTCAAAAAAAAAAAATCTGAAAGGTTTCATATTTTAAATTTCGCCCAAAGTGGCTTTTTTTTTAACATTTTGTGTGTTACCTTTCTTTATTAAATATCATGTTCTTCGCACTTAAATCATAAAATTTAATTAAAGAACAATGTAGCAAAATAATTTTAAACTGAGTATATCTTTAGAATTTCCTATACACAGTCTCACGCGCTGGAAATGTTATTTTCTGTACAACGTTGCCATTGCTCGCTTTGAAATCTTTGAGTTTGTTAATCAAAAATTCGCTAAAGTTTTACAAAATATGAAATCGATAATAAAACAAATTCCAAATTTCAAATTTGGGCTTCCAGATGCCCATATTCGCAGCAGGATTACGTCATTCAAAATTCGAGGGCTCTAGGTACCGTCGTTTTATTACAATGCGAGAAATATACATACATTTATGCACATTCTTCATTGTTTAATTTCTTTAAATATAATACAGGGCTGCAATGTTTGGTGGCAACAGTATGACAAATTTCAAAACGCGCCAACATATATATTCAGGTACCTCTTCGAAAATTTTGAAGAAAAAGCTCTAATTTTTTGTAGGTAGGTATACTTAGAAATATATCTCTTTTAGTGCAATGATAGTAAAACTTTTATAAGTTATAATTCAAAATGTTTTCCAAAAATTTGAAATAATTATTATAAGTACAAATTTCAAAAATAAATCATAAAAAATGTGTGAATTTTGTTTAGAGTGAACCTAAATTTCGAACTGTGAAAGAAGAAATCAACTAAGTGTGTAGAGACATTAGAATAATTACAAGCAGGAGAGATGAAAAATATGCATTGCCTTCGCCGGGGATCGAACCACGTACCTCTGAAATACCGGCTCAGTGTGCTGACCATTACACCACGAAGGCACGCTAAGAATGTAGGAGATATACCTTATATACTCCCCCTTTTAAAGGGTGACTAGGGTTTTAGGGGACCTAATCGCTAAATCCTGGGTGTGGAGAATCATCATCCACAACCCTTTTAGTTCGGGCGCCACTGTAGAGACATTAGGTTAATTACAAGCAGGAGAGATGAAAAATATGCATTGCCTTCGCCGGGGATCGAACCACGGACCTCTGAAATACCGGCTCAGTGTGCTGACCATTACACCACGAAGGCACGCTAAGAATGTAGGAGATATACCTTATAAGTGTAATAAAAAGGAGATATTAATAAGTACATACCTAATTGTATTAACATTGAGGAGCTAAAATTTTGAGAGCTAATTTTTTAAAAACTACTCGTGCGATTTTTACAAAACTTGGCAGTTCCGCATAATTTGAGTCGTAGAATCAAAATATGGGAAAACATTGCCATGTCATTTCAGAAAAAGTCCGATTTTGTGTTAAAATACCTATGTAGGCAATTTGAATGTCGTCGATCGGCCCAGTGCAACGGGAGATATAGAACTTCCTCCCTTTTTTGGGGGGCAGTATACATATATTTTATCACTATATGCACATTAAGTTTAAATGTTATATACATAGATTTCTTATTCCTAAAATTTTAATGTCTGTGGATTTGTATCATGAGGAATTAATAAATTTTAAAATCAATAATTTGAAAAAATTAGTTGGTAATAATAAATAACTTCGAAATGGCGACTTGAGCAGTGGAATTATGTGTTTTGAGATTTCTATGTAATAAGCGAACAGCTTTTCAACCAAGCACAAGTTCTGAGACATTGAAACAAAATACACTATGAAACCGTTAATTTTAATGAAAAGGCGATCAAGGCATAAACGTGCGCGCCCTGCCACTGTGTGCTGTTCAGAATATTATATATATATATAAAGAAAAAAAATATTTGATATAATAATAGTATGTGATATTGAAAAATATTTGATAATGCAAATATATATATGTTCATAAACTTAAAGTATCTAAAGTTAAAATTAAACTCGAATCAAAGCAAGGTAATTCCTCAGCAATATTAATAACCGCAAGCATGGATAAGAGGTTATACTGGATCTAAACACATCAAAATTAAAATATGACTTCATCAATAGAACAAACTCAATTAAAAATGCGAAAAGGAAAAAATATACAAAATTATAAAAATTAATCTTCTTTTACTGAAACTCTAAGTCAGAACTCGTAAGGGGAAAATCAATTGAAATTTCATAAAAGTCAATTAATATGTTTCGAATACACGTTTCATTCTTCTGGTATATTTGAGATCAAAAACTGAAAAAAAGGATTCAATTAAATTTTCATTACAGACATTAAAATTCATTTAAAACCGAAAACTCGAATCACATACATATCAAGAATTTTCCTTACACGCACTCGAAACACTTGGTTTCGAAACATTTGGAAAAAAGAATAAAACTTAACATTGTGCCAGACTGACTACTAAACAAAAAACATTTTACATTATGCATATTGACCATCCAAAAAATGCAAATTGGACAAATAAAATTATGTGTAAATTCGACATTCAAAAAAAATTACAAATTAAAGAGCAAAACAAATATACTTAAAATCAAATTGTCATTTAAACAACACTAAAAAAATTGGGTGGTCCCCGATTAAAAATTTTTTGTTTTTAATTTTTGGGTCTATTACTATGTTTCTTTTATAGGTGTATATAAATATATATATATATATTTGCATTATTTGCTTTTTATCAGGAAAGTTCGAGGACTGAAGTTAGAAAATTAATACATTCTGTTAACCAATTAATGGTCAATGGTCTTGACAACCTTTCTCATCAACTTGCCCATAGCGACCAATATTTTTAGAGGCATCGAAAGCAAACAGTGACGGCATCTTCTAAGATACTTTTCCGCCTTATGTGTCACGATATTTTAGATTACTCTCAGAGCAGGTGACTAAATAACATTTAATTTTCACGTTTCAATGTCATAGTTAGAAAAGTTCTAAACAAAGTAGATCTTTAAGTTTTTCTGACAAAGATAATCAATAAGTAGTCCTATAAATACGTAATCATGTATTTATTTATCGTAATAGATATACAGGCATTCTAGAATCGGGAATCATTTAAGAAACTTTCGAGTAGAAAAAAGAGGAAAATATTATCCTTAAAATAAGGGCGTGTATGATAAGATAAATAAGCAATGTATTCTGACTCTACTGTTTTAAACATCTTTGCAAAGCAGTTTCAGAGAAGCGTAGTCAGTAACATTCTTTATAATTCTCCTTAAACAATAAAATTCTTGGATTATGTGCATCGTACAAGAACATTTTGTTCCTTAAGAACATTTGATTCTCCCTACGTATTAACTCTAACGACGTTTTAAAGAATCAAAAGTTTAATGTTGTCTGAATTGTCAGAGACATCCTTAGTTGAAAAGTGTATTGCCGGTGTGATCATAAAGGTTCTAAAGTTGTTGCTCTTCCAGCAAATAAAATAAATGATGATATATAAATTATATACAGTTTGACATATTAGATGTCATTTTGAGGGCAATAATAACTATCAGTGTTGTTACTTTTCGACATCAAAACTTATCTAAATTAAAGGTTTTGCTTCGAGAGCAGATCATTCTTCATTACGTTCCCGAAGACATTTTAAATACAGCACGTAAAGATACTTTCTAATATTGACTTGCTTAATTAAGATAGAATAACACGCCGAACAAGTATTAATTTTGAAGTCAAACAACAAAAATCAGCATTATATTTGCAAACGTTCACAGGACTAGTTTCGATGGTTTTGCCAAACCATGAAAATAGTCCTGAGATCATTTGCAAATATAACGCTGATTTTTGTTGTTTGGCTTCAAAATTAATTAACTTGCTTATTATATTTTATGAGTATAATTACTAAACTAAGCGTATTTTTAAGTATATTATTCAGTTTAATTTTTTCAAAAGATCTAATTTTTAACTTTTTTTGTACATTTTTACGATTGTGATCTTCAACATATTCTGTATTTTAACTTATTTCTTATATTTTTTTATCACATAGACGGTCTTTACTTAATTTTAGATGTAAACGTTTTAACCTGTTTTGCACATTTTAACGTTTACTTTCATGCGTTTTCACTTTCGTAATTTCAAACATGCTCTTAATTTTAGCTTAATTCCTCTATTTTTTGACCATATATATGAAATTTATTTCATAACTTGTTTCATATATTTTAAACTTAGTAATCTTAGTAATAGTACTCTGATTTTGAACTTTTTTATTACATTTTCCGACCATACACATCACCTTTATTTAATTTTAGATGTATTTTTAAATTTTTAAAGACGTTTCAATTTATATTATTTATTCTTAATTCTAAACTCTTCTAATTCTGAAATAATTATGTTTCTACTCTTATTATTTTCGATATTTCGTATTTTATAATTAAATAACTGCATAAATGTACCAATTTTTTTAAAATTCAAATATTTTATTAACTGGATAGGTTCATTTAAATGATTTAGAAATAAAAGAGCGACATGTTAGGCAGTTTCTGTCAGAAATATACCCGTACTTGGAAACTCATGGGTGATACGATGTTATCATCTGGAGTGTCTTTTCTATTCGTACATAGTGTCTAGTATAATAGTAACTGAATCTTCTTTCTATAGCAGAATTTATTGGTATGTCTAGAAGAGGAATTGGAAACAATTTTCATGTTTTTATAAACAATAACGTAGTGTCTCGTTGTCGCTATGCTAGAAAGTATTTTATTCAAAAGTTTCAGATGGTAAAATTTGATTCAGAAATGAAGTTTTCCGAAAATAATCAATGTATTCCTTAATAATATAAATTAAAGTAGTCAAACCTAGAAGTCTTTTACACAATATGAGTATGAAAGTCACTGAAGTATCTATTGCAGACTTATAAAATTGACCTCGGAGATGAAAATCGTTCCATGTATGATTAAAAAGTATCAAAATTTGGTTTGAAACATTTTTAAGTAAAATAATTTTCTTTTTCCCATGGAAGTAAGTCTAAAACTAAATCTATATAAAAGTGAAATATTTCGATTTTCGTCTGTTAGGGGAAATGCATATGCCTTCATAAGAAAACTGAGAGTTTCACTGAATTTTCTCTTTCATAGAAAAGCATATAATTAGAAAACGAAGGAAAATTTCGAAAAACATTGGTTCGTCACCTTACACTTTATTCTTAAGGGTTGATAAATTACTATGAGTTGGATCAAATGAGTGGGATTTTCTTAGTGAGTATATCTGTCTTGGATATTTAATTGCATTTTCCCCCAATAACGCTTGGTACTAGTCTAATAATATGTAGCATAAATGTGTTTATCTTTTCAAATTCCTAATTGAAAGTTAATTAAAATTTATATAATCAGTATTAAACGTATTTAAAGTGCTGACTATTATTGTGTTAAGAAAATATTTCTTAGGTTGATATTCCTAAAGTGAGAAAAACTGTAGGAAAAGTTGAATGATTTGAGTCTTTGGAGATTTTGTTCGAGAAAAAGGTAATATTTAGCAACATTAATTAAATTACAGTTCTCAAAAATGCATAGCAAGTTCCTATAATACAAACTTATACGTAAATTTATAAGAAAATGGAGCAATTATTTGAGAGTAACTTTGTATTAAAAGGAGTTTATTCCTCCTTATATGGGTATTAGTAAGGAATATTTAGCTGATGTAATGAGTATTTTATGAAGAAATGTTTCTGTTAAGGATAAGGAAAGTTAAAATATTCGAAAATATAATGGAGATTTTGGTAAAATGTCTCTCACCTTTTCTTTCTTTGGTCTAGAAATATATCTGTGTTGGTAATGATATGTTGTGTAAAGTATAGTACTGTTTAACAAGATTTCGTTCATAAGAAAAAATATTGATAAATATATTAATGAAAACTGAGATTCGCAAAACAAAATTCTAGTATAAGAAATTATAAAATAGACTATATGTGAAGTTAGATGAAGAATAAAGTTGAAACTGAACTAAGTTCGAAAAATGTGTTAACATTATGCGGTAGAAATAAACGTATATCAATAAAAACAAATTTCAAGCAATGAAATGATAACCAATGGGTAAAATTATTGAACGCTGGATAACTCACCTCTGATTCGATACTGGAAATGATTATCTTTAGAATTTCTTTCTACATGTAAAGTAAATAATTGTTAATTTCTCTTGAAAGTTGTTCATGGAGGCAGAAATATCCACACTTAGTGCAGGAAATAGTAATAAAATAAAAATTTGCATAGTCGGGACATTTAAAGCTTAAAAATAATGGTATTTATGTAGTGAATTAACAAAAAATACTGAATTAAAATGTATCAATGCTCAAAATAATAAGAAAGATTTCTGTTTGTGTACATGAAAAGGTAAATATGGCTCTAAAATTATGGATGAAAATCGAGTTTTCATTCTAAAAATTCGAAATATATCAAGCTAGCTTAATGAGAATCGAGGTTCAAAACGGAAGATTGGTAACATTGAAGAGTTTAAAAACAAGCATTCTGAGATAAATGATGTAAAATACGAAACGAAATACGAGAATATGCAGGAAATTATAAAGTTTGAAAATGCGAATGAAGTTAATAATGAAGTAAAATAGTAGAATTAGTCATAGTAAGACTACTACAGAAGGAGAAATTGTAGAATTGACAAATTAAAATAATACTATAAAATATAGATTAAGTAAGAGCTATGCAGTGAATTGAATATGAATAATATTCACTGGTTATGAATTAAAATGCTTAAATGAAAACTACCTATATGTTTAAGAAATTTCAACATGTAAATTTAGCTGAAATAGTAAAATTAAAAGCGCGATTACAATAAAAAATTGTAAAAATAGGATTAAAATTTAGAGTATGTCGTAAACTAGAAAGAAAAAAGTGTGAAAAAACATTTAAAATGCATCTAAAATTAAATACAGTTGATGTGTATAATCAGAAAATGTAACAAACAAGTTCAAAATTAGAGTATTAAAATATATGACACAAGTTAAAAATTAAACAAAGTTCATATATATGGTCAGAAAAAGAGGAATTAAGCTAAAATTAAGAGCATGTCTGAAATTACGAAGGTTAAAATATATGAGAGTGGTTACAAATTAAATAACATGTATATAGTGTGAAAGTCATGCATATAGTGTGAAAATATAACAAATTAGTTAAAATTTAGAGTATGTTGGAAACTAACATGTAATTTATGCATATTAAATGTACAAAACAAGCTAAAAATTTTACACCTAAAATAAAGAAAAGCTGTATAATCAGAAAATATTAGAAATAATTTAAAATACAGAATATGTTGAATATCACAATCGTTAAAAAGTAGGAAAAAAGTAAAAAATTAGATATAAAATTGAGTAATATAATTAAAAAACGCTTATTATAGTAATTACCATCATAAAATATAACAAGTAAGTTAATATTAAAAGTATTGGTTAACAGGTACGAAAAAATTCTCTGTAAAATGAATTTAATAATAAAAATGAATAATCTGATTACGATTACGGAAAGTAAATGTGATATTATGAAGAGAAGATTTAAGAAATAAGGTAAACTTCTGAGTATATGGGAAATTATAAGGCTTAAAATATACGGAAAAATTAAAAATTTAAGGTCTTCTAAATCAATCATTAAATTCGAAAGTAAGTGCCATCAAAGGTACCTAGGAAATAACCGTCATATATGTAGTAAAATAGCTGGAATACGGAAGAAAATACAAAAGCTAAAAGTTGATTAACAAAGAACCTCCGGAAAATCAATAAAAGATAATCTCTTATAAATTGTGACGTCATCTTATCGTCTAAATGAAGAATAAATACAGGCTCTTACTTATCTGTTAGCTGCTCCTCCGCGTGCTGGCTCATCCACAATTTGCCTGGGCCTCCGTGTGCGAGCCTGCAACGCACACCGCCTCCTGTTGGTGAACCGGCTGTTTCACACTACTAAGATATATAATGAACATTATTGTAGTGGTGACAATGAAGAACATGATTCCACAATATATGACTTTCATTTCAAAGTTATTCGTTTCAAGAGGCAATATCATTGGATTATTATGAACTTCATATATATGATGAATTTTGTTCTTCTTGAAAAGCATATTTAAATTTTTTGTTCAAGATTTTATGACTTAAAGTGAATTTTTGATATTTTTAAATATGAAATGGCTTTTTGAGAAATAGGGTTTTTTAGAATAATGTTCTTGAGAATATATTATATCAATTTTTTTCTTTCATTTAGAGTGTAAGAATTATATCTACACAGGGTCGAATAATTTACAAAATCACCACTGTCTGCTTAAGCTTTGACCAGTGGAGGTAATGATAGTTATTATGGTGCTTATGCTGAGTCTTCTGCTATTGCTAGGTAAGAAGTGCAGGACGTAAAGGAAAGGATTATCTATGAGCATTTCAGGTTAGGTTATTCAATTATGGCAAAGCACACGAGGGCTATCTGCCTAAAAGGAGGGATGCCTTAGTGGAGGACTTTCTAAGGGAAACTGGCTCGAATACACGTTACACATGGGGAAAACCACGAAAACGCCCATGCAGCCAGCCCGTTCGCGGAATTCGAACCTCGGACCGAACTACCAGTGTTCAGTGTCTTTACCGCTCGGCCGCTGGTGGGCCTATGAGCATTTCAGCACCGCGTGAGTACGTCAGATCTATACCATATCTATAGCATGTATGTCTACCTGTTTCATTGTCGAAGATCGAAGTATGCTGTACATTGCGGTTGATGTGAAAGGTTTGAAACCTAAACATAGACTTCTAAGACTCGAGCATCTTTTCTGTCATGCAGTTCCTCACTGACACTTAAATAATCCTGTAAAATACTCTGCAGTTACGGGCTTCTTTCTCAGTTTATACCATACCTTTCTGTCACCACCATAAGTGAAAAAACACTGAACCCTACTTTCGTTTTGACATTTTTCACAAAAGAGGTAAGTTTTCGGAATTCTATAGAGAAAACAGATTTTTAATGCAAGTCTTACATAAATCTTTATCAGCACAAATCGAAATTTCACAAAGCCACTCACACCTATGTTGGTAAATTCTATGATACACAGTTTTTGAACTATTACACCGAAATAAACTCACTTCCTAGACGTTGAGCACTGAGAGGAAAATGCTAATTTCCGGAAGCCAATCAGAATTGAAGAGGATACAATTCGCTGCAGAGGGAGATGGACGTATGCATATATGTCAGGTAACAGCCAATCGCTCTTTCATGTCAAGAAATATGCAAAAAAGGCAGTCTTATAGGAAGCCAGCTTTATGAAGGGTTACAGAAGTTGATTGCAAGTGCTGATAGAAGGTGTTTAAAACTTTCGTACAATTTGTTTTCGAGACATACGTGTTTCTATGACCTCCAGAAAACGAATGGAAGATTCTGAGCGCTGGCGTGCTGCGGGGCGCATTGAAGCAGGACAGTCGATCACAGATGTTGCTCTTTTCTTCGGCGGTCATCATTCTGTTATTTCATGTTTATGGAAACAATTCCAAACCAGACATACAGTTGTCCGAAGGCCCGTAGCCGGTAGCCCAAGGGTTACAACCCCCGCGGAAGATCGATATATTGCTATTGTAGCCAAGCGGAATCGCAAAGCGACCTCCACACGTGTGACATCTATGGTTACAGCGTCCATTGGTAAGGCGATATCTGCAGGTACTGTAGGCCGAAGATTACATATGAATAGACTGTACGCCCGGGTACCTCGTGTTTGTGTTCCTCTATCCGTCCAGTCAAGAGGGGCACGATTACAGTGGTGCCGGAAGCGTGTCAATTGGAATGTGTCTGACTGAGACACTGTCATGTTTACTGATGAGTCAAGATTTGCTCTGGAGCCAGATGACAAGCGTATAAGGATATGGCGTGAACAACAAACACGCAATCAGTCCCAAAACATCACCGAAAATCACGCATTCCGAGGCGGAAGCATTATGGTGTGGGCAGGGATTTCATTAGAATATCGCACCGACCTGCACATCTTTAAACGGGGTTCTTTGACAGCTGTCCGGTATCGAGATGAAGTCCTAGAACCCATTGTGAGATTGTACGCTGCAGCAGTTGACCCTACTTTTGTTTTAGTGAACGATAACGCACGTCCCATAGAGCTGACATCGTCGATGACTACCTGGAGAGTGAAGGGATTGCGCGTATGGCGTGGCGGCTAGCTTATTCGCCCGACCTTAATCCCATTGAAAATCTTTGGGATGCTCTCGGCCGTGCTGTGTCTTCACGTTTCCCACCTTCAGCCACTCTTATTGAGCTGGAAACTGCTCTACAAGAAGAATGGCTATTGCTCAATTCTGCGGTGGTTGACCACCTAATTGAAAGAATGGTCACAAGTTGTAAACTTTGTATACAGACGAGGAAGGATCACATACCCTATTAATGTCCTTTTTTCATTTTATGCTGTTTATTTTCACTTTATACATGATTCTGTTTAAGTCTCCAGTATGTCATTATCTGATAACTTACAAAAATTTAATATTTTTTTCATTTCTGTATATAATTATTGATTTTGCTTTATGCATAAATATATATTCTACTTTCCTGGCGAATTTTGTGTCAATCAAAGCAGCGTTTGTTGACTTTTTGCATTTTACATCTTCGTGCTTAACTTTTGGAAGTGAGGGTATATAGACATATTAGTATTTCACTTCAACCAATATTTCTTGTTCACTCGACTGTATTTATCCGTCCGGCTTCTAAATATTTAACCTAAAAAATTGCGTTCCAGTAAATATCTGACTTCCTGTGTACGCGAATAGAGTAAAAATGGATTTACTTCATATATTTAGTTTATTCCTCTCATTTTTCGAAATTCAAGCTTTTCGTTGAGGTCAGCAAAATCGGAAAACATAAAATATATCACGTTCAGCGGCAATGTATACAGACGGAAGAAGATCATTTCCCCGACTTTATTCAATAAAACTCCCCACAGACACTCAAAGTGAGAACTTTCAAGTGCATGCCTGTCATAGCTGAATAGTTTCGCTGAGAGACTTAAAATTTATTGCAAGAGTTACTTTAGTACTCCCTTTATTCTGTGCTTTAAAACCGTACAAGACCTGATTCCGTATTATATGTTTTTCGTGTAGGAAAAAAGCATGCATATATTATTTCTGAGCTTAATTTATTTCAGATAACATATAAAAGCTAATTAACGTTAAATAGTACTTAATGTTACAAAAAACACGTTTATATTTGTTTTCATCCTTACTTCCACATTATTCATATTTTGGATTTTTTCAAAGTTGTGCAAGGGAAGACTTTCTAAGGTTTCTTCACGTAAGACTTTCTAAGGTTTACTTAATTAGAAAAGAACAGTGGAATTATTTAAAGAGCTGCTTACGTGAAAGATTTTGTTAAAGAAATAGGCTGTTATTCGCGTTACACATGGGGAAAGCAAACAACGTTCCATATTGCCAGCCTAAGTTGTAGGAAACCGAAACTGAAGCATACTACTAGCATGAAAAGCGTTGTTCTTTTAATTTTGTATAAAATAACTCAGCATATTGCATTTACAGCATAATGTGTATTTAATTAGAGCTTATACTGATTCATGTTGCCTTAAAAATAAAGCGATGAAGAATAACTTCATACTGCACTAAAATGATGTAAACATTTGTAAGTATTTCTTTATATTTATGCAAAATTGCTCTTTGATGTTGTGGATTTAAGAATTAGACTTATTCAACTTCGTTTACATATACAGCTCTAACTGAAATAACACACATCAGCCCTCGCAGCCCTTCAATTTAATTACTGGAGAAGTAAACCAGTATCAAAATTATGAGATTACTTCCAAATAATTATGCAACAAATTATTGGCTTGGGAAGAAAACAAGCAAAAGTTGCGTAAATTGATTAAAACGAAGATTAATGCTTATAAGTACAATTTTAGTACTTGGTTCTTGACATTTTCTACTTAACATTGTAATTTAAAAAAACTTATTGAATATGCGCAAATGTTTGGGGAATAGTAAAGTCACTGCAGTGTGAGAAGGTAGAGGAGGCTAACACATGGGGGGGGGACTGCCACAGCACTCGACAGTTTCTAACCTCCTGAAAGGCGCTGTTTGCGAGAAGCAAACACCTCCATCGAAGAATTAAGATTCTATCTATTTTTTTTCCTTCACCAAGCGGCCAGCGTTTGCATAGCGGAAGCATAGTGCTTAAAATTATCCTTATAACTGCTCTCTAGTGAACGCAAATGGTGTCTGTAAATAGCTGTCTTCCAATCTGCAGGAGGAAAATGTGTTGTTTTTAGGCTTTACAGTTTCTTGAAATATTTATGGCTATTAAATCCTGCTTTTAATTTTTCAACATTTATCATGTGACATCTGTTGAAACATTTTCGTCAAAAGTTCAGATTTAGTATATACTTTTCAGTTTTTAATTCTGATGTTCGCATTAAGCGAAAACAATTCATTTAAGCAAATGATCTTAATAGTTATTTTAATTTGACATCTGTAAGTAAAAAGTTCCCCAATACTCTTTCCATTAATAAGTGTCATGTCTTCGGTCCTTACATTTGCAGTAATCAAGTAATTTCTTCTATATAAGAAAAGCGAAAATTTATTGGCATTGATTCTGTGTTTTCATTTCAGCAAGTGTCAGTCTTGATATTCATGTTATTTCCTTTACTATAGAAATTTAATTTATTAATGTGTATAACGAGTAGAACCATCAGGCTATCTTGAAGTAGGAGACATGAAAAATGAACAATGCCTTCGCCGGGACTCGAACCTGGACCTCTTCAATACGCGCCGAGTGTGCTAACCGTTACACCTCGGAGACATGCTGGAAGAAGGGAGAAAATATATACTACCCCTTTTAAAGGGCGACTGAGAGTTAGAGCACCCAGTCGCCAAATCTTGGTGGTGAAGAATCATCATCCACCACCTTTTAGTTCGGGCGCCACTGTAGAGCCATTAGGCTATCTTGAAGTAGGAGACATGAAAAATGAGTGACTCGAACCTGGACCTCTCGAATACGCGTCGAGTGGGATAACCGTTACAAACAGAAGGCATGCTGGAAGAAGGGAGAAAAGACCTTATAAACTAACTGCGTATTTTTACTGTTTAAACTCCTTCAAATTTGAAACGGAGCTGGGAAATTTCGTAGTGTGACACCTGGCTTTTGGTAACGATAGAATTCGTAAATTTGATCTGATGTTACTGTCAAATAAGTGAGTTAAGTGAAGAAAGAAATGTTACTGTCATATAAGTGAGGACACAAATGTTACTGTCAAACAAAAGAAGAAACAAAAACTTATTTCAAGAAGTAACGAATATTTATATATATATATATATATATATATTGACATAACATAAAATATTAAGTAAAACCTGACATGTATTTTAGGCAGAAAGTTTTCACTTCCTTTACTATAAATGATTTGCCCAATACTCTTATCATGGGCAGAAAAATTTTTAGTGCTCTCGTTTAGATTTCGCACAAAATATTTTGAACAAATTTCAAACTTTTTATGTTTGAAGCAGTATTATTCAAAGTTTTGAGGTCAAATGTAAGAGTCTGCCTTTAAGTGATTTAGAAGCATGAGTCTTTTATTTCTGAACTGCTTTAACTGAAACCTTTTTTCCGTACATGCATATTCTGAGTTTTTTAAAAAAGTAATAAAATATAATTTATTTAATAGTTACAGTTAATTACTCATCTCAGACATTTAAATAATTCAAACAGAAATTTGATTTCTTTTAGAAATTTAAATTTTACGTATAGATGCATAATGCTCTTATAAAATGAACGAATTTTTAACGAATTAGCAGCAGCTGTTCTCAAAAAATACGCCACGGCTTCTTCCAGACATTCATGTTCGGGTGGAGGAGTACGTTATTCAAAATTGGCTTGTTTTAGGTATAATTGTTTTTTCAGAGTGCTAGAAACATGCATACACTCATGCAGATTCTTCATTATTTTATTTCTTTAAACATAATACAGGGCGATAATATTTGGTGGCAATAATCTGAAAAGTGATATGCCGTTTATAGCGATTCAACGCATAATGTCGTTTCGAGATTAATGTTCCATTCGGGACTAACGTCACTTTTGGGCTAAAAGTATCAGTGCAGGTCAAGGCATATTCGCCATTTTTATTATATATTTATATCGAAAACGAGTTTTATCTAAACATCTTAATGTCTGTGCTGAAGGTACTTTTCTCACTTCCAACTGTTATGTAGGATTTCAGGCGCTTTTTTGAACCAAGGGCTTGATATTAACATTCCATCTTCCAATGACATGTAAATAAATGCTCATAAAAACAACAAATGAGTAATTCAACTCTGAAAACTTGATATATGTTAAAAAAGAAAGAAAAAATTAAGTGTTCCTTTCTCCCTTGTAGACTTTTCACAAATCTTCTAAAAGTAAGAAATATCTCATCATAAAATGCTTCTTTTGCTCAAGCATTGGACGTGGAGACTTTTCATAGTCATTTCCTTATACTTCTGTTTCATTTCCTAGCTAAGAAAGAACAACAATGGATAGACAAACAACAACAGTGAGTTACAGTGCTATATAATTAAGCATAAAAATATTGCAACTGATATGTTCGCTTGTAGGCTGTGTGAAGTGTTTTTGTACAAACTCGAGATTTATTAACAGTGAAAAAGAACCAGATATAGTTAGACACTTGATGCAAGTATTATAGTTGCATGATAGTTACATCAAAAACAATATAGCTTGTAAATTACAATGCTAAAATTTTCCACCAAAGATCTTTTCTTTTTCTTACATTTAGTTTGCTTCCCTACGCTTTGTGTTTCTTTTGAATCTTTCGAAATCTATTTTTTATTTCAGAGGTTTAGGCACATTTTCTTTTCTTTATTATATTTAATATAATTACATCACATATTTCTCTTTTTCATACTTCAAAGCAAAGAAACAAAAATCAGAACATTGTTTGCATTTTCAAAACGATGAGGGAGATTCTTGCTCCACTTTAAACTTTTCTCCTCGTTGTCGATAAAAGGAGGTTTAAATCCTAAATTTACTTACTTTTGAGCAATTTTAAAGCATTATCCACTTCTAATCTTACTTGGAAGTTTTGAATTAAAGACTTTAGAAATACAGAGTTAATCTTCTTTTATCCGATCAAGTAATAATATTAACTGCTAGGAAACGTCAGTGAGAATGCTAAAGGCAATTTAAAACTACAACACTGTAATTAATTGATTTATTATATTATCCTAAAAGGTGGAACGAAATAAAGTGAATGCACTTTCATTTTCAAGCAATTCTTGATACAATTGAGCTTGGTTTGGCTAACTAAAACTGTCGTTAAATAGCGGATAGCTTTATGTCGGTAAAAATCTGAATTTAGCTTTAAACATTTGATACATACTCCAAAATATTAAACCTTTGAGTACAATTATTTTATCAGTATTATTAGAATGAAATAAAAAAGATCTCGTTTACTTAAAGCATCATTAAAAATTTATTTCCTTCTTATAAAGCTTCTTTTGCTTCATCAGAAGTGTTTTTCATATCTAATCTATCCATCTGTCTTCCAGAATTTGAAACAATGATTCCGCGTCCTCTTTCGAAGAGAAGAAGGATGAGGAATCATTGTCACAAATTGCTCCAGCGCAAATTTTTCTAGCATTCCACACAAATTTCTCCAGCAGCTTAAGACATTCAATCTTCAGAACACAAATCATAAGTTATAATATTATAAACATAAAATATGAATCGAAATTAAATCTTCCATGTTTGAAAATAGGGAGGTAAATGAAAATACTGTGTATTTTATTTCAGTTTTAGAGTTATATTAGGTTTTCGAAACATGTTAATTTCTTTAAAATAGTGCTGTCGAATTAAGAAAATTCATTACTGAATCTAGGATAATTTAGCATTCCGATTTATATGTTTGTAATGAGACCAACAGCGTCACATCCAGGATATCGTTTAAAATGAAGACTGCATTTAATGCGGAAAATGCTAACCTGATTATTTATTGTCAATATTGCTTGAATTGACTGCACTAAGTTTTCTTTAAAAAATGCTTTCTAATTCAATAAAACTATAAAATAGGAAAAGTTATAAATATAATATTTTAATCTAAAAGGCACTCGAGCTTCAAGAAGGTGTACCTACCTATTAGCTCAAATATCTTGTGCAGTTGGGCAATATTTTACAGAAGAAAAAGCATGGTGACTGATAATTGGAGAAACTACTTACAACATACATACTTTAAACTTTAATAAAGCATTCCGAAATTTAGTGAATTAATTTACAAGCGAGTTTTTTTTTAGTTGCACGCATGGAAATTTCGTGGCAATTGCTTTGAACACAGATTCAAAAATAATTGTTTTCTTTCAGCAGTTTCGCGGCAAAATACCGTATTCCTGCAGAAAGTTTGCTACGCTTTCTCTCATTCCATACAATTTCTACAAGCGCATATTTTAAAACTAAGTTTAAAATAAAAAATACCACAATTCTCCTATAAAAACGTTTTGACAACGACGACATTATTTGCCATAATTAAAGAATTGTTGCGATAAATTGGCTCATTCTGAAAATTTGTCAACTTCTGCTTTAATAAGGTTTTTGCTTCTCTCGTCTTCTGCTCTAATTTTCAAAAATTTCAAGCCCATGTTTAAATTTTATTGAGTTTTTATGATACGCATGATATATCTCTACAAAAGAATAAAACATGTGAATGCGTAAAAAGGAGTATTTTTATACGTATAAAATACATCCCATTTATGTGTGCGAATACGTTTAATTCGTTTCAAGAGGTATACTGAAAGAACATTTGTTTGCAAATGTTCAGATAAGTTGTATTAGGGTATCTAATCCATAATTCATTCTCTTCTAATCAAATAAGCAGAAGATGTTTTCATCTCATTCTTCTGGCTCTAAATTACTGCATAATAAATAGTACAAGAATTAATGCTTTTATAAATATGACTTCCAGTTTTTGTTATTTCTACTGTAGTCAAGAAACATAAATTTGTTGAGCTATATGAAGCACAAATTGATCGAATGTCATTGCTTTTCTCTGCGATGCCGCTGCCAGGTTGTACAAAACCTTATTCCCTTTCTCTTCATTCATTATGTCTACTGAAGCTATTATATTGCATAATATGTTTGCTAGAGCTAGCTGTGGATGGGCAATGACTCCTGTGAAGAACTTGAAAATGACATTTGATAACCGAATACTATATCCTCATTATTTGTCCAAGTAAATTTCTTCTTCCTCATTGCGTTCTTTCTTGTTATCACTAAACACTAAAACGCACGTCCGACTAAAAATCTGAAGGTTCTGAGTTAAAATTCTGGCAAGGGCATTACTGATTTTTCATATTTTCTGCTCCGAAAGAAATTTAACGACTCCATAATTGGAATCATAAACTTCTTACTAACCCATAGGACTACGTAGATAATGAGTATGCAGTATTTCAGTAGTCATGTAATTAGTCATCTTGAAAAATTTATTGTCTTTTAGATTACGTATTAAGGCTGTTTTGAACTTGCCCTGTAATTTTTCGCATCTCACACTTGTTTATTCTAGGAAGGTTTCTAACGCTGACGTATAAAAGAATAAGAATTTAAAGCAGACGGATGATCGATTTAAACGACGGCAGAATGTTGAATTAACATCGCTGATGATTCCGTGTCTGTTTGTCTAGGGCACTAAATTAAATATGTCAAAACTCTAACTTGCTGTTTTGGTGTTTAAATATGTCGATTCCAAGTTAATTTAAATTAAGTCGAACCCAAGTTAACTTTGCTGTTGCATAAAACTCTTTTCGGCTGCACGTAATTTTATTCCAGTGTCGAAAGAGGATAATAAAGTAGTTGATCGGAAGGCCACCTTAAGTTTTTATCTAATGTTGTCAGCAAATAAAAACTTGATTCAAAAATACCTGCTTAATTTGAAAATTTAAGCATTTATTTGTTTGCAAGTCGTCGCTGTAAATATACTGCAGACAGGATTGGCACAGTATTGCATCAGTCATTTAAGCAAATCTCACCTCTTAATTTCCTATGCAACTGTCTCGTATATGGCACTGTCATACATGTACTTTTTATGTGTGTGTGTACTAAGATTTCAGTTCAAGACTGTACTTCTGTAATTCATAATTCTACAGGTAATTTAATTAGTTGCTTATCTGAACTTTGCGGTAAGCTTCTACCGACATGAGTGACACAGAACTGCATCCAGCTATTTAACGCATATCTCATCACACAGTTATCTAGGCAACTGCCTCGTATATGACACTGTCCTATATATGCTCTTCATGCGTGTGTACTCAGTATTCATATCAAGACTATAATTCAAAATTCTACGGACAACCTTTCCGTGTGTAACTTTGATAATGTTCCAATTATTCAACTTTATGACTTTATTGCATGAATTATCATGTGCATAATTATTCTACAGCATAGATCATGTTCACAGGAACACATTATGAATTACATTGTTCAAATGAAATACATATGTTTTCAGGTGTGCGCACATAAGAATCTTATCATGACAGTAACTCAGGATTCTGTACCCCCATTGCATGCAGTGTGTATACTAACTTGTACTAGTTTCCTATGCAATTACCTCGTAAATGTAACCGTACTAGGGGGTGTACTCAGGATACACACCATGACTGTAATTTATAATTTTACAGGTAACTTCTATGTATAATTTATCTGTTTCTTAACAGTATTTCATGATTGCAACCAACAGTATTGATAATGTCCAAATTATTCTTATTTAATGAAAATTATTGTATGTATTATTATGTATTATTAAGCGTAATATTGTGTAACAGCACAGTAAATGTTCACGGACACGCACTTCAATGTGTATGTTCATGTTTCTTAGTTTCCTATGCAATTACCTCGTATACGTAACCGTACCATATGTGTATTTTATGTGTGTTTCTCAGGTTTCACTTCATAATTATACAAGTAACTTTTCTATGTAATCTATATGTAATTCTAAACAGTATTTCATGATTGTAACTTACAGTATTGATAATGTCCCAAATATTCTAATTCATGAATTTTACTGTATGTAATATACGTGTATTACTACGCTAGCAAAAAGAGTTATGCCCTTGTATGGCCATGTATTGCCTGATTAGAACCAATAAATACTGGGCCCGGGCAGTTGGTTGGGAGTTTATCCCCGGGGGCAAATTGGTCTGTCTGACTGCCAACGGGATGGTTCAGGAGTTGGGTCTGGGCGCTCCGTGCGAGACCCTCATGTGGCTCCTTTGATCAACTCTAGAAAAAGGTGGACGTGGTTCAGCGGGAATTCCGAGTATCTAGATTACGTCCTTGTTAGCTTCGCTCTTTAAATGCTCTTTACATTGCGTTGTGTTAAACGTTCTTAGTAGTTTGAAGTGTAACGAATGATTGTAATCTGTGATAATGCGTAGAGCTGTAGGAATATTTTTGTGCGAAGTTCCAGAACTTTGAAATGTTTCGTTTGGTAAAATAAATTTTATCAAGCTATCATCGGTTCTGTATGCATTCAATTTATTACGAACCCATACACACGCAAAATTATTACACTAGTATTTGTGCAAAATGGAACACCAAGAAGGAACTGTCGGTAATGAATGAAATTTGTTCAACGTATTACTGATAGCAGTACAAATAAAAGATCAGATTTACAAGACAAAAAAAACGAAAGGAACGTCGGAAATCAGTACTTTGTGTGTCCCCTACGCTGAGCGATAGAAGCCTGTACACATTGTGGCATTGAATCATTCATACAGGTTCTGAATGTAATCTTGGAAAATGGCATTCCATATGGCTTCGACATGACCCCAAATTTCAGTCCAAGTGTGTGCCCCATCAGCTGTACGAGCGAGTCGCCGACCGATGAAATCCTAAACATGCTCAATGGGCGACATATCCGAGCAATAAGCAGGCCATGGAAGAAGCGAAACCTGTTTACCCTAAAGAAGGCTTGTACAGTCTGAAAATCATGTGCATGGGCATTATCCTGCTTAAATACAGCTCCCGGAATGCGTCGAAGAATGGGGAGGACCTCTGGCTCCACAACTTCCCTTAAGTAGCGATCACTGTTAAGGTTACCCGCAATCTGCACTATATGAGATCGACAATTATACCCAATAGCTTCCCACACCATGGTGCGAGGCGTTTATGGTTTGACCCCATACCATGATGTCAGGTATGACGCTGGAAAATACACTGCAGGAGCAGATGTTTTTCACTGTAACTTCTGACGCGTACTCTTCCATCATTGTACTCCAGATTGCTGCAAGATTCAACGGAGGAAACAACTTGTTGCCACAGGGAACGGCACGCATTGTGTTGCTTGCTATGTCCATTGAAGTAGATGACGTCTGTGATTCCGCGACAGGGAAATCCTGCGTAGAGGAAACCTTTCACGCCGTTCATGCTGCAGCAGACGGGGACGAACCATGGAACAAGACAGCACAAGACCTGTAGCCGTGTACCCACGTTGTACTAATACACGAGAGGACATTGTACGAGTCGTCACAGCCATGCGGATGAAGTGTCTCATCCAGTGCGGTTGTGGTATTGCATGTTCCACTGCCAGGGTTTCGCCTTATTTCAATCTCCTCTATCCATTTCTTCCAAACACGCATCACTGTTATGGCATTACGCTGCTTGCGGGCTGCGATTGCTAGATACAAAAGTCCACCCTCTGACATACCGACGAAGCGGCCTCGTTGGAACTCCGTTACTTGTTGGTATGGCATCCTCCGCTGTTGATAAGGCATATTGACCCCTAATTAAACGTTCACCGCAGACAGAGGACGATAAACAAATTTCAATGCAACTTTACAGTCCTTTATATACAGGCAAGAATTAGCCGGTTCTCATTCCACACACGCACAATCTCTTTGTAATTCTAACCATTTGCACGTCTCACCTCATTTCCTGTAAATTTGGTTCAATTTGCAGTATTCCTTCATTTTGCTGCAATTTTCACAAACATTAGGGTATTGTTACTATTTGCAGTTTGATTAATTTTTGTTGTTAATAGCAAAATCTTGGAATTTATGCATTGTAAAAGTAGGTGAAAGTTGGAGAAGGTTGTTACATCTTTTACAGAGTATTTACTTTCACAGATGAGCAGCTGTCTATTTTAGACAGGAAATCACAGCACAGAATTCAAATCCAACAAGTACAGCTTGGTTAGCGATGTTTCAACTTGCTCATGCTTTGCTTATTCGTATTTTATAGATTATAAATATGACTTTTAAGTTTATTATTTATCTAAATTCACTTGCATAACTATTTGTGTTCCAGTAAATTATCGTCTTTTCTATTCAATAAATTATCATTTATTCTATCGTGTTTCAGTTTCTATTTCTATTATTAATCCGTGTTTTCTATTATTTATTCTTAGCTTAACTAAAACTCAGTGACACAGATAAAAGGTAAAATCTTAATAAAAGATTCATTAAATACTAAAGGTTAATAGTCTCTTTTGTTTTAGTTACATTTGTGCATCTGATGGTTCTTAAAATCAACAATGACTAGCTATCGCTACTG
This sequence comes from Stegodyphus mimosarum, assembly GCA_000611955.2. Classification (NCBI taxonomy): domain Eukaryota; kingdom Metazoa; phylum Arthropoda; class Arachnida; order Araneae; family Eresidae; genus Stegodyphus; species Stegodyphus mimosarum. Next base: position 107,538 of record KK121596.1, on the reverse strand, counting down.
TGCAGGGTTTCAGAAACTCAAGCACTTAAAGTAGCACTTTGAGCAGTATAACTTCAGCTAATGAGACGATTCCTGCTAATGAGTTCCTAAACCTCGTAGAGTCATTAAGTCATTTCGAAGCAGGAGACATGAAAAATGAGCATTGCCTTCTCCGGTACTCGAACCTCGGACCCCTCGAATACGTGCCGAGTGTTATGACCATTACACCACGAAGACATGCTAAGAAGGCGGGAGAAATACCTTATATACTCCCCCTTTCAAAGGGCGACTGGGGATTAAGGGGCCAAATCCTGGTGGTGGAGAATCATCATCCACTACCTCTTTTAGTTCGGGTGCCACTGTAGAAACATTAGGATTTTTTGAAGCTTAAGACGTAAAAAATGAGCAATGCCCTCGCCGGGAGTCGAACCCCGGACCTCTCAAATCCGCACTAAACATGCTGATCATTTCAACACGAAGGCATGCTAAGAAGGCGGGAGAAATACCTTATAATGTTATCGCTAATATATATAAAAAATTATTCACCAATCTCCTATTTTGTTTGGTTGGGGGAGTTTTTTCCCACGCTGACAAACTACTGTGTTATTACCCCCGTACTCTCTCTAAATTAAACTTCTCTTGCTATTTGAGTAAACTGATTTACTTCTAGTGAAGACCAATAGAAGAAATAAAAGACAAAGGAAAGAAATAACATAAAAATACCGTGTTGACTGAAACAAAATCTTACGAAGTGATGATTTGTTAGGTTTTCTAGACATAGATGATCTCAAAAATATGCGAAATGGTTACACTATGACTTTTAACGTAAAATATTAAGCGAAGATTTAAATATAATATGGAGCAAGAAAAGCAAATTAATTTTTCCGAGGACTAAAGCTGAAAACAAACACACCAACTTGCAAGAGTGATGTTAAAATTATGCTTAAATGTCGTTTAGCGTAAGAGGTTTTCCAGACTCTATATCACATTCCCACTTCACTCCTCATTCACATTTTCATGACTGCAGTAACAGAAGGATGTCGTGATAGTAAAGGAATTCGGATTAAATTTGATAAATGTCTACTTTTAAAGAAGTTAATTTCTTCTCTTTTTTAAACCATTTTGATGTTCAACATTAAACAACATTTGAAACGTAATATTTACAAATTAAAAAATGTTTGATTTCTAGAAAATTTAAGAAACAGAAATTTTTTCACTTAAGTGTGTTTTCGTTACATTTGCGCTTCAATTCGTACCTGAAATTACCTGAAAGTGGACATCTATTTTGGCATCATTTTCAGTTCTTACAACTGCCAACTTTATTTTCGTTTAACAATTCTTGAATTATTAATAATTTTCCTCTCAGCTTTACGGACGGGTTAACTTCATCATGATGACAGAGAAATCATTTCTCCTTCGGCTGTAACTAAGCTTTAAATGTCTTGCTCCATTGTTCTCAAATTCGTTGTAATCCTTTTATGACACTTTGCAATTTAATTAACGAAGCTTTCTCCTTTCATCTACCTGAGGCAATAGACAGGATGAGTTCGCAGTGCTTGAATTTGATGAAGATGTACATTACAACTGTTTCTAAACTAATAGATTAAATTTAATGATAGTTCTTGGTTTTGGGTATAATTATGAATTAAAAAAGGTGCTATTCTATTGTTTAATGAATAATTATTATTTTTTGAAAAGAAATGAAATTACTGAAAGAATAATTATTATTTTTAAATTAATTTTTTTAAATTTGAACAAAACGCTTTACATTTATTGTGCTACTTTAATTAGAAATTTTTTCATTGAAAATTACGCATGTATAATTTTCAAAGATGGACATAAATTTCCAATAATCATTTAATTCCTTTGCATAAAACTTTTGTACGAAATGGTTATAATGTACGAATCTTTTTTTTTCTAGCAGGAGTTAATAAATAAAAACTAAGATAAATTAATGATAGAAAGAAATTTTAATTTGATTTGAAGATTTCCTATGAAAATTCTTGGCTTGCTTTTTTATATTGAGGTTGGCATAAAAACTGATGTGATAGGCTTTTTGCGTAATTTGTAAACTAATTTGTTCACATTGAAATTCACATAATTCTGTATCCGTTAAATATATGTCAATATATATCAACAGGTAGTTGAAAAACTTAACGTACTGGTCTGTCATACCATAACAAACAAGATTTACACAGTAACTTGTGTCCGAAAATGTGAAGGCCGACAGCTAGAGGGCAATGTTTGCAGGCTTATGCCAGAATGGGAAGCGGATCACTTCAAGAGAGGACGGTGCATGAGAAGGCTGAATCGGTCTATTAACTCAGACCTAGCCGATAGGCATTACTTGTATGGGGCCGCGGACCAGTCACATGGCCACCGCAATCCCCTGACCTGACTCCCTTGGATTTCTACCTGTGAAGATACATGAAGTCTATGGTATACGAGACGACCATAACATCGTACATACATCTCGTCGCCAATATCGTGGAAGCGGCGGCAGGTGTCCGTGACACATCTGCCCATTTTAAACGGGTCCGTGAATCCATACTCCGACGTTTTGAAATATGTATTGCGGCGAATGGGAGGAATTTCGAACGTCTTCTATGATTTAACTATGTTCTTTATAAAAAATCTTATTAACACCCCTTTGGACTTACTTCCTTTCTTCCCCTCTACACCTGCGAACTTTGCGCTCTAGCGGTCACCGTCTTCATTTTCGAACAAAATTTCCTATGTAAATCTTGTTTGTCATGGTATGGCAGCCAAGCATGTTAAGTTTGACAACGACGTTTTGAGACAATCTGTATACCGGCTAGAAAAGCAACCCCATTTGATAGGACTTCTAATTATATAAAGTTTGATAGTTCGATTAGGATTCGAATTCCGGCAAATGGCCTGGCTGTTTGAGTGTGTTCATGAGTTTTTCCATGTGTTATATAAATACAGGGCAGTTTTCTTGAGAAAGTCTCCCACGAAAGCATTTCTCACTTTATCTGATTTTTTTTTGCTTTGTTTTGCCGTGTTCAGTTCGTAAGGATTTTAAATTTAACGAACGTTTATTTTATTTTAAAACTTTGCTATCATCTCTTATTTTCCACTTCCGGCCAGAATTAACGCGTGAATATGTTTATGCAAATTGTACTTGCTAACGCTTAAGTATTTAAGTAGTGGCTTTTTGCCAAGAGTAGAAGGAAGGAGAGAGATCTCTCTTGCTACGAGTCTTCACGCGAGCTTGCCATCAGTTACTGTCTGCCTTTAAGGCCAGATGTTTAACCCTCTTGAAAGTTAAAGACGTATTGTAGTTTTCCGCAGTTTGCGTACTAAAAACGAAGTCATTTAAAAGGCTAGTCTTAGTGCTAGTCATCTGTGTAAAATATTAAAAGTTAGCTCTTATTTAAATATTAGTTAGTTAGTAGTCTTATATTCTTTACGTTCAGACCACAGTTGGTTGGTCTTTGTATCCTGAAGTTCGGGAACGTTTGTAAAATCGATAAGCAAGTAAAGGGTAATTTGAACCTTTCTTCTCTTTGTTGTATCTTCTACACACGCAGGAACATAGCTTTTAGTAAGCTCCCTGTTCCTACTCAGGACTCCAGACATGTTTGCAAAATCAACTAAAAGAAACACAGGTCCTGATAAGTTGAACAAGCAACAGACAGAATTTTGGGCCTTTTGGTTTTCTTTCCACTTCACTTAGTTTATGAAAACTTGTTGGAAGCAGTGGCTTTACACTGACCGCGGGAGATCTTATACTGTCACGTCTCTGCAGAGAGTCAGATTAGAGCCAATATACGCCAGCTGCAAGAAATTCCTTGCTAAAACTGTTAAGGTAATATATAAAGATTGTGAATATTATTCTCTTAAGTAAAAAAGGCATACAATAATAAGGCAAGATTAATATCAACTTATTAATAACGCAGATTTACAAACAAATAAAACCTGAACACGCGGAGATTGATAGCTGCCCCTTAACAGCGACTATTTAGAGTCAAATAAAGTTAATATATTTTGAAACCGGATTTAATTTATTATGATATGAGTTCACAATTATCTAGAAAAGAGCATTGCAGCTTTCTAGGATAATAAAACATTTGAATTAAAAAACTTAAATCTTGACTGTATATGCTTGTATTGCATACAGTATCAATGTAAATCTCAAATCTACAGAAGAAGCAGTTTTACATTAGATACGTAATATATGTCATTAGAAATCTTTAGTAATTTCAATAGAGCTGCATTTATTTTAATTTATATCACTTGGACATAGTACCCAAAATAATATAAATATTGGAAAGCTGAGTAAATGTTAAGAACTTAAATTTTAAAATTGCACCATTTCTTGCCAAAAATAGGCTGCTACTGAATGAATATTTTAGCCTAACTTATATTTTATCTGATCAGTATATTAGTTAAAAAGCATACTTCTAGGGGTTGAAAATAACTATATATCGAAACAGTGGGCTGCCTGAACCTCCGGTTATCCTTAGGAACTCATCCAAGAAGGTATCCTGCCAAGGCAGATAGTCATCTAGCAATTCACCATATTAAATAATCCACCCTATTTTCCCTCTTCTATAAATGATACATGTCCTGCACATTACATTCATTTAACCTTTTACCTAAATGCAACATATTTTGCAGTTATATTATTTGACTAGCATAATGATGCGAGGAAATTTTAAAGGTGCAAAAGAAATAGTTTTAAAGCTGTTAAAATTTGTAAATCATATAAATTGTTCATTATTAATAATAATGAAGGGAGAAATTCAAAAGCGAGAAATGCTTGAAAGGAAACTCTTCCTCGAACAAAGTCAAACAGGCTATAGAGTCATTAGGTTATTTTGAAGCAAAATACATGAAAAATAAGAAATGCACTCGAACCTGGGCCTCTCAAATACGCGCCAAGTGTGCTACGGTTACACCACGAAGGCATGCAGAAAAAAGGGAGGAAATACCTTATAAGGCTTACCTTCAGTGTGCCGGACCAATATACTAACTGCTACATTATAAGAGCACATGAGAGGAATGTTTTAACTTCTTACATTTGCTGTCTCCTAAAAGTAGCTAGGGAGAGTGCACGCTATCTCCACTCCGTTAATCTTGGTTCACGATGAATTATCATCCACATTTTTAAGTCGATTGCCACATCTGAAGATAGCAAAAGTGCGAATGGTAGAAATACTTGACAATTAACACTTTCTTATAGACCGAAATCGAGCGAAGTCGATTTTTGGCGTGCCGCACAGATATGCTAACCGTTCTATCACTAGAACTTACGGGAAGAATGGTTGGTTCTTTAACTGATTCTTAACATGAGGTGTAACTACCTTGTAAGAAATGCCTTCGGGGAGGATTTTTAAGAGAAATTGTATACTTGCATTCATATAACGCATGACGTAAACTCGGAAATTCCATGAAACCAGCCGTTTACCAAAAATAGAACCCAGGATGCACCACAGAATACTTCCTATCCAACTTCCCGTTAGTACAACCAAAGAACTCCTTTGTTGAATTGAAGGACTCCTTAGAAATTATTTGAACTAGCAGGTATAGAAAGCAGAATATTTCTAAGCATTAATTCCTCCTGGGTTCGATTCTCAGTGGCTGAATATGTAAACTGCAAGGATCTCTTTTGTTTTTCCTATGCATAACGTGACTAAAAATAATCAATTTTCTAGCACTGTTCACTGGATAACAGTACTGCTTTTCATACACTTTAATAGATCTTCGCCGTAACAAACAATATGAATCACAAGGGTTCTCTGCTATAACAAAAAGCCCAACTCCAGATTGCTAAATCAAATTATCAGGCATTTAAGATGCATACAGTTGGCTATCCAAGCAACCTGAACAAGCATCTAAATACAACAACACGTAGAAGAGTTTCCTCAAGGTTCTCACTAAAGTGATGGCAAGTCTAAAATCTTTCCGGCGACATAATCACAACATGCACATATCACGCTATTAAGTGCAATTTTTCTTCTATTTTTGTATTTTTGTTTAAATGGATAGTTAACTGAAATAGAAAAAAGTGAGAAGAAATTTAAAAATTAAAATACTTAGAAAATTCACAATTTTAGAAACTATGGCAGATGAATCATAGTGGGTGTAAACATACAAGAATTTTAGGTCTGGTAACTTATAATACGGATGCCACTAATTGACTATCACTAATCTTCAGCATGCGGATTCATAAAAAAGTGGAGTCTTCGTTTTTTCCTTGAGGACCACTAATTTGTTATCGAATGCAGATTCAACAAAAATGTAATAAATCTAATTTTGTTTTAATAGAAATGCGAATTCTGCCAATTTATGACTACAAGAAAAATTAAATATGTAATATTTGGTGCTTTACTTGCATTTAAATATTTGTGATAAGTTTAACAATTTTTGCATTTAAATATTTGTGATAAGTTTAACAATTTTTGTACGTTGTTGACGGTCTTTACTCTGGTCTTTACTAAGATTTTTAAATTGCATCCAAGCTAACAATTTTATTATGTATTCCTTCCAGTAACTGAACATGCAACTGTTAAATATCATCACAGATGCGGTTAACGGAACGTCTGTTCATGATTTCTATAATGTTCACAATTTTCTGTGGAAATAAAATAAACTGACGTTTCATACAAAGGAAACGCTCTGTTTACGCTCGAAAAAAACGATGCTGTAGTTTTGCTTTGATCTCTACAAGAAAATGTAACCTAATACGCAGACCATAACATAGGACTCTGCATAATCTTTCTTTGTATAATATTAGGGGGCCGTCGTAAGAAAGCAGCTCCCAGCGCATTCCAACATACGCTATCACTAGCGGATTCGAGTTGCGTGCGGCTCGAACGTTCCATGAACGTAAAACATGGGCCCTCCAGTGGCCTAGCAATTATGACACTGAATACTGGTAATTCAACCTGGGTTTGAGCCCAGGCGAATTGAGTTGGCTGCATAGTTTTCCCATATATAACGTAAACACGAGTCGATTTCTCTTAGAAAGTCCTCCATGAAAGCATCTCTTCACTAGTCAGATAGTACTCATGTGCTCTGCCGTATTTAAATAACCTAACCTAATATTCTTCGTTTAATATTTTGGTAGCTTTAGACAACTTTTAGTACGGAAATTTTGCTAAGTCCCCTCCCCCCAAAAAAATCAGTGAAGCAATATATATTTTTATATATAACCTGATCGAATTTGAAATGCAGTGATATATGCAGTTATATCTATCGGTTAATCTGAATTCTGAGATTACTCTAGAAAAGAGAATTGATGGTACTAAAAAACCAAGAATTTCCGTGACTCGATTTAAAGATTTCACAATGCGTTTCATGAAATAAGATTTCTTAGATAATAGAATTTCTAATATAATCCAAGGTGAGTTTTCAGAAAAAAAAAATTTAAATTGTTGAAAGAACAAAGCGTACGTTTGAAGGAATTGATTTAATAATCAGTTATTGAGCTCTTACTTGAAAAATGAAATCATTCATTATCATTTTATTTACAGACAATTATTTTTATTAAACTTAACGGAAATTCGATAGCAATTAGCAAAGAAATGAATTCCGTGTATGTGCCTTATCAGAACACTATGAAAGATTCTCTCATGTTGCAGGCGTAAGTGAGGGTAATGCGTTTCCTTTGAAAATAAGTGGAAGAATTTTTTAGGAATGCTAATAAAAGATTTTTATTATTACTTGACTGCTGATCATAGGAAGAAAACGCACAACAAACCTAAAATTTGTACAAAAAGTAGAACATTACAGGATATGCAAATAATTAGCATTTCATAGCACGTCTATGTTACAAAGAACAGTAATGATGCCAAACAACAGTGTAAAAGGACAGATTGAAATGTCAATATTTCATATTTATCATTCGGAATAGCTTTTAATAAATGATTTTTTGTAGGCCATACTTCGTGTAAGAAGAGAAACTCATATCAGCACGTCTCAGACTTAGATCCTGAGAGAAGTGTATCCAATTCAGATTGCTATACAATGCAATTCTTGCTCGCCTTGGTAGAAATCCAATGACTGCTATGAGATTTTGCAATTGATCATTCTAGGAAGGCCACACAGAGCAACGTGCAGAATCTCAACAGCCTCCATTTATCAATCAGCTTACCCTTTGTTCTGGGTCAGGAAGCTGGGGGTAATGCACAACACCAGTATCCATACGTATGGTTGACGACATCTGCAACGTCACAGATTGTCACATGTGCAACGTCACAGGAGCGCGAGCACCACCCCTCCACCATAATGGTTAATTGGTATGGCATCGCACTCCCCCTTATCCAGAACGCCCCGGGATGTTATGGGGCCGCACCGACCGCCTAAGCCCAGCGCAGGATGCATCACTGGCGTGTCCACTGACCAAAGCGCCACTGGGAGTTTAATAAAGTCAGTAAAGTGATGATTTTATATTCCAGGAATCAGTACCTACAATAGTGGTCTCAACGATGCTCATAATCACATTAGTGGCGTAGTGTTAACTTTTCTGATGAGCTCCCGCTTTCGGTTGTAACATCATAGTGACTTTATCCGTGTCTAGGGAGACACCTAGAGAAATGAGCTTTGGAAACTTACATTCTTTACATTACAGAGGCCCAGCTTCTAAACTGATGAGATGGGGTGCCATTGGTAACATATTCCATTCTAGCCTCATATACAGATTTTTGACCAGCAGCCGTTATATTACTGATGTTTTAGTGTCCACGGTTCTACCATGTATTCGGGCCACATAGATGCTTAAGTTTTTCTACGTTTCCTCAATACACAGTGCTTTAGCCACCGCGTTCCCCACATCTCACACGAAATGAAACCGTCCAGTCTATGGCCGCAGAGAGACTCGGACGATAACATCTGCCAATCAAATACGATAGACGAACTCTGACTAAAGTGATGTCACGTAGATTGCAATAGCCGTAATTATCATCCAAAATCTATTCTGCATGCGCACCGTATAACAGCTGCTATTTTCCCAGAGGTACACGCTTGGGATATTGTTTATTCATGTTTTATAATTGAAATTTTAATCATCTCATCCGTCTCTTGCAATTAATTTGCAAAATAAATATGAATCTGCTAACTAATTTCTTGCATGGCGTAAAGTTATAGGCTGTGCAATGTTTAAACATAATACATTAAATAATAGTGTAAATTTTATAAAAATACATTCAAGTCGCGCAGGTTTGTTGTAGCGGATTTTAAAAAAATCTGAATGTTCTCCAAGTTATATGTGATAACCAGTAACAGATTCAACCTTAAAAATATTAAAATGGTTGTGATTAGATTTCCTTCAAAAGATTTAATTCGAAATTAACTGTTTATATCTAAAACACAGATTTCAAGTTACATCTTTATGAAATAAAACGAATTGTTTTTAAAACTCAGTTTTGTCATGATTTCAAATATAAACTTTGAAAGTTTATTTACAAAAAATGCATCAGTTACCATGCTTGTGAGCAGATATTAATTATGAAACTACATTCACAAATACACAATAAAGTTTAAAACTGCAGTAATTCTTTATTTCAATTTCTCAGTATGTAGACCGCAAGGGGTTCTTGAAGCCTGCCTTGAGGTCCTCCTAAGGATAAAAAATATAATTAAAATTAACTGCGTATACCGCACTTTAATCTGAAATTCTCAGAGTACATTTTATAAAAATTTATTATTAGTTACCATACCTAAGGACTTCTTTCTCTAATGTCAAATATTTGTGAAATTTGCATATTCCACTCAAATAACGGCAACCACTATCAATATAAAATATCTGAGTTCCACTATGTAGATTGTAAAGCAGATGAGAGAAGAAACTGAGCAGTGTTAGGTTGGTTGCTAGCAGCGCCAAAGAGGTCAATGTACTTCTCAAGATCGGAGGTCTAGTCCAAAGTTACCGATTCGACTCTAGGAGAAAGTGGGCTTATTCCGGAGTAGTGGTTTAAAAACGTTTGAGAAACACTAGTCTGGAGAAAATGGAAGGTGCTCAAAAATGCGATATAGGGCAACAAAATTGAAACTAGCTGTAAATATGGTAACATAGCCACAACTCTAATTATTAGTAAAAATTAAGAACAAAACATTACATATTAGAACAGTATTAGCTTATAGTGATATGCAATCACATAGTATTTTAAGCATCTGTATTTCTTTTGCAGGCGTACAGTTAAGGGAAGAAGACATCATCCTCCTAATTCTCGTATAATTGCTCTTTTATATGCTTTGTGAAAATATATGCATATGAATTCATCCCTTATACGTATCCCTCATCTCGTGGTCATATTATATCCGTATGCATACTTTTTACACACAGTTTCTAAGAAAGATTTAAGTAAATGTGTTAACAGAATGTAGCTACTCCGTATTTTTTTTGTGAGAGAGAATATCTCTATTTATATCCATTCATAACGTCATTTCCTTGGAAGACAAATTTATTTGCTGAAGACAAGCAACTAAAGTTTTCAAATTCGTAGTTTATGATGACTTTAGAGATCTCACGATTACGGCTACAGTTAACATTTGTTTTCTGCCCAAATTCATCAGCGCACGGAAAACCCATAAATAGCGTCGGAACGAAACACGTAAATTGTCGGCGTGAAAATTTGCAAAGAAGAACATTGTAAAAGACTGTATCTGTATACACACATATTCTTACAGAACGAAACCCGTTAAACAATTTTAAATTATGTTAAAGCTAAACGTAGTCACATATCACAGTTTAATACCCTTAAAATTAAATACAGAGCCCTTGTTAAATTATCCAGTTTTGTCTGTTTAAAGGAAAGCTATATAAGAGAAAACTTCTTAGAACCAAAATACAAATGCATCTTAGCATATCTAAAGAATAATTTAAATCTTCAGTATGTTTTATTTGCATTCTACTTTTATTAGCACGTCTTTTTGCCTAGAAAAGACATACTATTTCCAATAAAATAGTACTGATACTATTTCCAATAAAATTTAAAAGGTTTCATCTCTTTTATCACAAACATAGGTCGGTACTATATTTGTCCTTTCTAAGCCTTCTATTAAATACAGTGCGGAAACTTCTTTGCACATTATACAATGCAAATTAAATTCAAAGTAAATGAATCTTTTTACCAAGAATCTGTTGGTTAGTTTAATTCAGAATCACAGCTTCTGAACATTTTTTGAATGAAAATCTCTCTTTTTATATGCAAAACTCTTTTGTGCATTTCATTCTTTTGCGATTCAGATTGAGACCGTTAAATGACAAGGAGTGAAAGTTAGTAAGCAATACTAAAGCTTTAAATAGTACATGCAATTTAAATACCACATAGTTGCATTGAATAAATGAGGTTTTATTACATTTTCGGCAAACAACTTTCTTAATTTGATGGACACTTTTTCATTATTTTTAACACGAATTTTTAAGGCGTAAAAGTCTAATTTCACACTTTTCTAAACTGTTGAAAAAGAAAATATCCGATTCCATTTCGATAGAGTTAAACTCCCACGTGAAATGTAAATTCAAGAAGGAGAATGTTATTGAACGAAAATTGTCTATACGATAATATATTAGAATTGAAAATAAATCGAATTTAACAGGACATTGATAAGGAAAGGCTAGGATGTATGCTAGGAATAATCAAAGTCCTTATTCGCAGCTATCAAATGATATATAGGCATATCATTTGATGGTTGCGAATCATGACTTCGATTATTATCTTTATTGATAATTATATATATAACACTTATTTAATTATAAATATGCATATATAGTATTTTATCTCATTGCATATATTTATATAACACTGTGTTTCAGTTCTTTTATTGGAAAACCAAACAATGGAATTCCATCGCATCAGCTTATTTAACAATTTCCACCTAACAAGAAATGCATTACCAACAGATGGTATTTTCTAGCATCTGCATAAATTTTAATTTATTTGGAATGCACTAAACCAAATTTAAACTAAACTAGACGCAATCTTAATTTTCAGCAAGAGAAACACTATTACAAGTAAAAATATTAAATAAATAATCAAGCAAAAATAACAAACAGCATGCAAATTAGAAATTTAGCCAAAGAGTTCAAATTTAGTATAGTTGCTATCTCCTTAAAGCTTACTTACCACTGATAGCAACACCTTAAAACTTATTATGACACACATACACATAAGATGTTTTGCGTGGAAGAAAGGAAGAATCCTGGAATATAAAAATGCACAAATAGTATGTCGACCACCTCGTTACAATACTTTGAATGTTACCTGCATTTCTCAGAATATAAACGAAAGATCAATATAAAAATATAATAAACTTAATAATGCACAAAATATAATAAATTATATTGTAACAAAACAAAATTTGCATGACAGAACAAATACCGTTTCTCAACCCACAGTTTGATAATTAAGGAAATTCCATATTTAACTATTAGTGCTACATAATCTTCCATTGACTTTATATGAATAAAATCTATGACATAATAGGTATTTATACAATATGTAGTCCTCTATGTAAAAGAAGCTTAATTATTAACTTTTATACTGGAAAAAATCCATTTCTTTGAATAAGTATGAATAGAGTCATACTTATGTACACCTTATTATAAGTACCTATTTATTAAATAACTGATTTAACGAAACTAAATCTCTATAGGAAAAATATATAAATACCATTTACGTTACATATATAAAAATACCATTCAGTGCTAAGCGTTTCCTGTATTTACACTGCCAAATGAAATTTATATAGTGTAGTATTTAGTAGTATAAATAAATCTTCTACACAGCCTTATATACACACAGTTAAAATTATTGTCGTTACAATTAAGTAAATATAGCACATGCAGTAATATTTGTTTACAAACAGCTTTATCTACTTTAATAATATCTATATAAAAAGAAACATTTAGTACAAAAAAATTGCAACTTCGATTTCCGCAGTATAACTAAGGTAAGAAAATAATACTTAAATATCATTCTAACTATATTTGAAAGTAATGCTAAAACAATGCTCTTACAGTTGTCATGATTTGAAAAGCTTTGGCTTTGTCTCGTAAAACCTTTTAATAACGTTTGCAAAGTTCATTTCCAAGTAAAATTTCTATATCTAAATCAACTGATTATACTGTGAAACTTCCCTAACACAATGAATTCCACAACTCCAGATAATGCCAGTTTCTTGTAGCCTTACAAAATTATCGACGATTTTAAGTACTGTTAATTACGTTTCTGACAAATGTGTCACTGTCAGAGGTGGTCAACTACGAAACTAACCACTATATAAGGTTTTACTTCACACAATTATTTAAAAAATAAATAATTCATGTTTCTACCTTATACACCCAAGAATAGTACATTCAATATTACATAACCTCTATTAATTATTTACAACTGTATTTCAAAAGAAATTTATGAAAAAAGCCATTTGAAACTTTTTTTCATGAAACTAGTAATGATGAAAATTAAAATATGCATAAAAATGTTTGATTACATATGTTTTAACAAAATTCACAAAATATTTAATGTAGCAATGTTGTTTTAGTCTCCCACTTGTACAGAAAAATGGACAAAAAAAAATAATGTAAACAGTGTCAGCTACCGTATGATCATCTGAATTTTTACACAATTTTAATAATGCAAAAAAGATTCCTTTGCTTGCATGTCTCGCATACCTAATTTAATTAAAAATGTAGATATTAAACATTTCGATGTTTATTTCATATAAAAAAACTGACTCTTTTGCTCGGCGAAATATAATTAGCACGCTTTTAAGACATAAAAAAAAACATTCTTTCTGCTCAACCGCATTACGTTAGTCGTCAGACTTGAATCATAAAAGATCGTATTTAATTTTAAGTAAAGTATGCTTATATTTATTAGTACATGCTGGAAAAAAAATGGGACAGTTCTATATCTCCCGTTCTACAGGGCCGATTGACGAAATTCAAATTGCGTTTTTCATGTCTCGAAAGCGCGAGTTAGGATGTGTATTAGATTTATATATAGCATTGTTCTAACATAGGTATTTTAACACAAATTCTGACTTTATCTGAAATGGCATGCTAATGTTTTTCTATATTTCCATTCTACGACTCAAATTATTCCAAACTGCCGTGTTTTGTAAAACTCGCACTAGCTGGTTTTAAAACATTAGCTCTCAAAATTTTAGCTCCTCAATGTTAGATGAATTTGATATATATTTAATAGGATCTCATTTTTTATTAAACGTACTTGATTCCTTCTTCCAGAATTCGAAACTTAGGCTTACTCCAAATACAATGCTCACATTTTTCATGATTTATTTTTCATATTTTTAAACATTTTTACGAAAATATTTTTGCATTATGACCTAATAAATTTTTAACGTTATCTTAAAGTAGATGTACTTCTAGGCACACCTGCAAAACATTAGAGTTATTTTATTCAAAATTTTCTAAGATATACGTGAAATTATATATTAGAGCGCTTTGAAATTTGGCTTGTATATTATGAGAGATAATGACGCCAAATGTGCGAAACGCACTTTATTAAACTTATTTGAAAGTATGAGCAATGGACTTCCCCCCCCTCTCTTGTACAACGAAAAAAAGCAAAGGAAAATCGGTTGCTATAAATTAAGAAGTTCGCCAAGTGAATTATTCTTGGCGCAAACTAAAAAAAATGCGCCAAGATAAATTTTTGAATTTCTTCGTAAATTTCGCACTAAATTTTACACAAAATTTAGTATTTAGGGATAATTTGAGTTGAAAAATCGAAATATGGAAAACATTGGTATGCCATTTCTGAAAAGTCTGATCGGTGAAAATGCGCTTTAGCCCACTGCTTGGCGATGTTTTGAAAATCGCCAATTCGGCGCGTTTCTGCGAAACGTCTATGCAATTAATTGCAACCTTCCCGACACGCTCCGCGAAAACCTATTGTAAACAAAACATAGAATTCTAAACCATAAATTAGTATGGAAACTGTTGCCACAAAAATATAATAAAATAATATGCAAAACGAACATTACGATCATTAAAATATTTGTCAGTTACCTTTAAATTAATTATTTACATTTTATGTTGTAATACTTACACATTTTATGCCGTTACATAACCTTCCCGACACGCTCCGCGAAAACGTAACCAAAATGGCATCCCAGAAAGAAGGAATTTTTTTTAAAAGGGCATTAAAATTACAAACGATACCATGTACACACCGTTCCGTTTTAACTTAAAAAAAAATCTGAGAATTGCACAATGTAGGCAACGTACACAAATAAACAAAATAAGCTAGAATAACGAAAATAAATTACAAGAAAATGCCATGTGCACAGCGTTCCTTTTAAACTTAAAAAAAACTTCAGCGAATTGCACAATGTAGGCAACGTACACAAATCAACAAAATAAGCTAAAATAACGAAAATAAATTACAAGAAAATGCCATGTGCACAGCGTTCCGTTTTAACTTAAAAAAAACATCAGCGAATTGCACAATGTAGGCAATGTGCACAAATCAACAAAATAAAATAAATTGCAAACGATACCAGCGTTCTGTTCTTCAGCTGAGCCAAATTATTTCAATAAAAGGCAACAAAATATAAAAATTAAGCAACTTGCACTTCCAATAAAGTAATAAATGTACATGTACATTCACTCACCTCTCTCAGCATCACAGCTAAATCCATACCGACTCGGTATTTAGCGAAATATAAGGTACGAAAATAGCAAACACTCAACACAAAAACACCGCATTCAAAGAATACAACGACAACTGAAATAACTACTTAAATTAACACGTAAGAATTTCGAATAAACCGCTACGTCATCTCACATTACCAATAAAACCGTTCTTTATAAAATAGGAAATACGCATGCGCGAAAACTACATGTTTCCGTAGCTTCAAAATACCCAGTCAGCCATGTTCGCGGATATACGGAGTTACCCATGTTGGCGCGTTTATTGCTCATTCAAAAACAATCGCCGCCAAGCAGTGGGCTAAAGCGCATTTGGGCCGTCTGATCTTGTGTCGAAACACCTATATTAGAACAATACTATATATAAGTCTAACATAAATCGTAAGTCGCGCTATCGAGACATGAAGAACGCAATTTTAATTTCATCAATCGGCCCGGTAGACAGGAGATATAGGACAGTCCCCCCCTTTTTTTTCGCAGTGTACAGAATATTCAAACGATAGAACATCTGCAAGCTTTAAAAAGGTGTTTCTAAATTGTAATCAAAAAACAAGTTTTCAAAAACACAGTTTCAATAGAATGCAAAAAATATGTTTGTGCATCTGCTGTAAACACATTGAGCCAAATTATCACTTTTCAGTCTTTAAGCAAATTGCTTCTTAAGATAAACGTAAAGCTGGAAAATGAAGTTCAGGCATTACTTTTTCCTCACTGGAGAAACACCATTTCAGAGCTATTCAACTATACATTTCCTTATAGATTATTTCACTGTCACAAGCACTGATAGTATTTTATTGTTCATTATAAACATCTAAAACAGTAAAACATATTAAAAATACTGTTGCAAAATGAGAAGCGACTGAGCGGTGAGGTAGCTTCCCCGCAAAGCAGAGTTAGGGTTGCCACAAATTGGAAGGGAACGGCAGGGCAGGTTTTCTAGATTTGCCACGAAATCGTTCATTTGGCAAAATTTGGCGATATGCCATAGATGGGGCGAGAGCATTGTAGAACGCATTCTTAGCAGTTTTCTCGGGAATATTCTCGAAGGGTAGGTTAAAGCTATACATACCCTGCCTGTCCGGGGGAAAAGTAGTGTGGTGTCTTGAGTTCAGAGATTAGCTTGAGAGCGATCGAACGAGTTGAGAGCTGTACTTTAGTGCTTTACCGCAATGCTCTCTTCACCATTATAGCCTTCAGGCTGTGTTGCTAATTCGTTCCACGTGTTTGTCGTAATTTTTCGACGGATGTAAACACATCTTTGGAACTGTGCTGTGTAATACTGTTTACTGGCGAAAACAAACATTGTGTTTCGATTCTTCATCAAGTGTTATGATCAATTACTCCAAATCCCCGAAGCCGTAGAGAGCAACAATATTATTTATTGCATTACTGCAACGTAAAACATCCCATAACAGCGTTATAAAGAAGGGGGCCATGTAGCTTGTTTGGGAACTTTTATTTCTGAAAGAGGGGGAGAGGAGTTTTTTCTTCTCTTCAGCGTTAAAACGGAGAAAAATGGTTTTATTATCAGAAAATTTTGCACGAAAGTGACCCCGTTAAAGAGATGATGTTCAATACCAGGGTTTATTTGTATATAGTAAGTATGTTTGCGTCTGTTAGTGTGTATTCAGAGAACTAACTCATGGCAAAACTACTTTCCTAAGATGACCGCCTCTAAAAATAAGTATTTCTGAGAACATAATATACATGTTGGTGTTGAACATCCGGCGACCACTCTCAAAGAAAATTCTGATAGTGTGGTTGGTAGCCTTAGAGATACTCATTTCGTGGAGGGAATCTCTCTAAGACGACATCCTCTAAAAGATAAATGTATTTCTGAGAATATAAGTATATATTAATATATATTCGTTATATATTATATATATATATATATTGATACTGAACATCACCTTTCTAAGGCGACCTCCCGCAAAGAAAGTTTTTTTTGTTTGCGGCTGGTAGCCTTAGAGAGACCTCATTGTGTGGGTGTATATGTAATTATATAAGTATCCATTACTGTTTTAGTTTCCGACAAAAGTTTTTAAGTAACAAATAAATGTTTTAAACAAATAAATGACATATATGGTGAACTCTCTCTAAGACGACCATATACGTTTCCAGGTTACTCTGGTGGTCTTAAAGAAGTCAAATTTAATGTTCATGTTTATTTAGATACTTAGAAATACTGACCTTCTCAGGGAAGAGGGGGAGACGAGAGTGTTCACTGTATGTTTCTTAATTTTAAACATTCGTATTTGTTACAAAGCTGAAATAAACATAATTTCAGCAGAATCAAGTAAATAAATAAAGTAAAAGTATGTAAGAAAATAATTTGAAACAAGAAGTAGACAACACGAATGCCCGTGAATTTTGGTTTACTGTTACCAGTATTAATTTCATTGTTTACAAGATGTCTGTTGACGTCAGTTAGAAAATTCGAATACACTCGTATAAACCAATAAGATTTATTTGGCATCCATTTCGATTATATTGACGCCAGTAAGAAAACCAGTAAAAGTCAATGTAAGTCAATACAAATCAATAGAATTTTCTGATATTGATGTTGGTCGTATGGGTGTCAGCCGATACCAGTAAAAAAAAAGATAAATCAATAGAAATCAGTAAAAGTCAGTAAAAACCAACATAGTTTTATGGGTACCAGTAGAAAGCTTTACCGGTTTCTATGAGGGCATTTTGATACCAGTAAGAAAAACCAGTAAAGACCAATAGAATCCAGTAAAGTCAATAGAAACCCCTAAAATTTTATGGGTACCCTTGAAAGTTTTACTGGTTTCTATGGCTCATGTTTAGCAGGGATGTCACAATTGTACTCACAAATATCCAGACTTCATCCGAGATCAGAGCCGGGGCACAAAACTATGCCACTCGGCACCACTGTCACTATACCAACACCGCGGCTCATTAAGAGCATTTTATGCAGCTAACTGTCATTTAACTGTCTTTTATGTTAATATAGACATGAAGAAACTATCCAAAACCTCTTTTCTGGATTGAAAAGTACACTGATGAAATAAATATTATCGAATTTCATGAAAATAATTGAAAGAAGGAAAAACCACTGCTTCTAGATAAAAATGCAAATCTTGTACGGTAAATGCGTAAGCGTACATGTGTGTGTAGGCGGACCCAGCAGAAAAACAGGCCTTATAAGCGCGTGGAGGGTAAGACGAATTGCGTTCCCTAGCACACCTCAGCGAATTTCTTGGTGTTACCTTGCAACAATCGGTTAAATTCACATCGGAACAGTAAAAATGAATAACCAACTACGTTTAGATGATGGAATGAGCTGGCGAATCGTGGGGAGGCTAAAGGCAGGCCAATCGCAAGTCCAGATATGCAGAGAGTTTAATTTAACGTCTGGCGTCGTGTGTAACCTATGGAAACAGTTCCAGAATACTAGATCTATGGAGAGAAAGCTTGGGCAAGGTCGTCCAACAGCCACGACGGCCAGACAAGATCGATATTTGTCCACTTTAGAGAGGCGTAACAGAGGGGCTAGAGCTGCTCATCTCTGTCGGGACCTGTATGCAGCGATAGGAACCCGTGTAACAAGGGTGACTGTTTCCAGAAGTCGGAATGAGAGAGGGTTGTTTGCTAGAAAACCGGCTGTTTGCGTCCTGCTCACGTCTACGAACAGGAGAGTCCGATTAGCATGGTGCAGGCAGCATAGTGATTGGAATACCGAGCAATGGGCGACCGTTCTCTTCACCGACGAGTCTCGCTTAACCGATTCTCGCCGTACTTTCATATGGAGAGAGCCAGGAACCCGCTATCTACCCTCCAATGTCCGCGAAATCAACAATTATGGCGGTGGCGGTGTAATGGTCTGGGCAGGCATCAAGTAGGATGGCCGCACACCTCTCTACATCTTTGATAGAGGCTCTGTGACTGGTCTGAGGTATAGGGAGGAGGTCTTGAAGCCCTATGTTCGCCATTTCCGGGGTGCAGTGGGCCCCCGAGTTCATCTTACAGGACCATGACAAGAGGCCACATAGACGAATTTCTCAAGTGCGAGGATATTCGCCGGATGGATTGCCCAGCCAGGTCTCCAGACCTCAAAGCTATAAAGCATGTCTGGGACGCTATAGAGAGGGCAATTGCAACTCGCAACTCCTCTCCGAGAACCATCCAGGAGCTGAAAACCGCGTTGCTGAATGAGTGGGACCAATTGCCATAGGCACTGATAAACTGCCTTATTTGCAGTATGACATCACGCTGCGAGGCCTGTATGGCTGTAAGAGGGGATGATATCCCTATTAACCCATTTATTTTGTGTCTTCTGCAACCTCTGTTTCAGACCTTCAGACTTCCATGAATGTTACACACGAACATGTGTGTCTATTACAACTGTTGAATGCTTATTTTGTTTGTATTATATCAACCTACACTCAAGAGCCAAAACATTATGACCAGCTCTACATTTTGCGATGAACGCGAATGGATGACGTGGAAGGCACGTGATCAGGTGGAAGTGGTATTTAACTGCTGCTGGAGAGTATGAAGCATCATTCTTTCACTTACTTCTGTGTGCGATGGGAAAGGCTGCTGATCTAAGCGACTTTGATAGAGGGCAGATTGTAATGGCTCGAAGGCTCGGAACAAGTATTTCCGAAACTGCACGACTCGTGGGTTGTTCGCGATCTACAGTTGTTAGTACGTATGAAAAGTGGATGAATGACGGTGAAACCAACAGTAGACGACATGGTGTTGGACGTCCACACGCTATCAAAGAGAAAGGTCGTCGGAGACTGTCTCGCATGGTGAAGCAAAACCGGAGCCAGACAGTGGCTCAGCTGACAGCCGAATACAATGCAGAGTCAAGTAGAAACGTATCGGAGCACACTGTTCAGCGGACACTGTTGGATATGGGGCTACGCAGCAAACGTCCCACTCGTGTGCCTTTACTGACCAAGCGTCATCGCCAACTGCGCCTGCGCTGGGCCCGGGAACATCGCGACTGGTCCATGGATCAGTGGGAGAGAGTTGCCTGGTCAGATGAATCACGGTTTGTCATTCATCACACCGATGGCCGTGTCAGGATACGCCGTCTTCCAGGCGAACATTTGCTCCCTCAATGCACAGTAGGTCATACACAGGCCGGTGGTGGAGGTATTATGCTCTGGGGGACGTTCTCTTGGGCGTCTCTGGGACCCGTGGTTGTGGTAGAGCAGACCATGAATGCTACAGGGTATCTGAACATCATTGCGGACCAGTTGCACCCTTACATGGCCTCTGTTTTTCCAGCTGGAAATGGAATGTTCCAACAGGACAACGCCCCGTGTCACAAGGCTACAATTGTGTTGGAGTGGTTCCAGGAACATGATGCTGATTTCCAGTTAATGTCCTGGCCGCCTAACTCACCGGATCTCAATCCGATAGAACATATTTGGGATGTCATGGGACGGCAGCTCAGAGGTCAAAGACCCCCAATTCGCAATATCTCGGATTTGCGTGACCGTTGCTACAATATATGGTACAATCTGTCTCCGGCCATCTATCAAGGACTTGTGGCATCCATGCCAAGGCGGGTTGAAGCTGTGTTGCGCGCCAAAGGTGGCCCAACTCGTTATTGACAGGTGGTCATAATGTTTTGGCTCTTGAGTGTATGTTCACACCAAATTTTATTAAAATCTGACCAGTAGTTCTGGAGATCGTAGATCAAATATGAAAATTCTCTTAATTTATTTCACCAGTATATTTTCGTTTTAAAGTAAGGCAAATACACCAATTAGCTCGCATTATACGATCCTGAAAAACAAAGAGTAAAAAAAAGACCATTTTCACGCGTCGTTAATGGGATTAGAAGAATACATATAGAAAAATTAAACAAGATATACTTAAATTCAATTTTATATTTCAATTTCGTCAAGGATTGTTCAAAAAAAGTTTTTATAATGTTTTGCGTTTGCAAATTAGCTGTTAGTTTCATTTATTAAAGTAAAATATATTCGATAGTGAATTCTGACATTAATGTACGAGAAATAAAGAACATATATAAAATAGTAGACATAAAGTAAGAAATTTAAAACTACTTATTCAAAAAGACGAAAATTGAAATTCTATATAATACTTAATGACTGATTCGTGACAACAGCGTTGATTTCCTAAGAGAACGTGCAGTTTTGTCCATTTTCTTGTTGTTCTTGTCTTCCGTAATAATTATTTCGGTTAATTCAAATGTTTTATGCAAATCTCAGTTACGAAAAAATAAATGTGAATACTGAAGTTCCTTAACCGCAATTTATACTTATGAAACACACGGGAATTATTTTCTGCCTAGGGAAGTGATCGTTATTTCTGCAGGATATTCCTGTGCTGCTAGTTAACCTTGAGCCGTAAAAACTAATTTGGGGAAAGTACAGCTTAATGTGATCTCGGTTAATGTTATCGAATTGCCAAAGTCTTGCCCGTTTGTATACGAAAATATGGAAAACACGTAACTCACTGTCGTCAATAATTGGGTTAATACGATCAAAACAGTATAGAGTACATTTTAAAACTGAATTAAAACGGCCAAATAAGCTCAAAACAGATAGATTATAGAGGCGTCCCACCTTCCGACGAATTATGCTGCGGACGACAGTTTGGAGCATGAATTTGTTCAGAAAATATTAGGATGAGGAGCTATATGGGAAGTGGCAGAATTTGGCAT
>KK121596.1:0-85189 GCA_000611955.2 Stegodyphus mimosarum | reverse complement strand
CACCCTCCTTAAGAAAATCAGTATCTAAGCTTGGTTATTATGTTAATTAACCAGTTATTCTGATTTAAACTTTAACTATAGCTTCCTCATTCCGTAGGTCTAATCAGAATACAGATTAGTTTGTGAGCATTTAAGCCAAGTGTTCTAAATGTTTAGTGTTTTAGTAGCCTCGCCCGCAGTTTTGGTCCTGTTACCAATTCTGCCAGAGATTATTCCCGCTTTAGCCATTTTCTCTAGCCGTCGTTAAAACGCGCCTTTAAAATATTTGATCCAGGTCAGATCAGGTTGAAGCACAGTGGACAGCCATGTTTATTAATCGAACTGCACTAAGTTCTATTCAGACTGCAACACACCGCAACCCCCCACAAGCGACTTGCAGAGTACCTTGAAAAATGTTTTGCTGTTGGTGTCTTTCGCACTTACAACTGTTCAGAACAGTGGACGCTTTTTGCACTTATAATAATTTAGAACAGCTGGTGTATTTCACATAGTTATAAATTTCCACTTGCAAATCTCAAATTATTCTTGTATAATTTGAATAAGTTACTTATTTGTTGCAAAATACTTGCGCACAATATCCATTATTTATTAGCTGGTTTATGCAAAGATTGCTAATGCAAAAATTCCTTAATGCAGAGTTCTTTTATGCTAAGCTAAGTTCTTTGCCTTTACAGCTCTTATTTTGCAATTCCATTTTACCAAATTTATCTGCGTAGAAATTCTTTCCTTTTTTTTAATTTTCTTTATGCGAAATTCATTAATTCCTTTTATGCAAAATTTATTTAATCAATGCGAAATTCATACTGTATGAAGCATTACTTTATGCAGAGTTTCTTTATATATAAAGTTTTTTTGGGCGCAAAATATGATTTTTTTTATTATATCATTCATTGTTTAATAATACAGAAATATTAGTGTGTTGCCTTTTCTGTTCTGTTGTTTAGAGGTAGTTGATAATCGCGTCTGTATTTGTCTTATTTGTTTGGTTTTGATTACATAGTTGATATATTCGCAGATATTGGTTTCTAAGAGCTTTATTTATTTATTTGTTAACGAGCAGGAAGTGATTTGAATCACCCCTTTCCCCACATACGTATGTATCTGAGGATACAATACTATTTCCTGGGAGTATGTAAGGAAGAAGCACGGCCTGTTAAGCACCAGTTTATATAGAAGTTAACATAAGTACTTTCTGTATTAACTTGAGGGACGAAACGAAAAAGACGTCTTCCAGTTTTTTCTTATTGCCATTCTTTTTCCCATAGTTATTCTTGCAGATATTTAAGTTTCGGACTGGGATGAGATTTCAGCAAAAGAAAATCTAATATTTTTGCTTCATCGCAAGTTATTGCCGATTTCGCTGCTTCGTCCGCAGCTTAATTCCCTAATATTCCTACATGTGGCTTTTTTATCCAAAGTATTTTGGGGTGAAAATCGGGATGAGATACTGTAATATCACACATTTGTTGCGTTAATGGTGACTTACGTTTTATATTTATATTTTTTATTTATATTATTATTTATTTATTATATTGTTATTGCAGATTGACAGTCTGAGAATTTTTAATATTTTTATAATTATTTTCACTTTAGTATAAAAGGGCTATCTTGCTACAGAAAGTTCAACTCGAAATATACTATTTTAATTTTGTAAGCGACCTTTTAGAATTACTTTATTTTAAGGAGCGTTTAGAAAAAAAAAGCAAGTACATTTCATACCTGCTTCCATTTTGTAACCGTATATAAAAATACACGTATATGACTCTTTGGTCTTGTTGTCTTGGATAGTACAACAGATTCTGTTGCTGGATGTCTTTAATAGCGTAGGGTCATTAGGTTATTTTTGAAGCAGGAGACACGGAAAATGAGCAATGCCCTTCCCGGGACTGGAACCTGGACCTCTCGAATACACGCCGAGTGTGCTAACCATTACACCACGAAGGTATGCAGAATGCAGGGAGAAAATACTTTATGGGTTATAAGGGGATTCATATTTTGTGTGTTCTATATTTTCTTCTTTTATATTATAATTTTTGTGAGTCATGCGATAACTCCTTCCACATGTTCAGCCTGTACAATAATTAATACAGGCTGCATTTCTTGTTTCTTAGCAATGGGATTTCTTCATCTTTTTTCTTGTTTTGCTCCACTCCGCTGCTAATTTTCCTGTCCGCCAACTGATATTAAATCTTTTGTTAGGTTCTTTTATCTTAAGAGTATTCTCCTTTAGTGTTAGATTAAATTTATTAATTTTTCGGTTATTTTATTCAGCTAATTTTTGTTAGAAGTAGATATTATTTCTTTAAGAATAAACTAAGATCTTTTTTGATTGATCGTAATAAACGTTTACTAGAACGTTTAGTGATAATAAAACGCGTTGTGGCTATTGTTTCATTAGTAGTTTGGGAAGTAAGAAATTAGCTTGTGGACTGAAATTTATTCGGAACCGTAAACTAACCAGTCATGACATTTGAAAGTGCAGAGAACGAAAAGACGATATATGATCAACCTCTACCATAAATTGTTTCAACAGTTGAATGAATAGGTTGTTTAAAGAGATAAAGTGACCCAAAATTTATCCTCTACCGTGGTTTGCTTGGTATCCCGAAATTGTATTATGAGCACCGCAGTCACCTCAAATCAGGTGATGAGCATTCTTGAACTTTTGCAGAATTATGTGTAGATCTAGACTTCATCTAATATCTTCTAATGGAGATGAGTAAAATGATGTTATAATTCATTGTTCTTTTACATTATTTTGTAAGGTTTTAGTTTGAACTAACAAAGTTTTATTTTAATTTGCCTTTTTCTATCTGTTCTTATTTCAACTTCCCGTTAGAATAAGCGCACGTTTAAGCTTTATGCTAATTTGAAGTGGACCCAAGTTTCTATTTAAACGGTAGGTAGGAACCTCTCAGTGTGAGAGAGCGTTTAGTCTCAGACCACTGCTACTCTGTTCGACGTTCGCCTGACCAGCTAGTAATTAAATTCTAAGCCTTAGTGCTGTTACGCTATTACTTATTGAAGTAAATCTAAGTGCGTCGATATTAGTTAAATCTTGCTACGCACCTTTTAGCATACAGGCCAACCTCGCGTTCATAGCTCTGTGAGCAACGACGATTTAATTTCTATTTAAGTTTAGTTCAAATTATTTGATTGTTCAGTTTAGACCCAAGTGCGGTCATTATTTACTGTATCCCTCCCGAGTTGGGAAGTGGCTGTATATAATTGTGGTTTAATAAAAGAGGATTTTAAATCCTTCTTAAGTGCAGTTCTTCCACCACATTAACCACAGTTTTCTACCACAGAACATAGCTGCATTCAGCTCCCTGTTCAAGATCAGGACTTAAAGTATTTCACGAATATGCCAAGAGTATGCACCGAACACTCAGTCCTGACAATTTAATGCTATGAATATCCTGGCAAATATTATGATGGAAGTCCAGATTTTACAGGTACAATACCATTGCAGCTCTAATATTAGAATTTTCATTTAATGGATATTGAAATCAGTTCTATTTGTCTTTTCAGTTAAAACAGTAAGGCTCTTGGAGTAAAGTAAAATCGGTGTTGCCTTCTGTTGTTAATTGTACCAGATCTGAGTTTGCTGCTTGAGCTTTTTCGAAGATTTATTTGCATTAGTTTCATCGATCCATAGAAGGATATCTTGAGGCTTCTGTTGTCATTTTTATGCTCTGTGATATAATAGAAGATTTACTTTGATTTCTTTGGGAAGCTGTAATATGAAAATTCCATTTCTTGTTGCTAAAAAAGAAAATCAGTAGTATTGTCAGTGGCACTTGACATAGTTGAGAGAAACAGCTTTATGTATTTATTTGAATGCTGCGGATGCCCTGCTCACTAGAAATACGTGTGTATTTTGTTGCTCCATATAGTGCATTTTGTATAACACTACAATCAGATTGATTAGTTTTTACGAAAGATGAAATATTTGAATTTTGTATTAGTATTCTTCATATAAGGTATGATTTTTCATTCTCTTCTGCTTGTTACGTAGGACATAGGGCCGAGTAAGTTGGGGGGAAAGATGGAAAACTTATGGTTTGTACCATTCAAATTATTAGTTATGGTGCAGTTTGTTGTGTGAAAGATTGTTTTCGTACATTCCTGTACAGAATGATTATCTGAACAATATGAATAGAATTGCTTATTTGTAAGTGCAATTATATTTAGAATATTCTAGTTCTTGACGATGAAAATATGGAATTATGCCAAATTACTCAGTAAATCGTAATGGTATCTATCCAGTACTTACAAAACATGCAGATACACATTTTTGAAATCATCTGCGGAACATTCCAATATTCATATACCATTAGCATTGCATTTTTCTCGTATTTATTTCTGAATTTGGAATGCCTAATTGTAGCCAAACGTGCTTTGTTAATTCTTCGGGTAAAATGCTGTTAGATAACTATGAATTATGTATTTAGGAATTTTAAGACTAAAATTTTTATTAGAAGGATCTGAAATAGATTTTTTTCTTTATATAATTGCACATCTTTTTTATTTTGACATACAATTGCTAATCCTTATATAAGTAGACTATTTTATGTAGTGTTCGACGATATTACTTGCATTTGAATTTCATTTTACATTATTTTAAATGCACGCAAGTGCCGGAGTGTTGTTTGTAAGCACAGGTAGTACCTTCTGTTAAATTAAAAAAGTTAAAAAAAGATTATGTTAACCTTCATAGGAATTCGTAGGAATTTGAATTCAGGCTGGAGCAAATAACTCTCTTATCAGTCTAATAAGATTTGAAAGACATTGGCTTAAACTTTTACATAAATAAAACCCTACAGGTTTCCCCCAAAAATGAGGTCCTGTTCAAAGCTGGAAAACGCTACTGACATTAACTTTGTATTGAACGTTTTAACGGGAGCAGGCTCTTCTCTCCCTATTGGTCTCCGAAATGTATCGTCAGGTCTATTGATTACTTCGGTGCTGCACCCTTCGGTTGATAACTGTTGATTGCATCGGTACTACGCCTTTGACACGTTTAGGTATGCCATTTTTGTCAAAAAGAATTGTTCAGATCGTAGATTCATACCAATGGAACGTACGACATTTACCATTTTCTTACCACTTTCAGAACTTTGTATTATAAGAACTTTTTCTTGAAACGAAATAGCGTGTCTTTTTTTAAATGGGTTTTTTTTTTTTTTTTTTTTTTTTTTTTTTGCTGCCATTATCAGCACTTCATTTTCTCTTTTCAACCATTTTTAGTAATACTTATTTTCTTTTCAAGTCCAAACAAATTTCACGTTTTGAGAAGAAGTTTATTCGTATCTACGAAAGTTTGTAAAGTGGGGAGCGTCTATATAGAATTGCCAAGTAATAGAGAAATGCCGCTGGCTAAGAGAATAAGTAGCGAAACAGCTTGGTTTTTGACTTTAGTCAACCATTTAAATATAGACAAAAAAAAACTTAATTTGACATATATTTTCAATAATTCTATTGATTTTGAGGGCGATCAGACGTAGGTCCCTCTTCTTCAAAAATCAAAACGTTTCTGCATAATTATTTATTTATTTACTTTGTTATTTTTCTGAAAATCAAATTTCCTGTAAATATTTACTCCAAACTGAGGTTGCTTTTTAGCGAAATTTTAAATTTTACAATGCTATGTTCTCTTTTAATAAGGAATGCCCACACAAAACTAAAATTAAGGGCATCACTCAAACAATTTTCGGAAACGAATTTTTACATCACGAACAGTTGATAAATAAACTTAAACATATTACTAAATATGTAAATGATGTAAAATTACTTATTTATTTGTTTCCAGTTATATTAAATGAGTTAAATTCCATTGCTATTTTGTAGAATATTTTATCTCTTCGATTAATATTATCATTCGGTTAATGTTATCATAATGGCTATGGTCAATCGTGATCACGTTAATCTGAGCCTGGATATATTGATAGAATATATAGGCTGTTAATTTCTTTAAGCCAAGTGCTTTATTTGCTGGTGAGATAGCGATTCTTCAAGTTTCATGCTGTGAATTATTTTAAATTCCCGTTGTGATTTAAATAAATGTATAGTTACTGCTTAATGAATTGTTTGTAAATTCATTCTTGTGCTTGCAATAATTCGCCTCAAGGCGAATTACTGTCAAGATTGCAATATTCGGGCCAAGTGCCATGTAGCATTTCGTAAGTGATTTCTAATGATTAAAGTTTTTTGCTTAAATACTTTTACGGAACACATACTTGAATGGTTACATTTCTTATAGTTTTTTCATTGCATTGATATTAGTTTTGATCCAAGAACAGAGATGTGAACTAAATATAATGAACTAAATATACTCTAAATATATCATCCAATTTGACGGTTGGAAAGTACTTAGTCTTTTCAGACGAACAAAACCATTCGATATTTCAAATTATTCAGTTACTATTCATCGATAGCTCAAACCTTTCGGTGGTGCCGGCAATAATGAATTAATTCTGTATAGTTTAGAATCGGTGCAAATTTAGGGCTTTTTAGAGGTTCGCTTAGAACCAGGTTATATCGCATCATCTTAAATTTAGTCCTTTTTAAGGGTTTTGAAAAACAGTCTGCTATACGTCAAAGCAGCGTTAATCGAGGTAGCATTTAACAAACCTTTATTGTGTAACATAAGATGCCGTATATAAGTTTTGTTTCATATTGAAACATTTTCGAAGTACAATGGCAATTAATATTCGCCAGTTATTAATTTAAGTAGGCGAACGATTTCAGAAGTGTTTCGTTGGGAGTGAAAAATCTAAAATCTGATATTATTTGTATCTGAAGAAACATACACTGAAGGTGTTAGCATAAAGTGCATTCTTATAATGAATCTTAACATTGTTACCCGCATAAATTATAGTGTATGGGGTTTTACTATTTAATTCCAAAGGTCTAACTTAGAACCCCACGAACACTAGCAAGCGAATAATCGCTTAAGTGTGTGAACAAAACACGTAAGATTAAGGAGGGTTTACAACCCTTTATTTCTCAGTATATTTACAATTAGTTCCTACTTAGAACTTTACACAAAGCCTCGGGCTTAAACTTAAAATAATAATAATTTACACTAAATTAGCTTAACTAAGCTATTTGAAAGACATAACCGAAGCTATTAGAAATCTAACTAGTTGGCCCCTAAGCATTAAATAAATCGGCGAAGCCAAGCAAGGGCCTAAGGTATGGCCGAGCCTAGTAACTAAGAGAGAAATTAGCCAAAAGCAAACGTGCGCAGGTCAGGGAATCAGACTCTCACTCTCGAAGTCGGTGAAGTATCGACTTAAATACACTGCTGGCCACCCAAATTGCAACACCCAAACTGCTGAAAATAATAACTAGATGAACAAATATCAAACACTATCGACGAGGTTCTGAGATCCTAACTAACCGCGTTTTTAATTATCGCTGATATTCAGAAAGATTTCTGATTCAACAGTTGTAATCTAGCACTTCTGCAAAGCTAGGCACAAAGGCCGACACGCCCTGATCTAAATTCTACCGAGCAATGTCTCCAGCGTAGCTTCAAAGCAAGACACTCACACTCTGGTTTTCATCCCTATTTTAATTCAACTAGCTTCCGCTAAATTTGAATAAACTGCGCATGCTACTAAAATTTACATACTCTGGCACGGGCATTTCTAGGGGAAAATGAAGGCTAAACAGGAAAGGTAAACTTAAAATAAATGCTAGTTAAAATAAATATAAACCTTACACGCTTATAAATACACTAAATTTCAAAACACGCGAAAATGTAAATTCCTGTATATCTCAGGAAATTTTGAATAAAAGAATCTAATTTTTTGCAGGTATGCTTAGAAATACTTGTACATCTACTTTAAGATGATGAGGGAAATTTTATAGGTTATAATGCAAAAAGATTTTCAAAAAATTTCTAAAAATGTTTAAAAATACAAATTTTAAAAATAAATCATAAATAATGGGCGAATTATATTTGGATTAAGCCTAAATTTCGAATTCTGAAAGAAGGAATCAAGTAAGTTTTATAGAAAAGATATATTAATAAATATATATCAAATTCAATTAAGATTGAGCGGATAAAATTTTGAGAGCTATTGTTTTAAAAACTACTCTTGCGATTTTTACAAAACTTGGCAGTTTGGCATAATTTGAGTCATAAAACCGAAATATGGAAAAAATTGGCGTGTCATCCAGAAAATGTACGACTTTGTGTCAAAATACCTATGGTAGACCAATGCTATATATAAATCTAATACATACCCTAAGGCGCGCTTTCGAGACATGAAAAACGCAATTTGAATTTTGTCAATCGGCCCAATAGAACGGGAGACATAGAACTGTCCCTTTTTTTATTTTTATTTTTATTTATTTATTTTTTCCGCAGTGTACCTACAGTCCAAAACAGAGTTGCTTACGTTCTCGATTCAACCAGTGTCTTCTGCCGAGAAGATAAATAAGAGCCACATAAATTTCTGGCGCCTAGTGTAGAGAACTGCTTTTAAAGATGGAGAAATACTTTTAGTAGCTGCTGTAAAAGAGAACAATAGTCGACTCGGGGAAAATGTAGTCTTCCTTTCAGAGCCAATCGCAGATATCTTTATATACAGCAATCGTAACTCTAGACATTCCATGGGTGGGTATTAAAGATAAGAGTTCAGGCTTGAGAAGTGATTTCTTAATCTCTAAGCAAGGAAAATCTCACGATCAACAATCTTACCATGTTTTACTGACTTTATTGTGGTTCGAAACGGTATCATAGTAGAGGTTTCAAATAATGGCTTCATATTTTTCCTACAAAAGGCTTTTTGTGAATTTAGTTATTCACATTAAAAACACGAACCAAAGATATGTGTACTTCAGAATACAAGTCTCTATACTGCTACACAGTTGCGAAATTTGTTTTACCTTAGATTTATTTTTCATATGAAGCATTACTTTTTAAATCAAATTCTCTTTGAAAATTTGAAGATCGCGGTAATTTTTGGCTAATTGTCGATATTTTACTGACTTGATATGTAATTCATTGTGCTTTTGGTTCGATTAAGTAAGTAATGTAAAACACTCGATAGGTATCTTCTTTAGGAAGGACTAAACTGCTTAATCGTTTTCGAGATTTCTTTTCTCTTTCGCTGAGAATTTTGGACTTTCTTCTTGACATTTGTGTTCGTCATTACAGCATTTGAATAGATGTACTTAGAATCATTTATTAAGTCTATCTCATTTGTCTATAAAATATTCAAATCTTTTTACAAAGATTTGAATATTTTATAGGAAATCATAAAAAAGGATCTAACTGAATTTTATAAAAACCGAATTAACCGAATTTCATAAAAAAGGATCTTACTGAATATAAAGGCAGAATAAAAGATAAAATAAAATTACAACTCTTCCAGAAATTGCTAAAGATTCAATTTCTTTGAAAAAATAGATCGAAAAATATTTTTATGAAACTTTCATAAATAATTCATTCATTTATTAAAATAAAAACAAGATTAAGAGTTTCTTTTGAAATAAAAATTAATAAAATCGAAATTTCGGGTGTTATAATTATATAACACTCATAAAAGATACATATATGTTTCAAAAGTTTGCTTTATATCCGTCTATAGAAAACAAAAAATTATTTTAAAGCTTTTGTATAGCCACGAAAACTTAACACAGTACAACACTAAACGTGAAGATACCGACTTATGGGAATGAAATTCGCATTATTTAATAAAAGTCTTTTTCATCAACCATGTAAAATCTTAATTTTAAATAATAAAGAATATTAAAAGTACATTTTTCTATTCGCGTATGTATCTTTATAACAATAAATTCAAGAACATATTTCTTTAAAGGAATGTTTGATTAACTAAGACATCGCTGAATAAATCAGTCGTTAATCGAGAAATGGTTCAGGAAGTGTACAGAGAGTGTTTATACATTTTTAGACCGATTTCGATAAAGAATTTAAGAAAAGGCAAAGGTTTTGGAACAAAAATTTCTAAATGATTATTTAAAATGAGATATAGCGTCCGCTATTTTTAAATCTATTCTTCTTTCAAAATGTCGCATTAAATATGCTTTTTCTAGTGTATTTGTTAATGGCACTCGATGCACTTCGTTATTAGCACTCGAGTGTTATCTGCCTAAGGGGAAGGATGCCTTCCTAGAGGACGTTCGAAAGGAAACTGGCTCGTATACACATGGGGAAAACTACGAAAATGCCCATGCAGCCAGCCCGTTCGTGGGATTCGAACCTCGGAATGAACTAGCATTGTTCAGCGACTTCAACTGTGGATTGAAGGCTGTGTTTTTACGTTTTCCGAAGAAAAATGTTCTGTTTCTAAAGCTAAATTTTTGGTAATGAGAGAAAATTCACCAACTCAGAAATCAATTTCAGAGTTTTTAAATATATATAGCACCAATAAATACGACAATGAACCAAAATTTACTAATTGCAAATGCTAAAAAAAACATAATGTTCACCAACTTTTGTAGAGGCTTGTGGCACAACGCAGAACAATTTGTAGAACCTTGTAGGAAAACTAATTAGCAGGAGATAAACTGAAATATCTTGTGACAATTGATGAAACATGGGCTTACCTAAATGACTGTAAAAAGTGCTGGCTTTGTAAAAGCAAAGAAAGTTTCCGTAGAGGGTTTATGACTGTCGTAGATTTTCTTATAATGGGAAATTAAAAATAAGAAGATTTTAAAATATTGCTAAAATTAACGCAACGTACAATTAAGAGAAAGGTTTGGATCTTATAGCTATAGAAGAAATTCTGTATCTTTATCCCAATGACTTTCAAAGAGTGAAAATTCGTCAAGACAAAGTAACAAGTCATACTTCGAAAAATACCACTGCAGTCATTGAAAAATTGAAGAATGATACAGGTATTGCTTATATAACTTCTCAATGTATTCCTGCAAAATCTCCTGCCGCTTCACCTATGGATTATCTGCCTCTGGTCTCTTGCAAAGAGCTCTTTCTAAGCGGAAACCCACCATGATTGATGAACTTGGAAACTGTAGAAAAAAAATGGAAATCAGGACCTCTGGGAATTTCACGAGAAGTCCTTCTGACACGGAAATCACGATCGGTATTTTTAATGAGATATTTATGATAGAAAATTCATTGAAAAAAAACTTGTTTATAACGAATACATACATAAGAAATACCAGCGTAATGAATTCTTTGAGTTCTTCGCAATTAGTAAAATCATAACCAAATGGAAATGGATGTGAAGCCAAATTAAAGTGCGAAAAAGAATTATAACGCTATTTTCTATCCCACTGCATAAATCAAATAGAAATAAAAGCGGCTCTGAAGCTTATAATATTAGTTATTAAGAAAAATGTGGAAGCAACTTATTATTACATAATGCTTCCAAGAATAAAACTGAAAATAGCTCTCTGTTAGCCTTCTCTTTTACTCCTAGAACAGGCAAACAGTTTCCTTTAAGATAAAGATTTAATGAATAAACTTTAAGAACTTCATTAAATGCAGTTTTTTTATCGATGTACCTTCAAATCGCGAGCATTTTATTTGCTAGTGAAAGCTAATTGGGTTGGCTTTGCTAGAGCTAAAAATATGATCTACACTGGTTATCATAAATTAAGGAAAAATCACAAAAATAGCGATAACTTCCTCAAAAATAAGCCAACCGTGTAAAATTTGAATACGTTGCCAAGTAAGAGTAGCTGAGTAAAACCGCAATATGCAAATTAGTGGAGCTGCACTAGGAATACGTCATCTGCGAGGAGCATAAAAGTCCGTGTTTGAGAGCAAGCCCACATATTTCACTGTGATAGTGACATCAGAAATCTGAGATAGTCAATTCGTAACAATGAACTCCAGGCATCATTTGCCTGCAGAACTACGATAGAGAGCCATTGGGAGACTAGAGGCAGGACAAAGTCAAATAGAAGTTGCCAGATGGCTAAATGTGAGTCCTTCTGTGGTTCAAAGACTTTGGAGGCAATTTCAAATCATAGATTCGGCATCTAGGAGGTTCAGCCAAGGCGGCTAGCTGCTATGACGATCGCCGATGACCGATATTTGACATTATGTGCATCCGGGGATAGAACCGGTACTCCGACTCTTCTTAGATCCTCTCTTGCTGCATCCAGCGGAAGGTTGGTGTCAACGTCAACTGTGCGTAGAAGGCTTCACGAGGGTGGTCTGTATGCGAGGGGACCAGCCATTCGTGTGCCGCTCACGTGAAGCCGTAGGAAGGACCGTTTGCAGGGGGCACGACAACATGTCCACTGGACGCCTGATCAATGGAGGGCTGTTCTCTTTACGGATGAGTCCAGGCTTAGTCTAGAAAGCGGTAGTAGGATATGGAGAGGCGTTGTTTGATATGGAGAGAACTTGAAACCCGTTATCATCCGTCAGACATCCGTGAAAGAGATGCATACGGAAGAGGCAGTATCTGTGTTTGGGGTGGCATCTCTTTGGTGAACGCACAGACCTTCATGTCTTTCCAAGGGGAACCGTGAATGCTCAGGTTTATAGTGATGACTTCCTTGAAGCTTATGTGCGCCCATATGAAGGGGCAATAGCTGATGCTTTCCTGTTACAGCACGACAACCCAAGACCACACACAGCTCGCGTCGTAGATGATAGTCTTGATGAAACAATTATGCGCATGGAGTGGTCAGCTCGATCCCCGGACTTGAATCCTATCGAGCACGTTTGGGATGCTTTAGGGAGATGTCTAGCTGCTCTGAATCCGCCCCTTCAGACCCTTGCCGTACTTGCAACTGCTTTGCAAGAGCAATGGCTCTCGCTTCCCATGGAACTGATACACCGCATAATTGAAAGCATCACACATCGCTGTATGTGCTGTATTGCTTCTAGAGGCGATCATACTAGATATTGTAGGTACTTTTCCTATAGCAAACTGACACCTTCGATTTGTTCATTTTATACGTGTGCTAATTTCTATACTAGCATAATTGTCTGGTAATTTCTTTTTGTGTTATTTGATATTTTACAATGTGTTGTATATTGTGGGTAAGTTTCATAAAATTCTAAGTGTAACTCTTTCAGTAATCGTGATTTTTGTGATTTTTTCGTAATTTATGATAACCAGTGTACTTTGGATAAAGATACTTTATTGTCATTTAAGCTGGAAATTTATTCATTTTAACACATGCGATTACCGTTTTCTTTACTCCTCGTTCAAATTTAAATATTATAGAAATTTCGTTCAAAAATGGAACTGCTTAGGCAAATTCATAAAGTCGCATATAAGGTGTCGAAGGCCTTAAGTCAACGACAGGCGTAAATCTTACCTCCCAGCTACAATAAAATTCTTGGTTTTATCAGGTACGATATCTGGTAACCTGGTAACCACCAGGTTATCGTAATCAGGTAATATCTGGTAACCACCAGGTTATCGTCTGATAACCTGGTGGTGTAACCAGGTAACCACCAGATAACCACCAGGGTTGGTTATCGTCTAGTAAGTACGATATATCATAGCAACTTTACGTCTTATTTCTAGTTTTCCATTATCCTTTGATTTGCCCTTTAATAAAGAACCATAATTATAATTTTAACTAATAAAAGACACGAGAAAAAAAGAAGAGAAAAAAAGTTAGAAGAATGAGTCTTATCTCCCTTAAATGGTTAGAAATCCTAATTTTTAAAGGTTGTAGGAACATTGGTATATGCTTTTACATTTCAACTTAAAATTGTGTCAGACTTGAAAAATTGATTAATTGAGAATGACGACAGCTGGTTAAAATACTACTAGTAACAACACCCAACAAAAGGGTGTAAAAGAGCTTAACTGAGATTCAGTCCAATTAGTTAAATACAGATTAACTCGTCGGTAAATTTAACTACTTCTACCAAATTAGAACACTAGTTTGCAATAGATTTTGAATATTACGTTTGCAACTAAGGAAGCATTTATGTAGCAGCAATATCAATTAAAACTGCCTTTGTCACTGAGAAATGTAATTCAGTCTTTTACGGATGTGGTGTTAATAAAGTTACTAAATGTTTGCTGCATCAAAATTGAATTTCCCTCAATCATTTTATAAGGTATTTCTTCCCTCCTTTCTGCATTCCTTTGTGATGTAAAGGTAGCACACTCGACTCGCGTTCGAGAACTCTAGGTTCAAGTCCCGGCGAGGGCACTGCTTATTTTTCACGTCTTCCTGCTTCGAAAAAACCTAAAACCTAATTTCTCTATAGTGGTGATCGAACTAAAACAAAGGTGGTGGATGATGATTCTTCACCACCGGGTTTGGTGATTGGGGCCCCTAATACCCAGTAGCCCTTTAAAAGGGGCAATATTCTCCTTTCTTTCTGCATGCCTTCGTGGTGTAATTGGTAGCATACTCGACGCGTATTCGAGAGGTCCAGAGTTCGACTTAAGGCGAGGACAGTGCTCATTTTTCATGTTTCCTGCATTCAAAAATATCTTACTGACTCTGCAGTGGCACCCGAGCTAAAAGATGGTGGATGATGATTCTTCACCACCAGAATTTGGCGGCTGAGTCCCCTAATCCACAGTCACCTTTTAAAAGGGGGAGTATATAAGGTATTTTCTCCCTTCTTTCTGCATGCCTTCGTGGTGTAACGGTTAGCACACTCGGGGCGTAATCGAAAGGTCCAGGGTTTGAGTCCCGGCAAGGGCACTGCACATTTTTCACGTCTCCAGCATCAAAATAACCTAATGACTCTACAATTTATTTAATTTAGGCAAAGCACAGAAGGGTTAGTTGTCTATGCTCCATCCCGATTTTACTGCTTCAGTTTTGGATCGTTAGTTGGTTTCTGTTTGGTTATTTTCTCTCCAAAAAGAACAGACAGACCAGATACGTTTCTTAAAGTGAGTTTTAACTTATTTGATAAGCAGCATCTTGACTAGAATATTATTCACCAGAAATTAGAAAAATTAAAGAAAATGACTGAGAATTATTCCTGTGGTAAGCATTTAGCTCTTCCCTCAGTCCCTGCCTGTACTTTATTTTGAATGCATATTTGTCTGTTCAGTTTTCACGCAGAGTTTACAACTAAAGCTACTTATATTATCTGGATTCCTGGGAAGAAAACGGAATGTGGAATGAAGAGGAAGTTTAGCCAAATCGTTTCAGTAAAATGAGTCTAGTATGTCGTGCCAAAATTTTAGTTCTCTCTGATTATTGTATAATAGCGATAGTGATTGAACAACTTTTAGTATTTATGCTTCAGAAATGAAATTATGTTTTGGAAGTCTGTATTGCTCGAATTTTCTGGTTTGTGATTCTTTGAAAATCTGCATCAGCGTCGCTTAAGTAATACAGAGTTAGAAAACAATTTATATTTTATTTTTTCAAGTACTGTTAAAAAGTTCTTTCTTTATAATAAATATTTTTACAAATGAACATTACCAATTACATTTGAGGAGAAAAGATAAATAACGCTAAATTTCTTAATTCGAGATGTGTAGTGTAAATCAGAAATTCGTTCACAGAAAAAAGGGTGAAAATCACTGAATGTTAAATAGCATTGCAATCTAAACAAGGCTAACTTCTAACTATTTCATGGCTCCTCACAGCGTACTATCTATACCATAGATAAGAAAGAGGTGCATCACCAGAACCTTCTAGAAAAAGTGATGTCAGGCCCTGAAAACATGCTGTTTTAGGTACTTGCCATAAACCTTGAAAATCTAATCAGTTTGGAGAGAAGAGCCCACCTTCAAAACCTGGCAAAAACCAATGACTAACATCTCCACTTCCAAAAGTCGCTTTTATAATTCCAACGTCCTGAAAGGTATTTCTCCCGTCTTCTTAGCATGCCTTCGTGGTGTAGTGGTCAGCCCGCTCGGCGCGTATTCGAGAGGTCCGTAGTTCGAGTCCCGGCGAGGGCATTGCTTATTTTTCATCACTCCTGCTTTAAAAAAAAATAACCTAATTTCTCTAAAGATACTAGAATTTCTCAGCACTGAATTTAAATTTAAATATTGTTTTCGTAACACTGCAGCCTTGCTAATAGGCAGTTTAGTGTATCCAAATCTTCGAGACCTTCCTTGGTTCAATTAATTCCGCTCACTTCATTCTTGGTCCGTTTATTGAAGCAACATATCTTTGACACCAGGAAATTTTAAAAAATAACCACGCCTTCATGTAGAGTCGAACACCAAACTTCCAGCAACTAGCTAGACCTGCTGATTGTTTTTTTTAGGGAATTAAATGATGCTTGGGAAAGGTGCCTTTCCTTACGCATTGGTTTCATTTAATCTCTTTTTTTAATGATCATAAAGAATTTTCTTTTCTGATTAAAATTACAGACATCATTATTGACACTTCTTATAGCATACAGCTTCAAGCTTTACTAAATAATTCAAAGAAAAAATGAAGAATTCGTAAAGTCGGTCTGTAACAAGGGCATGTAGGTGCAGCCCAAGAGAACTAGAATTTCTATTAAAGAAGCATAAGCAATGCACCCCTTTCACCAATGA
Organism: Stegodyphus mimosarum; assembly: GCA_000611955.2. Lineage (NCBI taxonomy): Eukaryota > Metazoa > Arthropoda > Arachnida > Araneae > Eresidae > Stegodyphus > Stegodyphus mimosarum. The sequence continues at coordinate 68,741 of KK121596.1, read as the reverse complement.
TAAAGGTTCTCCTCCTGGTTTCCGAAACTTGAAAACTACATACACACATTTATTTAAATTTAGCGTATTTTTAATGTGTTTTATAAACTAAAACCCAAAAAGTATAGAAAATATTGTGAAATACTAAAAACTAAAACAAACAAGATTTATACTATATTCATAAAATAAAACTACATACTTAACAGCTAAATAAAAGGATGACTATATTCCTCTCTACCGCCCAGACGGTATAGTAGTTAGGGAAGCCGCCTGCGATACCGGAGGGCTCGGGTAGGAGGTAGCGGTAGCCGCCCATTAGGTGCCTGCCTAAAAAAATGGTCACCACTTCCGGCCTTAGGAGTGGCCAATACCGAAAAAAGGCAAGTGCCCACCGTTGGATTAAAACAAATTCCTCCCCTTAAACTTTAAAATCACTCCTTGAGGAGAATTCACCTCTTGTTAAGAAACCCTGATTTAGAGTCATGTAAATAACTTCTTAGTGTATCAGGATTACAAGGCTTATCGCTGAGTATTGGAAACCTACAATTTATGTAGGAAAAAAAACTATGAATATTCTTAAAATTTTTTGTTTAGTAGAATGCAATGTGCCGTATGAACATTTTCTGTGAATAGGACGTTATTCGTGTTAAGCATTCGAAAGAAGAATCGCGGTTATTTCTCATCCTATTAATTTGGAATCAAATGAACATTACCATAATTATCTAAATTACGACATAATATTTACTTTATGAACTAACGCAATGTTAGTATACTGGCTGGAAACGTACATAACAAAAAGAGAAGATGCTAATAATTCGTACTCTCGAAAATATGTATACAGCCTAAGTAAACGGTAGTTTTCTACTTCCAGGAGCTCAAACATAATTATAATCCGTGAACTCGAATGTTAGTTTCCAAACTGTTGGCGATTGCAGACTTTTGCTCACGCACAGCTACACTCAGTTTCTACTAATTACAACTCAGCACATATAATTTAATTTAATTTCAATTTGTCTTCGAAACGCCGTTACTAACGATCACGACATCATTATTCTCGGACAGGGTACACACCTTTAGTGAATTTTACATACGTAGTGCTCGACATTATCATGAAACCAAAATATTAGAGTAAAACTCAAATTAAAGTATATTGATATCCATAGTAATACATGTGATTGTGGTATTTTTTCTTCTTTCTATTTATGCAATTTCAAGAACTTCTGAAGTATTTTTAAAATTACCTTAAAAGTTTAATAATATATGTGAATAAGTATACAGCAACCATTTTTAAACTCTAATTCTGCCTATACAAGTAGGTTGATCCGCGTGATAGGGTAGCTAGATTCTTACCGATAGAAGAGGCCAGATAAAGTTTTAGTTAGGTTATGACCGAGTGATTGTATCTAGAAGAGGGTAGATAAAGGGCTAGTTAGAAAAACGATCTGATGAACGTTTTTGCAAGAAAATGAAATTTCACGGGATAAAACTGAGCTTGGCGAAATTTTTACAGTTTCAAAGCCTCCGTCACAATTGATTACGACATACGCAAGATATTATAGGTATGTATGTAACATGTTACGAAAGCAAAACAAATCTGTCAATAGAAAGACGACCATGATTGTCACGATGTTCAACTGTAAAGAAAAGTTGTTGTACATGCGAATTTGCTACTCAAAGCAACTTTTCTGCTTCTTAGAGAAAACGTAATTGGATATGAGCTTATTGCAAATGAACAGTTTCAAGACATAATTTTGATTGACATCAGTGCATAACCAAGCAAAACCATGTTTTTTACATTTATATAATGGTATGAAATTTCCCACTCAAGCACCTCTAATGAGCAGTCAGATATGCAGGGTTTAAGAAATGCCGAATAATAATAAAAAAGAAAAGAAACTGATACCAACATTTTCATCTTACAAATAAATTGTTAGGCTTACTTAAAGTTGCTAGAACAACTTGCTTCATCAGAAAAGATTATACGTAAAGGCGAAGGGTGGTAAGCCGTTCATTCACTCATGAGACTGTACAAAACAGAGATCTCAGTAAAAACGTATCGGTGGTCTTCGCGACTGCTTGATTTGAATCTCATGGGAAATCTGTAAGGTATCCCAACCTCAGTTGTTTACCAAAGTCAACAGCTATTTTCCATGATAATACAGCTGAAAACTACGGTTACTTAACCATTTTCTGAGACATTCTGATTATATATTTCCTAATCGTTTCCAGATAGCATTTCTGAACCTTTCATTCTGCGCAAACTGGCGGAATAACACAAATTATTAATTTCCTGCCCTCCGATTTATATTATTTAATTTATGTCTATATAGATAAAGCGTAATAGTTATTCTCATACCTCCGTTTTCTACTTTTCCCTATAATCTTACACACACACACACACACAAATGAGTATCAGAAACATTATTCGTATTAGTATCTTACTTTGTTATTTTCTTGTTCCCTCTTACTTGCAACTCTTTGAAAATTTCTTATAATTTTATCTTGTATTCTATATAATCGAGGCGTTTCTAAGAGGGATTTTTGAGTATGTTTTGTTTTTGCATGCACACTGAATAAAACTGCATGTTGAAATACATTTCTCAGTTCTAAGAATTAATGGATAGTTGCGTGCGTTCGGGTTCATAATGGATTGAATGCATCTAGAACCGATCGCAGCTTGATAAAATTTAATTTACCAAACGAAACAATTAAATCTTCTAGAAATTCCTACCGAAATACTCGTACAACTCTTCTCAGTATCACGGAGTACAATGATAAGTTACACTTCAAATTACTAAGAATGTTAAACACAGTGTAATGCAAAGCGCATCTAAAAGGCGAAGCTCACACGGAGATCCCTCAATACTCCGTAATCAAAGGTGAACTAAACAGCTGAGAAACTGATGCTCTTCCGTCTTGTTCAGTTTCTCCTGGCCGCGGAAAATCTTTAGTACCTTCCACTTCACGAAATTATTGCAAGGTATATGAAGGCCGGATACGATTACAGTTACAAATAGGGATCAATTACAGTTATTTAGTTATAGTAACAGCTAGAAAAGGAATGGGCCAAAATGTAGCCAAGTTTGGGTACTTTTGGCGACAAAAATTAGTCGTCTAAACCATTGCCGGCTTAGCGATATCTCGCCTGTTTACAGAAATAGCCATTTTCCACAACGTTAAATGGACTTCTTCTTGTAAGCGTATTTTTCCGACAGAGCTTCTTTAAAGATTTAATATTACATTATATGGAAAATACTAAAGTTTCGCATAAAATTTCACTACAATTTTTTACATAAATACAAAGTTCGGAACAGTCTTCACTATAACAATCGCATCGTATTTCCGGTGGATTTTTTTCAGCTGCTTTGCAGTTGTCTTAAGAATTTATTAAAGATTTCTCCGAAAATGAAAGTTTTTGATCGTAGGTCCATATAAAAGAAAGTTTTAATAATCTAAAATCTGATATTATTTATACCTGAAGAAACATACACTGAAAGTGTTAACATAAAGTGCATTCTTATAATGGATCTTAACATTGTTAGCCGTATAAATTATAGTGTATTATTAATCCTTAAATTTTAATCCTTCCCTTAAAGTTCAAATTACAAGTCATAATCCTTAATCTTCAGAATTCTGTTCTTTAAAACATTTTCATGAAAAATATATTTAAAAGGAGATAATTATTAAAATGATTTCTTCAGTAATTCTCAAATGAAAGTTTTTTGTTTAAATTAAACTAAAAGTATTATGAGACATTTCAAAGTTTATTAATTCTAATATTCTTTGTATCACTAATAATATTGCTTGCAGCTCAAATTTGCATGACTAAAGCTATTTGCGGTTTACAGCAATTTATCACGTATTGGGGAAGGCTGAAAATGCACAAATCCCAGTTTATTGGAAAATATTCAGTCTGATGTTATCTGAATTGTAAATCAGATTCGGCGAGGAATATTGAAGACCTTACACAATAGCGCAATCCGCATATAGGATTTAAAACGATCATCAATATAGTTTTTCAGTTGCTTGCACAGCAAGAGATGTGAGATTTTGTTAGACGGTGGCTTATGGACGTAGAACGAAACACTAGAAAATACTTATAGTATGCAAATTCCCACATGTAAAAGCTGATTTAATCTTACATCCTCTGAAACTTACTTTAAAGGCTCTTTATATTCTCTTAACCTTCTAACATATATACGAAACACTTCTAGTTTCACTCTAATTTTCAAATCACTCTCCAATTTTCAAAACACAGAGAAACAGCCTAACTGAAAATAGCTTTAGGCATGCAAATTTGAGCTGCAAGCAATGTTATTAGTGCTACAAAGAATATTAGAATTAATAAACTTTGAAATGTCTTATATACTTTTAGTTTAATTTAAACAAAAAACTTTCATTTGAGAATTACTCAAGAAATCACTTTAATAATTATCACCTTTTAAATATATTCTTTGTGAAAATGTTTTAAAGAACAGAATTCTGAAGATGAAGGGTTATGACATGTAATTCGAATTGTATAATTTAGAGATTAATAATACACTTGTAAAGTTTATCCTAAGTTTAGTAACAGTTATTTTAAGTTTTGTATCTTTCCTAGATTATTATAATTTCAGCTTACAATTTCCTGCCAGAATGTAACTTCAAAAACGCAGTTAATGCAAATGAGAAAGAGTACTACACTGCTGGCCTCCGTAAATGCAACACCCTGAAGGAAGCATGCAAATAACATGAAATTTACAACATGCATTAGCGGTGGTGAGATATGCAAATGATTAGAATTTCAGGGCAGACGCACATCACGCGCGCCTGTGGCACCACTTCAAAGCGCTATTTAAGCCTCGGAGTTTTCAACGCTTTCAAGTTCGGCAATTGTGTTTTTCTTGCGGTTTTTTTCAAAAAAATGATCAATTATGCCTCGTAGTAAACAGCGATCATCGTTTGATGAAGTATCCGAGTTCGGCAGAGGAAGGATAGTGGCCTACCGAAGAGTGTGGATTAACTTTCAGGGAAATCCGTAGTCGTATTGGACGAAGCCAAACAACTGTAATGCGGATATGTGACCGTTGGATGCAGGAGGGTACGACGGACCGACGTGTTCGATCGCATTCACCTCAGTGCACCACTTCACGTGATGACAAGAACATTGTGCGCATGGCAGTGACGGATCGCTCAGTCACATCACGAACCATAGCACAGCACATTCAGTCTGTAACGCATCATTCAGTGTCTGGGCGTACCATTCGACGCCGTTCACAGCAGAGTGGTCTGTCCTCAAGACGTCCATTGCTTCGTCTACCCTTGACGCTGAACCACAGACGTCTCCGCCACCAATGGTGCGATGAAAGAAGGATGTGGACGGAAGAATGGATTGAAATTGTCTTTAATGAAGAGTCACGCTTCTGTCTGCAACACCACGATGGTAGGATTCGAGTCTGGAGACACCGTGGAGAGAGGATGCTGAACAGCTGCGTTATGCACCGCCACACTGGTCCTGCACCGGGTACTATGGTATGGGGCGGTACTGGATAACACTCTCGCGCTCCTCTAGTACGCATTGCCGGTACTTTAAACAGCCAGCGCTGTATCTCCGAGATGTTGGAGCCAGTTGTCCTTCCTTATCATCAGGGCTTGCCCACAGCCATGTTTCAACAGGATAATGCGCGACCACACGTGGCACGCATTGTCCAAGGGTTCTTCGTCAATCGCCAGATTGAATTGCTTCCCTGACCGGCTCGCTCTTCAGATCTTTCGCCGATAGAAAACATGTGGTCCATGGTTGCTGAACGATTGACCCAGATTACATCCCAAGCTACCACACCAGATCAACTTTGGCAACGTGTGGAAGCTGCTTGGTCTACTGTACCCGAAGAACACATCCAAAGTCTCTTTGAATCAATACCGAGGCGTGTGGCAGCGGTGATCTCCAACAATGGCGGCTACTCTGGCTACTGATTCTGGAAGGAACCACACTTCACAGAAGTCCATAAATTTAATCATTTGATGCTTGGTCAATACGTTATCTACTAAATAAATTTTGTTGCGATATCTCTTGTCTTTCTTGGTGTTGCAATTTGGGTGGCTAGCAGGGTATTTGAAAGAATGAACGATGGACCTTTTTTCCTCTTGTGCATCAATGAAAGAAAGGAAAGGAAGTAGATTACTATAAATTAAGAATTGCGCCAAGGGAATTATTCATGTCACAAACTGAAAAAAATTCGTTAAGATGAATGTTTAAATATCTCCATAAATTTCTCCCCAAAAATTGCAGACTTCAATATCTAGGCATAATTTGAGTGGTAGAATCGAAATGTAGAAAAAAAATTATATGTTATTTATTATGTTAGTCCGATTACGTGTCAAAATACCTATCTTAGAATAATGCTATATATAAATCTAATATAAATCCTAAGTCACGCTTTGGAGACATGAACACGCAATTTGAATTCCGTCAATCGGCTCAGTGTAACGGGAGATATAGAATAGTCCTTTTTTCTGCAGTGAACATTACAAATATTAGTTACAGAGGACGTTATATAGAGAGGCAAACATCGACTGTCTGAATTCGATATGAAGTTATCAGTAGTATCTTTGGAATGCTCATAAACAAACAGGCTTTCAAACAGCAACATTTACTTCTTTAAAACTGAATGAAAAACTCGAACATAACAGGTGAGAACATTACAGAAACAAACCCTGTAATATAGTGATAACTCTAGCAGAAGTAACTTCTCATTACAAAAAGTAAAACATTTCACTCGGACATCCCAAATATTGTTTTTAGAAGGAAAGGTTTCATATGCTAGATTAACGTAAGTAAATATTTAACATCCAGCCATCTAAGTTAAACGTAAATTTAAGAACTTGCATTATATATCATATTTCTGTATGTTAATAAAATTGCAAACATTAATTACAGCCTAAGTTCTAAAGCAAAAAGGAAAAAGCAGTTAAATTTCCAGTAAAACTGAGGTGGAATATATAAAGGGCTACGTAAAATAGTAAAATCAGTTTCTTCAATAAATCAATCTTCTTGTTTAATTTCACTCCTTCGAAAGCAGGTTACCATCTTATTCTTTTTTTTGTGTGTGCTCTAGGGCCTGAAAATGAACCCCCTTTAGCCTAGCTTCGTAACTTCGCAGTCACATTATTTTCTGTAACCTCTGAAAGATAAAGATCTTGATATATTTTAAGAAACGGGGGGTTATGTGTATTAGTACTTCGCAAGGCAATTTATGCCATCAACTTTCGAGTCTAGTTCTATTACACATATAAGAGGCTACACAAGCTTCTTTTACTGCAACCGATTAAAACAGTATCACGTAATTTAATGTTTTTCTTATTAGCTTCTTTATGCGAAATCCTCAAAGACTGCCAAACATTCCTGATGATATCGTTTCAATAAAAGTCTCGTGCCTCTCCGAATACACTGTAGTATTTTCAAAAAACAATTTGGTTTAAATCCTAGTTTTATATTCCCTTAGGTAGATAGCTCTTGAATGTTTTGCCGTAATCAAATAAACCGGCCAAATCTTTATATTAAGATAGCACGAAAGATACCCTTAAATGTCCTCTTTTCTTATAGGCCCACTAACGGCCGAGCGGTAAAATCGCTAACCATTGGTAGTTCGGTCCTAGGCTCAAATCGCGTGAACAGGCTGGCTGCATAGGCGCTTTTGTGGTTTTCCCCATGCGTAACGTGTATATCAGCCAGTTTCCCTTAGAAAATCCTCCACGAAGGCATTTCTTTCCCTGGGCAGATAGCTCTCGAGACTCTGCCGCAATCAACCAAACCTTTTCTTATGCTTTTACGATATTAATTATTTAATAGTTAGGTGCTCATCAGATACTATTTATTCCAAGTATACTATACTGAAAGTAGCCTCTTTCATAAATACACCAGTTTCAATTCTTAAATTTTGTTACTGAAAAGAGGCCTAAACGTTTGTAGGCTCTTAACCTTTCCTTGTCAAAAGTTTACGTGTTTTCCTTTACGTGGCAAAATCTTTATGCGCAAATCGCCGTTCAGTAAGTATTGCTACACAAATGCGGAGCTCGCCAATATGCATTTTATCTATGCTGCTGCTACTAAAGCGGAACAGTTTTTCAGAGAAAGTACGGAGTACTTCCTTTGAACAACTATTCCGTTTCCGTTTGCACCCCAAAAGAGCTTCGTTTTTTTTTTTGTGGAGAGGTATAATGCTTAAAATTTATATGGGAAATGACGATTTAAGAACGCTTTTACCTTCTGCCAGGCAGTATCACTTCAAGGCATGATTTTCGCATACACATTTCATTACAAAATGTGTTTGTTTTGGTTCTTTTTATCTACCTTTATATTTTTTTCTATATATATATATATATATATCTGGTTTAAAATCACCTTATGTAAACCTTATAATAATTATGGTCGTAACTTCCTACTGAACTGATTAACGACATCATAAACAGTTTAGGTCATCACTCTCATGGCTGCATTGGTGCAAGGGTTAACCATACTCCATAATAATAGCGTCGTTGTGATCTGAAATTGCATCCTCTGACAAATTCCTATAAACGCCCCTTTTCTAATATACATGTTTTGTTATAAATTGTTTTATACAAATTTTATAGTTTCACTAAAATGATATTTTTTCTCACATTTCACTTCTTTTTTTTTTTTTTTTAATTTATGGGAAACGAAAAACAGGAATTTTGATCATAAGCAGGTGCAGGTTCCTCTTCGTCAGGCACATCTTTGCCATCAAACGTGTAGCGAAGGAAAGCAACGGTTGTATTTATATCCAAAAGAGGTAAAGTGAATGACAAGGTATTGCCATCTGTGGGCAGAAATAGTAAAGAATATTGAAATTTAATTTTTTGCGTTACTATTCAAAGGGAAAGAAATTTACAAGTATTGTACTTGCTTTCATTTATGGTATTGGATTATATGGTATTGGATCGTGCGCAAAATTAAAAGAATTTGCGATTTATGTCTATTTTTACGAAAAGTATTGAACAAAGGGTACTAATTATGCTGCCGAAGAATTATGCAGATATTCAGTGTTGAATACGTACGCGTACTGCAGAGTTATGGTTGTAAAGGGAATATAAGCTTAAAGGGGTGTTCGGCGATTTGTGTACTCATTCTCCTTCACGACATTCGCCTTCTTTCTCACAGTATTAGAGTAAATTTTATAAGGTAAAATAAGTAGCCAGTAAGATATGGAAGACATAATGAGACTGAGAATTGCCGGTAGATTGGAAGCAGGCCAGTCACAAGTGCAGGTAGATGCACAGTTTTGTGTAATGCCCAGTGTCGTCCATATCTAAAAGAATATCCAAATTTATATATCCACATGCAAAAGAAGAATACACTTTCTGGCTTTGCTCGCATTTGGAAAGAGAATGTCACTCAAAAACGTCCTCCGCAAACATTAGACTAATTAACGGTTAGTTTGTAAGGTTTTAGTTTAAAGTAACAAAGTTTTATGTTAATTGCTCTTTCCTATGAGCTTTAATTTCAACTTCCCCTTAGAATGAGCTCGCGTTTCAGCTTTATGCTAATTTGAAGTGGAGCCAAGTTTTGTATTTAAAAGGTTAGCAAGGAATTTCTCGGAGTGAAAGAACTTTTAGTTTCAGATCACTGCGGCTCTGCTAGACGTTCTCCTGACTAGCTAGTACATTTAACATTACATGTATTAAGTGTAATTACATGTATTTAAGTTCTAAGCCTTAGCGCTGTTACGCTATTACTTTTTGAAGAAATGTAAGTGCGTTAGTATTAGCTAAATCTTGCTACGTACCATTGATAGTTTAGATTAGAGGCCAACCTCGCGTTTATAGCTCTGTGAGCAACGACTACTTAATTTCTACTCACTTTTTTAAAATTATTTGATTGTTCAGTTTAGACCCAAGTGCGGTCATTATTTTCTGTTATCCCTTCCGAGTTGGGAAGTGGCTGTAATTAGTAGTTCAATAAAAGGGTCATTTTAAAACCCTACTTGCGTGCTGTTATTCTACCATTTAACCACAGTTATTCTACCACAGAACATAGCTGCATTCAGCTCCCTGTTCGAGATCAGGACTTTAACATTATCACGAATGTGTTTGCCAAACGTATGCATAGAACACTCAGTCCTGACAAGTTTACTCTTTTTTTTATAAATTTTTGAAAGTATTGCTTCATCGTAACCCGGATAAATATCATCTTTCTAACACAAATATAATACTTCCAAACTATTGCGGATAAAAGAATTTGTCTGGTAATACACAAAAACTCTCAGCTTAAATCCTGAATCACCTTGATAATTAAATGGTTTTAAAGGGTCAAATATCCTTTCTATAAATCTTCATACATTTTGCATTGTTGGCGCAAGCTGACATTCAACGCGCAGGAGGATCCCAAAATAGCAGAAAATAAGTTTTCGCTCCTATGACCACTTATATCTTCAAAACCATTCTTCAGCATTTTTTGTTTCTTGGAAATACTTTAGGCATTTTAAGAGAGCTAGCAGATTTTTTGTGTTTGCTTCTTCAGTTGGAAAAGTCAAATAGATCTTAAATCCAAATAGCTCTGTCCCAGTTTTAGCATCAATTCTTCGTGGTCGTGATATAGGATAGATTGACAAATAGGAAATGGTTTCTGTTTTCGTCGAGTGCTATAAAGTTAAATCTTATTTTACTAGCAGTATATAAGGCACAGCATTTTTGTCATGTCTTTCTTCTAATATCTAGGCATTTTCTTTAGAAGCGCTTTTGATATATTTTGGAGTTAACTCATTTTGATGCAGCACAGGAGTTATAAAATATGAAAGGGTGCTGTAGAATTAAATTATGAATTATTTTTAGCAAATTAAAAAACTTATTCTGAAATTTACATTCAAAATGCATAAATAATCATACACAAAACTAAATACTTTAATATAGTAATATGTTCAACACAAAATATGTATTTCAACGCGTTAGAAAGCAAAATATTCAGCAGAATTATCCGCTCTTGCTTGTGAACATATAATTTTGCCCGAAAAATAGCACCGAGCCTCTCACACTGTTATCATTTCCAAATAAAGGATGCATTTTTAACTATTAACACCAAGGCTAGTTAGTTAGCAGTGGCAAGGCACCCAGCATCTAGCTGAATAGGGTATTTTGCGCAAGACTTTATAAGAGGATATAATTTGCCGTTTACAACATTTGAGGAAACCATAAAGAATACATATAGTTGATCTGTTCCCGCCAGAAAAGGAATCTTAGCAAAAATTTCAGTTCTATGCTGTTATTTTGCTGAACCACAGTTAAAATTTTAGGGCTTCAAAAATATCTGCACTAGATTAGGTAAGAAGCAGAGAAACTGAATTCACCTTGTAAGGTTTCTCCTTCAATCTCTTGACTTTCTTCGTTAGCATAAACTGCGAAACCTTATGTGGAGGACAGTGAGCAGATCTAGGCTATGTCCTTTAGTGTGAAGAACTACAAAGTCAGAAAGGAGGGTTTAAAAGTGACCCTTTATTTCAAATATTTACAACTCTTCAAATCGAGAGTAAGCCACTACTTGGGCTGAACTAAAATAATATTAAACTAAAGTGTGTTAACAATTTCAATACCTAACTTAATTCTAAATAGGACGGCGAGGGAAGCTTAACTCTTAGTGAAATGCAATAATGCGAATTTTCACTAGCAAACACTGGTAATTGCAAATTGCCTATGAAGGCGAACTTTCAGAAGACAGAGGAAATATTTTCGCGCACAGCCTTACGGCGATAAATCCAAGGCTCTGTCTTTCCCCTCGTTAACTCCTGCCTTTTAAACCGCTAACAGATATATGCGATTTGCATAAATATCTCACTCGCGCTAAATTCGGGCAGCAACTGAAACTTTGAGAATTCGATAGGAAAGTTCAAACTAAAAATAATATGGTTAATTAAAATAATGAATGCTACAACCTTAGAAAAATGCATTAATTAAGTTTAATTTGTATAACTCAGCTAACGTTATAATGAAAAACTACCTTGTTTTCGAAATTGTAATTTAAGAAAAGAAATATGCACCATTTGTGTGCAGAGCTGTGACGTTTCCAAATCTGAGGACACCTATCTGATGTCAAGGGTAAAAGGCTCACGAAAAACTTCTAGAAATTATTATTTTCACTTTTCGTCACTATAGCGGGGTTTTTCATTTTCAAACAATTCCCTAATAAAATCCAACAACGTATAACTACAGAAGCACACAGTGTAAAATCTCATTCTGAATAAAATATCAAGCATAGTGTTTTGTAATCTGTTGTTTTTCAGGTGTCAAAGACATAAAAATTTAATAACAGGAGAAAATTTGAGCTCTGTTCCATTTACAAGCTAATGCTAATCTGATAATTGTGAATAATAATCAGAAACACGTGAAACGTATTACTTGTTTATTAGATGCTGTACAAAAATAATAGTTTAAACACTTATTTTATGAAAACTTGTTACCAGGTTTCAAAATAAAAAATAAAAAAACACTATAAGCGCCTAATATTTCCCTCACGCTTCAACCTATAGTCACTTCCTCTTGCTCGTATTTCCATTTACTATGGATTTTTACGTTATGATTATAAAGTTAGGTTGTTACTGAAATATAGAAAATCGCACGGGAGATATCTGATTAAGAGGAGGGATGCTTTCATGGAGGACTGTCTAAAAGAGAATGGATCGTACACAAGATACACTTGAGAAAAACAACCTAAACTAAACACTCAGCCAGACCGCTCGTCTGGAATGAAACCTCGATCGAACTCCCAGTATTCAGCGGTTTTAACCAGTCGGCCACTGGTAGGACATAACTTTAAGGAATAAATATTAAAATTATAAGGCATTTTCTCCCTCCTTTTCGTAGGTCTTCTTGGTGTAATTGGAAGCGTACTCGAGGTGTATTCGAGAGATCCAGGTTTCGAGTCTCAGCGAGGGCACTTCACATTTTTCACGTCTCTTGCTTCAAAAAAACATAATGACTCTAAAAAATCAGATCTTTCCAAAAACGAAGGAAATTTAGAAAAAGAGATATATGGTGAAGCATTTAGTCTTCTTATAATTCTTATGGTTTGTTATAATGAGGTCTTGTCGTCGTCACACCTTTGTCAAACTTGTTTCTGTTTGCCTTCTAATCCAAATGGAATACACTCATTTACACTGGAAAGAAAAACATGCCAAAATACAAAAGACAAGACATTTTCCATCAGATATTGGGCAGATTGTTAAATCTCCAGTTCTAATAACATTACTTCACTGTTCAGAATTTTAAAATTTTGCTAGATAATTGCTTGGTTTTGCTGCTTAATAAGCAGTCTATATGTTTATTGCTAGTTTCTAACTTTTTTTCTAACTAGACGCTACATGAGACTTCGTGAAAGTGAACTGTCGAGTTTGAATTTCATTTATACCCTAAACTAGTAGTAAAGTCCTAACAGATGTTAAGCGAATTATCGCTATTTCTAGAAGTTATTCCACAGGGCCTTTGAAAGGCTTTAACAACCTTTTTTTTATTAAACTCAAAAATTTAAAAGAAGAATACGTCTCGGGCTTGACAAACTCAGCTAGAACTTATGACGGTATAGCTTAAAGTAACATTCAATTTAAAATTTAAATATATTAATAGTCAAAGACTTCACTATACAGTTTAACGTGCAGTTGTCTCAAAAATCTAACTGGCGTAAGTATTCAAATATTTTGCAGCAATAATTCAAAGCCGAGGTAATTCAGGGTATCAGAGCTGCGATACGTAACGTGCACTCACATCGGTAGTAAGATTCTCTGTCTTACAGTCTAAAAACTTCAGCTTAAATACTCCGTCTAATTTGCATTCTGGTGAGGAAACGGAAAGTGTATGGTAATTAATATGTATGATGAAAGAGATGATCTGATATTCATTAGTTTTTTAATGTTAATCATAGCTATGTGTCCTGTTATTTTTTAAATATAAACTAAGTACTAAATACATTTTACTACCACATTGTTTTATTACTAAGTACAAATACATTTTATTACATTTAGTACTAGCAAGTACTAAATGCATTTTGCTTCACCTGTTGCTTTTCATTGCATGGGATATCCTAATTCACTATAAATTTCATTTGCTGAAATTTACTTCGAGATTCTTCCAGATAAATTAACAGCGTTTTACAAAATTATGCTTTATATAGGAAATGGTTATTTATATTTCCGATTTCAGTTTGCAATATAAATGGAAAACGCACTTTCTACGAAAGGTCTGATTAAAAAGTTCGTAATATTCAGCATGATTTATGCTGCTTAGTGGAATAAATAAAATCACCTAAAACCATAGGTGTAGAAAATTTAATTTCGAATTTACAGTAAGATATCAATTATTCATATAATGAGGCCCATCTTTGGTATGAAATAAATCATGTCTAAAGGTCATAGTTATGTGCTATAGTCAACAATCTAACTTCATGTCTTACAAAATCTTAAAAACTTCCGAACGCAAAATATTGCTGTAAACTGCCATTCCGAGGAAATATTAGCTTATGAAAAAAATCTAGCAGTTTATTTATTTTACTATTTCCTCAGAATCAGTGAAATTCTGCTAAAATTCTAGCTTGTAAATAAGTAATAAAGTTATCTTAAAGCTGTCAGTTTAAGTTTAGCTTTTAAGGAATTTTCTTACATTTTGCCCAGTGCATTCATCATGTTAGTGGAAGCACATCCGGTTCATAGTCAAGAGTTCCGGAGTTCGAAAATCGAACAGAGCATAGCTGATATATCGAATTTCCTGCGTTCAAAATTCTAAACGACTCTAACCGTGCTTCCCGAATTAAAATTTGGTAGATGGTAATTTCTCACTACGAGGATATGGCGACTGGGTTCCCTCCCTCTCAAGTCGCTCTTTGGATGGGAAATAACGAAGGTATTTTTCCCTCTTTACGTAGTATTTATTCCCTATTGGAAGTAAGTTTACTTAGCACTCAAGCCTGAATGTTGATCCCGGTGAAGCAAATTTTTCTTGTTTTCAGCTCCAAAATAAACCTAATGATTGTACAAAGCTTAGCTAACAGGCATTCTTTGTTTTTCGATTATTCGCTTACTGACATTCAATAACACGAGTAATATTTAATAAGTACCAAAATAATTGTTCAATCCATTATTGTAACCTTACCCTGTGAAAAGAACATAACTTGCATATGTTTACAACATAAGCAGTAGTTTTAATGTTATATCACAAAGTTAGGTTAATGCTTCTGCAAGATTGACCCATTACTGCCAATGGAGGTTCTTTTGTAAATCACAGTACACTCTGAGTAATGATCAAATATAATAAGCCTTCTGACCCATAAAAATGGACCGGTAAATCATCCGTTTAAACACCCAGTAGCTAAACATTTCAAGTTCCACACAACAGGGAGCTCGCGAGACTTCTGGAAAGGTCTTTCCTTAGACCAGGGATGGCCAACCCGTGGCACGCTTGCCACGGTGTGGCACAGAGGAATTTGAAGAGTACTACGCGAAGACTTATTGAAAAATTAAGATTTGAAAAAAAATAATAATATCGTCTTTATCAGAGGGCAGGATCTAGAAGAAATACATCGCTGCGAACAATTTACTCCTTCAAAATGAAGACAACGCCCCCCCCCGTCCTTCAAAGTAAGTACAGGAATTGGTTGGCAAACATAACACTAACCTCCTACTACCTAAGCAACAAAATCACTAACTGGAAGTTTCTCTCAGACGAAAAAATCTCAGACCATAAAATCATCACCTTCAGTCTAAGGAAACGCACTGAAATTCAAAGAACAAGACGTTTCAAAATCACAAGAAACTCTACGAAGAAGTTCATCTTAAAATTACAACAAGACAAAGATGAAATACTAACCTCAATTGTCAATGCCTCCACCGAAGGTGAAATCAATAGCACAACAAAACTTATAATAAAAGCAGTTCAGAATCATCGCTCAACCTCATTAAAGAAAGAGGCAAATTTAATTTAAAACAAGTTCAATGGGGGACATTGGCATTCCGAGTAGAAAGGCAAAAAACCATTGCCCTCCATCGAAAACTGAAAACAGCTCCAACAAAAGACTTCAAACTGAATGCCCTAAAGACACGCATTACGGAGGGAAGGGGACGCCCTAACTTTACCTTTGTGGTTATACAGGCATAGTCCCACGCCCTCCTCCTTGTCTGTTTTTATCAGCTCCACCACAGCCGAGGGAGCGGACAAGACAGTACCAGTACGGTCCCTGTCGAGCCTGATCCCATCCTAGGTACAATACCCGGGTTCTAGTCCTGTGAAGAATAAGGTACAATAGTACCTGATATTTTACCCCCGTGGTTGAGACTGCCTAAGTACAGATCCTAGCCAGTACTTCCCAGGAATTCTCCTGAGTCAACCCCCGGGGGGGATGCCCTAAAGACATAAACACGATATAAGAGGCAAACCCTTAAATGCTGGAAATTAAAATGCTGGAAAAAATATTGCGCTGAAAACAGAGATACTTACGGCCCATTATACAAAATGTGTGCTAAGAACCCTGTCAGATTCAGCTTTCGGCCACAAATTCAATGCCGATGTCCAGCAGTTCCAACATTACAGATTATTCCCTAAATAGAATTTTAGATGGAGTTTTGATCAAAGACCTGTCAAATGAAGATACAGAAGAGCAAAAAGTCATAAGACTCAACTATCTTCTACCTGACACAATTAATGATTCCAAATTTATAAAAGCAGAAATCAAACAAATAATAAATAATCTACATGCTCCCCAAAGCCAACGGACCAGGCCCTGATGGAATCTGCAACAATATCATCCAAGAACTCCGCAAGAACTTTCCAGATAACATAATAACTCTACTAAACAAATGCCTCACACTTCATGTTTTCGCAGATTCCTTCAAAGTCGTACAAATTATTCTCTTCGCAAGGAAAGGAAAAGACCTAAGAGATCCAGCATCCTATCGACCGCTAAACTTACTAACAGCACTGGGAAAAGTATTCGAACGAGCTGTTTCCGGTCGTCTTCGTAACCACTTCAAAAATAATACTGTCGGCTCACTATGGAATTATTCCAAATGGATCGACCATCCACTCAATAAGCGAAACAATCCAGGGCATAAATAAAACCAAAGCAAAAAATCTGCACTCTTATGACTAGATCTCAGTAAAGCATTTGACGCTCTGTGGTGGCCAGCAGTGCTACAGACTCTCAGAGAATCAAACTGTCCTAAATATATTTTCCTTACATTGGCAAACTACTTCAAGAATAGAAAAAGCCTAATTATGGATAACAATCAAATTATTGAAAGAATTCCTGAAAGAGCATGCCCGCAAGGACCGTGCCTCAATGCCGATTTATGGAACCTGGTTTTAACACAATCACAAAGAATGAATGGCCAAAGCACACAAAAAATAATGCATTCGCCGCCGACGCGTCATTTGTCGTCAGAGGCAGGACAGTAAAGCTTCTGAGACAAAATGCAAATGAAACACTTCAAATCTTTGACAACCTATGCAAATCCCCAAAACTTAAAATTAACAGCAAAACATCAAGCATAATCCTATTCCACAAACGTGGGCAGAAAATTCAAGAGATTCGGAAATTCGCAATTAATGATGAAAGAATAAAAATACTAAAGAACACCAATTCTTGCGTCTTATAATACACTAGAAAATGAGCTGGTTTGATCACCTTGACTCCCTCAAACTAGACCTCACAAATAGCAAAAAATTTCCGAAACCTTCAAGACAAACAGTGGGGAATAAACCCTCATCCAAAAACTCCTCTTTTCAAGAGTTATTGAAAAAATGATAACGTATGGAGCTGTGACCTGGGCTTTCCCCATCAACCCAAGAAAAACAAGAATAAGCAATCTAAAGACCTTTAAATATTTCACGACGCTACAAGACAACGTCGAACACAGCCCTTTACTCAATAACTGGCATCCCTCCACTTTTCTGCACAGCAAATAAAGAGGCAAATTGAGCAAAAATCTTATAGCTAAATGAGAGCATTACACTAGACAATGAGACAATCCTCTCGGAAGCTTACGAAGAAAAGTAACACCCATATAGTAAACACCCGTCAACGCCCTTCGAACCTCATAATAAATTTAAACAATCGCGTAGATCAAAATTTTCATTGTCAGCCCATTTTCACAGATGATTCTAAAGATGAATCAGGCACCGGGTGCGCCTATGTATGCCTAGGTCATCAAAATAATAAAATTGCAGAAGAAAAGTTCCATATGAACAAGAACAATAGCATATTTCAGGCAGAATCCCTAGCAATTAAAAAAGGAATAAACTTCGGCTTAAATTCCAGGAAATAACAATCGTTACAGACTCACAGTCGGCAATTTATGCGCTGACAAATCCTTAACACAAATCTCCGATCATCAGAGAAATACAGAGCATCACATCAAACTCTACCAATAGCAAAATCAAAATTGAATGAATCAAAGCAATGTAGACCATCAAGGCAACGAAACTGAGGACCAGTTGGCAAAGTGCGCAGCAAAAGATATAACATTAGCAGAAAGAGAATTCCATGGCTATCCACTCGCTTAAAGTCAAAACTGGGAAAAGTCCTTTCAGAAAAATGGCAAGATTATTGGGAAAATGCAGAGCAAGGAAGGCGCAACTACAAGTTCCTGCCAAAAACAGGTAAAGAGAAATTACTCACAAACCCATTTACTAAATTGGTTTATAACGTGCCACGGTCCCTCCCCCACATACTTCTAAATCTGAAATATGTTCCCTACAGACAGCTACCAATGCGGGGAAAGGAGCGACCGAGAGCACTTTATTTTCCAGTGCCCACTCACAAATCAACGGCATCTTAAAATACCAAATGACACTGAACTTTTTTTCATACTTGAGATTCGCTATGCAAAACAGAAGCACAAAAAGGAAATTAATTAAAATAATGGAGTACCTATCAAGTCGAGGTACAGAGCTTCGCGCCCCAATTTGATCCTAGTCTTTCGAAAAATGTCCTCAATTCCAAGTGTGCTGAGAGCCAACTAAACTGCATACCAAGGTACAAAATGTAAAATTCAAGGTAATTTGCAACCTAATAGGCCTTTATGCTCTCTAATAGACCCTTTCATCCCTTAAAAGCCAGCATATTTTAAAATAGCATCAATTCTGAAAGCTAGGATATAAAAGTATACTATGTAATGTATATATTATGTACTTTGCAATGCATATATTCCATATATGTCGGATGCATAAGAGTACAATGAACTGTGTATAGAAAACCAAAACTATGTTTCAAGTATAACGTATGTAACAATCATCTAAAACCCTTGTATTTTACATCAAATTGAGCGCCGAGCATGTACTTTTTACGTATTTTCATTTAAAAAGCAAACGAATGCAAAAGACATTGGACGAGATGCGCGGTGGCCCACGTGTGTCATGAATCAAGGCGATGTTACCTGCACCGGACCTGTATGTGGGTACGAGTATGCCTCACTCGATCCTGGAGGGGTAACTCAAGATAGGTAGTGGTAGGGGACAATACCTGCTTGCCCATGACGAATACCTAGTGTCAACTTTTCCCTGTCCTTCCATCAGCAGATACCCACATAAACACATTAGAATAAATATATTTTTTTTTTAATTTTTGAATTTTAGTTTAGGTTTATTTCACTATAGCGCCACTCACTATAGCGTGATTCTCCATGTTCAATTACAGCTATATAAAGAAGTGAAATGCACAAGAACATATATCACATGATGAGTTAGCGAATCTTTGCAGCATGTTCGATGCAAATGCGATAATAAACTCCAATGATATAAAACAGAAAATAAAGAAATATAAAAAAGGATGTTCACAGACGCTTGACCTACGCTTACAATTAACGTGCATGCGCCGCTAAACGTTCTCTGATTCTGACAAATTGGCGACGAATTCCTTCCCTATTTCTTTAACTCAATTGATTTCAAACTGCCGAGCAAGACGTTAAGCTCTTTTCAACTGTTTTTAGATTTTAGCATGAAGTGTTGTTTTAAAATTTTTATTTTCACTCGATCCATGAGTAAACCTTCGACATCGAAAAGAAAATATGATGAGGATATTGCAATTCTTGATTTTAGAGCTGTCTGGGAAGAATAAATTTTGTTAACATATCAAAGTATTTCCAAGTCTGTTTGTTTGATGTGTGGAATTTGTGTAGCAGTGCCTAAAAAATTTAACCTGGACCGACATTTCGTGCAACTGCATAGTGGTACAGCAACGGCAATATCCTGTCAGATCACACTTGCGAACGTAATTTTATCAATAGAAACAGAAATGCTTAGCCGGCCAACAATTCTTGTTCCAGAAGAAGACGTGACGAAAAGGAAACTATGGTAAAGGTTTCTTATGAATTTTTTATATTGTTAGGCCGCAAGAAAAAATTCCGGTTCTGACGGAGAGAAGATAATAAAAAATAGCCTTTTAATATTTGTCCAAAACGTCGGTGATATAAACTTAAAAAATATGGTTGATAAAATAGCTTTGTCTGGAAATACTGTCATGCATCGTACAGATGATACAGGCCAGGATGTTGCCACACAAATTACCTCTGGACTACAATATTGCAAATACTTTTCATTAGCTTTGGATGAAAGCTGTGACATCGCAGACAGTGCGCAGTTAAGCAAATTTTGCGTTTCACGAATAATAATTTTGATATTGTGAAAGAACTTCTTTATTTACGCCAGCTAGTTTTAACTACAGATGAGGACATTTTTAAAGAGCTTAAAATTGTAATTGAAGTTAACAAAGAAGAGTGGACAAAATTAGATGGTGTTTGCACAGATGGGGAGCGTCTTGTATGATTAGCAGTATGAAAGGTTTTGTTACATTGCTTGAAAATTATTTTGGAAGAAACGTTTGTATCATTGTATTATCCATCAAGAAGCTCTCTGTGCCAAGGACTTAAACCTCTTTTCTGTTACTGACCCTGTAGCGCACTGTTTCAGCAAAATACGAGCTCGAGCTCTGAATCTACGACGATTTCGTGAGCTTTGCTCGAAAGAACCGGAAGAGGGTGGCGAATCACTCCTCCACTGTAGTGTGCGCTGACTTTCCAAAGAAAGTACACTCACGAGATTTGTAATTTGAGGAAGTGTGTTTTAAAATATATGGAAAAAACAATAAACTGCCCAGTGAGGGCTTGCTACAAAAAATGATAATTGGCTATGGGATTTAGCTTTTCTCATGGATATTATGGGACATCTAAATAACTTAAATTTAAGATTAGAGGGAAAAGACTGTATTTTCCCTACCGAAGCTGGTCATATATCTTCTTTTGTGAACAAAGTTTTGCTTTTCTATCTCGATTTCTGAAAAAAAAAAGATTAACACATTTAACATTAAAGTAGGAACTGGCAAGCAAAGTTCATAATGCGCCGAATTACGGATAGGTTTAATTTCCATTTTGCAACCTTCATTCAGTGCTAGTTTTAGTGGTTTTGATAAACGAAAATGCTGATCTTCTCTTATGTCCTTTTTCTATTGCTCTGCAAGATGTTAATTGTTACCCAACTGAAATCCAAATTGAAATTATTGACCTACACCAGGATACTATACTTAAAAACAAATATAAGGAACTCATTTCAACTGCAAGTGATCCAAATTATACTGAATTTTGTACCAACAAGCAATTTTCCAAATTTACACGATTTGGCTGTCAGATTTTGTTGTAGGTTTGGATCAACATGCATTTGTGAACAAATGTTTTCTATTACGAACCTAATAAAATCCAAATATCGTTCGAGATTAACTGACATACACCTAAAACACCGAACTTTGCTAGCATCTTCAAGAACTAATCCTAATATACATTCTCAGACAAAAACAAAGACGCAACACGACGCACCGAGAAGATATAAAGCAAACTGGACACAAATTGATATGCATACAGGTTTCGACGGAAAATGCAAAATTTTACATTTTGGCTGCGAATGAATGAACGCTTCTCGCTACAGCGCATCTGATCTGCGCAACTGGCAGGATATTTAAGAGGAGAAATCACGATTCCATGTCATAAATTGTTCACGAATTTCATTCCGTGTACTCTGGTAGACAGTAACTATGCCTCGTATACAGGTGCGCGAACGATATGCGAAGATGTTAGAATTTCAGAGAGGTCGTGTAGTTAGGCTCAAAGAAGCCGGTTGGTTTTATCGGCGAATGGCTCGACATTTCAGCAGAAGCGATGCCACTATTAGACGATGTTGGCAGAAATGGGTGAACCATGGCCGTACACAGCGTGAAGAAGGAAGTGGTAGGCCTAGAGATACGACAGAACGTGAAGACTGAGCAATCGTCAGAGCGGCACTCACAACCCCGGATGCATCATTATCATCGCTTGTACGTGCAATTAGTGCTTCAGTGACCGCAAGGACCATTCACAGACGGCTCTCAGAAAAGGGGTTGAGGTCACAGCGGCCCTTGCGCCGACTACCATTGACCTCTGTACAACGTCAAGCACGTTTGCAATGGTATCGGGCTCATTCACACTGGAATGTCACTGACTGGAGTAGAATAGCCTTCAATGATGGGTCATGCTTTGAACTAAGCCGTGATGACCAGCGAAGGCGAGTCTGGAGACGCCCCGGACAGCGGCATGATACCAACTTGACTGTCTTCCGGCAGACAGGCCGACAACCAGGAGTGATGGTCTGGGGTGCCATTTCATTTGGTCTGGGGTGCCCTTTGATTGTCATCTGTCGCAACCTTACAGCACAGCGGTACGTCGACGAAGTTCTAAGGCCTTTTGTGTTGCCCTTCATGTCACACCACCCTGGGCTTACATTTCAGCAAGATAATGCCCGCGCCCTACTGCACATGTTTCAACTGCTTGCCTTAGTGCTTGCCGAACATTACCTTGGCCAGCAAGGCCGCCAGATCTCTCTCCTATCGAGCACGTTTGGAGCATTATGGGCAGAGCCCTCCAACCAGCTCGGGATGTTGACGATCTAATGCGCCAGTTGAACAGAATTTGGCTCGATATCCCTCAAGAGGACATCCCCAACCTCTTTCAATCGATGCCAAGCCAAATAACTGCTTGCATAAGGGCCAGAGGTGGACAAACGCGATACTGGCTTTTTCACTTTGTGAAGCTCTATCACTTCAATAAGTCATCCAAATTTTCTCAAACTGTAATCATTTGTTTTTCGGTACATGTACATCACTTCTACCGATTTTCGTCCCATTCGGATAACTCCTTCTTGGTGCGTGGTTTTTTCTTTGTCTAAGAGTGTAGCTAGATGACTTGGTAATAAAACTACATATTCAAAAACCACATTAATTAAGTATTGATTGTTTAATAGTTATTTAGTATTAAATGTTTCGAATTATTCATTTTTATTTTATACATAAACTTACTGAATGGATCTTTAAAAACGTTTATTAACACTAAAGCCCTAGTTTGCATGTTTGTTCATTTGTTATATTACTATTTTTTAAATGTTCACTATGTGCTATGTGGTATTTGGTGGTATTTGTGTAATGACTATGTGCTATTTGTATAAAAATCCCATAATCTGCCTATAAATAACATTTTTTAACCTCTCTATATTTTTTAGAATGTTGAAAAACTTCGAAGTGGCACGCATAATTCTTCTTTCAAGATAATAGCATTTTCCTCAAAAAGTTTGGCTATCCCTGCTCTAAACGTTTAGGGGACAGTATCTGTAAAATTTCCTAGTGAAGTTCTGGTGACCCCAGACTTTCACATGTCATCTATCCGCTTCCTGATGATCCTCACTTTCGTTTTCGTTTATAACAAGAATCCCATACGTTCATCGACTTATCTATTTTTCGATTATGTTATATAAATATGAAAATAAACTTCTATTGCCACTTTTAAAAATGGAAATTCATATCCCTGCAGCGAAGTATTTTTCGGACAAAACTCACCTAACATAGAATAAGTCTAATTATTACGAATATTGATTAAGAAAATAGTTTAAAACACCAGGAGAAAAAAATCTAGCTTTGAATGCAAGGAAATTTTACACCGCTTTAACTTTTATTGATGATATGATAAATATAAGGAAGGCAGGTAGGGATTCATGTAATTCCTATTTATGGTATTCGCCTAACTTAAGTGAAACTTCTTTGCTAATCAGATTTCGCAAAGAGATTGAATGATTCTGAAAAATGCTGGAGGCTCAAGAATGTGAGAAAATGATCAATGACCGTAAGCTTAAAAATAATTTGCAGTTTAAATGTTTCGAATTTTTACCTGTGAGACTAGGACAAAGAATCGCAGCTACTGCTTAATGAATTGAAGAAGTTGTGTGTTGTGACTTATCTCATTTGTCTGACAATAACATCAGAACAAGTCCACAAAATTCATCTTGGCTAGGAGAGCAAGACTGCGCCTGTCGTTCGCAAGAGCCTTGAGCACCATACAGGTGGCAGTACGACTTCACTCAGTTCCACTTTGAATTTTGATGGAGAGCACCCCGGGGGGGGATCCCAGAGTCTTCCACCCCTCTTGCCCGACCATCAATCTATCGAGAGGGCTTTCGGCTCGCCATATATTTAGAGTGTCTTCTATGCTCTAAAGACACTATACATTTACAGACATCCATGCCTTCTCTGGGATTTGAACCCGGGCCCTTCGGTACCGCAGTAGGCTTCCCTAACCACTATACCGTCTGGGCGGCATGAAGAAGTTGTAATTGCCAATAAGGAGCACGATACGACGCAAATAAATAGTTCCAACTGCTACGGGTAGTATCTATGGAAATGGATTTGTTACATTCAGTTGTGTTGAGACATTCTGAGTAAAATAATTCTGGCTATTCTCTAAAATTTCTCATACTCAAATATAGCTTCGTTGTGCTGCAAAAACCCGATAACGGTTTTCTTTGACATTCTTGTTAGAATGGAAATCGATAATGCATGGTCTTGGTAAATGTTGTAGAATAGCAAGGCACGTTTTCGTCTGAAAAACTCTACAATAAGTGCAAGGTATGTATTTTAAGGATGATCCTTAAGTGTCGTAGAAGCACTTTTTAAACATAGGGAAATTTACAGCATGTATGGCTTTATTCCATCATACATCACCATCTTATAATTTTTCGAGAAAAACCGCAAGTGAAATTTACGAGACATACGATGACGATTTTAGTACATATCTAAAACGTTCATAGCTAGAAGGACTTTGAGAGAGGAGGAATTGATCTAAAACGATGATACAGCATTTTGTCTATAGTAATAGGCATTAAAAAATGACGCTCAGCTGCCCGTTTTCACAGTCATTGAGTTGTGTAAAACTAAAAAGAAGATATCAGCGTCCTTTCATGTTAGATTGCAGATTTGGAGAATGTTAGAATAAAAATTCACAGGAAATAAACAACTTAATTAGGAATTTCTCACAATATAGCCGTCTCATTCACTTGTTCACATTCCTGTTAATTTTAAATACGAGAACATGTTTATATCTTGATGTATGAAGGACATATTCTTAATTTATCTGTTTTTAAAGGCGTAATAATATGGTAGCAAGAGAGGCAAATCAGTATACATCTACTGCACGTCGTTATCTACCTATCTGTCTGTTACCTATCTATCGATCTACCTATGTCTCAATACATACCTGTATCGATATTTATCTATCTATCTGTATACATACATACATTTGTGACCTTAAAATTGACTATCTTAAATTTTATGTTCTCCCCCTTAAGTTCCTCCTTTCTCCCAAATTCGTGATCTTTCCAAATTATATAACACTGTTTGAAAAAGGTAACTAAAGCTAAAATTAACCGATCACGGCTTAGCTTGACATTTGCACCTACGTAGCATAAATATTGCGACGCGAGCAATGATGCCTTCCTTTTTCCTGACTTCTTCCGTGCAAACAACTCTGCGCCGCTTATGCTTCCCTACCTGAAATGACGTCGTATCTTTTTAACTGTGTATATAAAAATTATTTGCATTCAACTGTGATCGAAAAGTAATTTGTCCGTCAAAGAAAGAATTTTTCATTTGCCTAAAAATAAAGATAGTGATTCGTTGAAATTAGTTTTGTCAACATCTTCTTCCTGCGTTTTTCACTCAGCCTTGACGATTGCAAGCTGCTAAAAGTACCAATGTATTCTACGCAGTTAAAATACTACATATATATATAGCTACCTATGTCTCTATATCTTCTACATATCTGTATACCTTCTATATATCTATATATATATGTGTGTGATGTTTTAATGCGTAGAAGAAGGAATCTGGAACTTTTTACTTTTTAGAAGCTTGTGGCTGTAGATAGGGCTGAGTGGAAAGGCATGATGACTCATTTAACACAACTAAGTTTGAAGTATCGCAGTCTCCATTTTTACGCATATCAAATCATCCTTTTTCAAAAAAGACATTTTTTAATCATAGAATGAATACAATAATTTCGATGTACAGCGGTTTTAAAGTACGACGTCATCTTAGGCAAGTAAGCGACAGCGTGAATGAACAGCGTCTTGCCAGGAGGAAAATTTAATCGAAAAGGACCGTAGCAATTCAGAGGAAGAAGGGAAGGAGTCAATAGTTTCAATTTAAGTTAGAAAAAGTATTGGTTTACAATTATTTTATTGGACAAGAAATATCTGCATTAAGCGTTACGTGACATGGAAAGATCTCGAATTTGGGAGAGCTAGATTTTATGCTGGAATGTTAATTCTGAGGTCGCGAATTATTATTAAAGTAGCCATCGTATTTTGTTACATCTTACACACACATATATATATATATAAGAACCCTTAACAGATGTATATATATAAGAACCCTTAACAGATGTGTATATTACATATCTATATAACTATATAATTCATTTTAGCAAATTTTACCCGGAGAAGATAGGTTAGACATTCATAAAGCAAGAACAAATCTTTATTCATTTTGTTCAAACTTTTAATTTTGATTATATATATATACTTAAGAAAGCAAGCAGTTCTAAAAAAATGAGAATCTAAAAGATTTTATTAATATACCTGTAAGTGGTACCAATTTAAATTATATGCATTCTGCCACAAAATACAAACAGACTAATAACAAACTGACTTCAAGAGTTTTTTTTTTGTTTTATTTTTTTAAGTCATTAAAAAATGGAGCCGACCTGAACGGTGTTTTCATCATCGTATTTTGACAGTTTCTTGATTCTTGTGACTACAATATAGTATTAGAGCCACTTTTCTCTGAAATCATTCGAGTCGAAAGGCTTTTGGAGCTGTTGTTGCACAAAAGGAAATGTCCGAAGTCCTCAAATTTCGTAATATTGGGCCTCTCTGTTAAAGTCGCATGAAGCTCATGCAGATAGTTTTTATACGTTTTACCTAAATTAAATAATCCCATTCAAGATATGCATTTTCTTAGTATAATCCTTGTAGCGAAATTTAGAGCTTTTGTTTATAAATCGGAACTCCATGCTCTGGTTTGTATTTCCGCTAAATATGATAAGAGTTCTATACAATTCATTTATCTCTATAGGGCTCTAAACACCTATAAGAGTGGTCACTTTACATGTTATTTAGCGTTCACATGCATTAAAGAGGAATATGTAGCACGTTATTTCAGCTTTTTAGTTACCAAAATTCGCTTGTAACTTAAGCAAAAGATTAAGTTCGCATTTCGATGTTTCTAATTTCTGATAGTGTGTTCTAGCTTTCAACTTGTCGAAACAGATGATGGCTGTAATTACAACTGAAATGCTAATTTGTTACTCGTTTAGACTTTCAATTCAAGGTAACCAATTAATGAGCCAGAATAATATTATAACATCCTATCGTTAAACATTCAACAGCATATTTTCTCTTCCGTTATACAAAGCATTGCTTAATTATATAAGGTTATTAATTAACTAGTTATTTATAATTTCATCTTTTACTACAATTCCCCCCTTTTATGTTTCTTCACCAGAATGTAAACCAATTTAGCTCACATTTAAACTGAGGTTTTTAGGACTTTTTGGAGTAAGACAGAGTATGTTTCTGGCCTGCGTGGGCACGCTGCATTTTGTTCATGCTAGCACTGTCATGTATTATGCTCTGCTAGCTTATAATTATTCGGCTTTGCCTTATTGTTGCTGACATGTGGGTCCGAAACGCCGGAAGAGAGAATAATTGAGCAAGCTTAGATTAAAATTAATTGTGTACCTTTTGAATACTATTCTACGTTTTAAATCGGAATTGACTGTTCCTGTTTAGTTGCATAATCACGAGCTGTAGTTGATTTTGTTAGCACAAGATCATGCATTAATATTCTAAGTTCTGTTTAAAAAAATTAATTTAAATTATTGTCTAACTTAGCAATTACTTTCAGACATAGCGATTATTCGTTTGTCTGAAACGAATAATCGCTAATCATTACGAATTTTACCAGATCAAGGAAAACCCTGTAATTAATACAGAAGAGAGAGTTTGGGTAATTAGCTGCAAGTTAAAAGTGCAGTGGAATGTTAGACAGTTGCAAATATTATTCATTTATTAGTTAAGTTTGAACCATATCATCTCGTTTTTCAAGTTCAATTGTAATTTGATTTTAAGTTTATAATATTTGCTATCCATTGACTTGAGTTAATGATGACAAGCGTTTGAACCTTAATACAACATTATAATAATGATGAAAAAATATACAATGATAAAGTATCGATTTTTAGTTCGTTTTACGAAATGCAAATTCTATTTGGAAATTATTCTTTTATTAGCATTCTTGAAATAGATATTTAATTATTTATTCTTTTGCTTATGTGAATGCTGAAAGCAAATTTATGATGCCTGTAATACCGAAATGCGTATTACATAAGTATCTATTCATCCTAAAACTGGAGACTCGTTAGCGGCTGAGCGATAAAGCCGCTGAACAGTGGGAGTTCGGTCCGGGGTTCGAATCTCGGCTAACGGGCTGGCTGCATATGCATTTTCGTGCTCTTACCCCTGTGTAACTCATATAGGAGCTAGTTTCCCTTACAAAGTCCTTCACGAAGGCTAGTTGCCTCTACACTCCAGGCCAGGTGCTTTGTCATTATTAAATAAGTATACCATACCAAGCTTCGAAACAAAACATTATTTTTTTAATTTCGAAAAAATATTTTAAGCCCGGACTCTTTGGCTTTGATTAATTTCTAAATTTTTTCTTTAAAATAACTGCTTAAGAAACACGATTTGAAGTGAAGTGTGTTTCATGGGATAAAACTACCTATTAAATCTGAAATGTGAAGCAAAATTTAGTCAGCAGTGTAAGTAAGGAAAGTATTTGTTGGAGATATTTTAGATCATTGATGAATTCTTAAATAGCGAGGATTATTATTATTAACCCTGTACTGTGGATGCCTATGATAGATTTTCGGTCTTTGCTGAATGGTGTGAAAATGATGCATTTAATGCGTGGGATAAAATAAAATTCTCAGGTAAACAATTTGTTTTTATCAGGTTTATTTTCCCTTTGATAAGAAATTATTCCATTTAATTCTCAAAACTAGCGTTCAAAATTAAGAAATTTAATTATTAAAAATTTAAGACTGTTACGTCTCAGTTTATAGGTGATTTAAACTTTATTTATTATAAGTCTGCGATGCAAAAATTTAATATGAAAATCTTTTGAGAGCATTTTCCAAAACGAAGTTTAGACGAAGTGAATAAGTACACAGGTTAGGGTGTAAGCGAAAATTAAAAAGTATTGAAGAAGAAGGGCACTTTTCCATTAAGTCCGGTAATAGGCTCCAGACTTAAGCTTTTTTTAAAATACACTTTATTTAAGTATTTTCTCGCTTTTTAATTTAATTTCAAATCTGTCTTAAACTTAATTAAGGACCCATTTTCACTCTCATGTTTCTTTTATTTTAGATGGAATGAATGAATACTTTCCGACGTTCATTTATGTATCATTAGATCGTATTTGAATATTTTTAAATGAGACTTTACCGTGAAATGAAATTCCAATATAAAAATAAACTTCTAAAACTTCTTATATCAGTAAACTGAGCATAATTAGAGACAATAAACATTTTGATATGCTCATTATAGCATTCGACCGAAATACTCAAGTTCATTAAAATGGAAAAAGACGGTCTAGTTTTAAAACTTAAATCTGTGCCGATACAATATTAAAATGATTTCTTAGACATCCGAATAAATCCCGAAAACGGAATAAAATATGTAGGAATGCTTCTCCAGAGAACCAAAACATCCTTCTATGATCAAAAGAAGAAATGTCTAAATTCATTCTCTTAAAAAAAGGCCGAAATAGAATAAATAAGAAAGTCCAGGAAGGATGTAATGCGGGGAAACAATTCTCCTAGAGATACAAACGGTATATATATATTGCTTCGCATATCATAATTTTTCTGTGCTGTGACTGAAAGATTCTTTAGAACAATCATATAATTTGAATCTAGACTAGTTGAGGGATATAAAAGCATTACTCTACCTTGCTGCAAAGAATCTTTGATTTTCAATCTCTTTAATGAAGTTCCGTTAAATTTAATTAGCACAAATCCATGGAAATCATCGTCAAAAGCTTAGTACCCAGAATACTTAATTTAACAACATATAAAAACCCATTGAAATAAAGGAGTTTGGAAATATAAGATGGCAGCGTATTCTAATAAGCTCTTGAAACCTAAATTCTTTATTGGTCGCCTGACATCATAAACAGTTGATTTCTCAAGATAGCTCTTTTTTTTAGTTCTCTGAGCTTTAGTCTCATCCCACCATCCTCATTCATACTGAGATTGTAACATAAGAAGCTTCATATGGATACTAACAGCATCGCAATAAATTTTCTTCCATTCAGTGTTTCTCTAAGTTTTATAATAATGCCATTTAAATAGGTTTGTAGAGACATTAGGTTAATACAAAGCAAGAGAGATGTAAAATGAGCAACGCCTTCGCCGGGAATCGAACCACGGAGCTCTCGGTTACGCCTCGTCGAGTGTGCTGACCACTATACCACGAAGGCATGCGAAGAAGGCGAGAGAAATACCTTATATGCTCCGCCTTTTAAAGGGCAACAGGGGATTAGGGGCCCCAATCGCCAAATCGTGGTGGTGGAGCATCATCATCCACCACCTTTTAGTTCAGGCGCCACTTGAAGAGTCATTAGGATTTTTTGGAAGCAGAAGAATGAAAAATGAGCAACGCCTTCGCCGGGAGTCGAACCACGGACCTCTCGATTACGGGTCGAGCGTGCTGACCACTACACCACGAAGGCATGCGAAGTAGGCGGGAGAAATACCTTATAGATTTCCTCACAAATGCTTGCTATTATGATTGATTTAAACAGTTTTCCTCACAAATGTTATAATTCTTACAGAATTTTTTTAGGCAAAAGTGCAATTTTAGCTGTTTAAATCCACCTACATTCAAGGAAAACACTCACTGAAGAAATAAATATTATTCGTTTATTTCAAGATTATTTCATTTATTAATTTATTCAAACTTCAGTTATTTGCAATTCCTGTTAAGCAAAGTTCTACTTTCGAGACAATTTAAAATTATTTTTTATTGATTTACTTATGAAATATTAATCTTTTATTTATTTACATACGAATTATTAATTTTTCAGTTAATTTAAGTAACTTAAAAAAGAAATTAGTGTAGAAAACTTTAAGAAGTTATATTATTAATTTAAACTCATATACGTTCTTCGCATTTAATTTAATAACGTGTCATTATATATTAATAACAAGACACTGCATATCAGTTGGCCAATATACAGCTCATAACTATTAGTAAGAAAGCAATTAACCTACTAGATATGAACCTTTATTTAGTCCTCGAATCATTTGCTATAACAAGCGCTTCTTTTTTAAAACAGAATATGCAATGTGGTGGAACTATGTATGTTCTTTCTTTATGGCTTACATACAAAATTTTAATGTTTTCATTATCTTAAAATAAGAACGCATCTTGTTCTTGAGCAAATAAAGAGGCATTTTATGATTCCGTTTTTTTTTTCAAAACAAATGTATTTTGATTATCATAAATCAAATTACATTATTATTTCTAACCGTTCAGACTTTGTTGGAATAAAATACTACAAAAGAAAAGTAATAAAACTTCTCCATTAACATTGCAGGAAATGTATTGTTGCGTTTGTAATAGATTGAATGCACAAGTCCAATAAAAAGTTAATAAAATTTATTCTTATCACAAGAAATATAACAAAACGCATGAATTTTCTCACAGAGATATTCGTACAATATCACAGTATCACACAGTATACTCAGTAGCTATACTTTAAACTAATAAAAACGTTAAAATACATCGCAATGCACAGCGCAGAGAAAGCTAATACGATCAACAATAACAAACAGCAGCTAAGTAAACAACTACTACTCTGAGATGTCTCTCTCCGGCTTTTTAAAGCTTTTTAATCGGTCGCGAGAAAGTTCTAGTAGTTTCCTTTTCTTCTCAAGATTTCTGGGAACCAAAAACGTAGAATTGCGGTTACAGGTAACACAGTAGTTTGTTCAATTTAAATATAAATTACGAAATATCTATTTATTAAATGTTAAATGCGCGTGCTCCTGTATTTTTACTTTTCAGGCATAGCTTTCCCTTAAAATAGGCACGGGGATATAAAACAATTTTAATTATAATTCTACTAAAATAGCTACTAAATACAAAATCCGTAACAGACATGCAATTAGTTTTTGTTACGAACCTTCACTCTCACTTCTGTATTTGCGTTTTCCTGCCAGAATGTAAGTTTTAGCTCGCGTGCATTTAAGCGAGGGTTTGAGAGTGTTTTAATCAGAGTGTATTCAGCCTGCTGAAGGCCACGTTACTAGTTGGTATTCTACGATAGCATTCCTGTCTACGACGTTGCTTTATTCTTGCAGATTATACTGTCACGCTGGTATAGGTTAGAGCCAACTTGCACATTAAATATCTCTGCATAATCCTTCACTAAATTCTACATAGATTTAGTTTTAATTTAAAGTCTACTTTTTTATGTCACGCCATAACTGCTCGCTGGTTTTTGGAAGCGCCAGGACTGCCTGCTGTTCAGCTTATTTGAGTTCTTAATAAAAGCGTCTTTTACACCCTTAGTACGTTTCCATTTGCTTGTCTAGACATAGCGATAAGTTGCCCATCTCTACATCGGAGTCTTGACTTAGTGTGTATTACCAAAACAAGTAAGACTATACAGCGTACTTCCCTAGATTTTCCTATAATCTTGTTCCAGCTTGTGCAGATACACGGAGTTCTGTTTTATTTTATTCTGCTACTATTATCAAAATGTTGAATGCCTAATGTTCAAAGCTATAGCTCCAAAGAATCCTATTCCAACTGTATTCAGCTCAATTATAGAGAAAAAGATGATAATTTTATTCTCTAATACCTATAATTAGTGTATTATGACTTATTATTTAATAGAGAAAATTTCCAGTGATTTAGTTCTACCAATATATAAAAATCAGTGGACTCGTTGTAAAGGTCTAAATGTTTAGCTGTGTAGCTATGTGGTTTGTTTCACCTCACTTTGTTGTCTTAGATCTTAAATAGTTCATCTCGCCAAACAAACGCCCTCTTTTTAATTTGTCAGTGTTTCTTTAATTTTTTGTCACCATTTTGAGTATTTTAGCTTTGAGCAAAAATGAAAGTTTAAAAATAACTTATATGCGCAATTTTAAAATTAAACACATGTTTTTAGGGAAATGAAATATCTGTTTCTTTCCGTTTTGATGAGATGAAGAGTTCTTACAGCCGCATGCAAAGTATAAATCTTTCCGAATCTTAAATTACAAATAAAAATAGGTGATTATTTAGGGTTACTTCACTACAACTCAATAAAGACCAAATGGTGGGAGAAAAACGCATGTTTTAGTCAGTAACAGCATCGCACTTCCTGTGACCATTGACCCAAATTCACCCTTAGATCATTTAGTCAGAAACATCAATCATAACCCGACATCTGTTCGAACAATCATTTCGATGCTCTAAGGATGTTTTAACTTTCAGTTCTGAAAACTGTTTTTCATATTTTTCCTTGATATTTCACTTTAAAATTTTTGTTTTTACTTCACGTACCCCTCAAACACAGAAAGAAAATGTTTAACAAAGTTATAATACTATCTATTCTATAATATATAACATAAAATAGTTACATAAATTGTAGAAAATGACACTCAAATTATTTGAAACAATATTTGATGCAAAATGTAGTGTTTAGTATTTTGTTGTTTCCATTTTATTAACTTGAATAATCCATATACTCTACCAAGGAGAATGCTGTTTGTGATCGAATTGTAATTCATTTATTCGCTTAAATAACACACATACTCTACCGTGAAATATGATGTTGATGATTTAATTGCGCTTCGTTTATTCATTTGAATATTATGCATACCCTACTGACTAGGGAAACATGAAGTTGGTGATTTAGTTATCCTTTTTCATCGCATATTTTGAAAGATATGTATATATTATCTACAGTTTCAAAACAAATGCAAGCAATGAAATTAATGAGATTGCTTCTACTTATAAGTCTTTGATGCATAGTTCGAGTAAAATGTCATAGATTCTCAAAAACTGATTAACTTTAATTTCTTGGAATAGTTCCACATGGCAGTATTCTGAGAATCCTCGTATTTTCCTCCTCGGGAAATAATTTTATGTAATCCTTATTTTCAAATAAGAGTTTTAAATTTAAATTCGTTCATGTAGGACAGTCTCATCGCTTTGATTAGTAACTCAGCCAAGGTTTATAAGAGCACCATTGATGATACTATGTATTTTTTAAACGTTACTTTCCACTTATTTACAAAATTGTTGGGTGTATCTATGTAAGAAATGTGGGCATTTATGTTATATATATTGTGGTATAATAACTATCACGTAAAGCTACCAGTTGGAAGACCTCTGTTTTAAATTCCGACCAGGACGCTGTTCGTATTTTGATTCCGGCTCACAAAAATTAATGATTCTACAGTGACTCCCAAACTGAAAATTATGAATGATAAGCAGTGTCAACTCTAATTTTGGTCGATATGGTCTCGTTTTTTTCCTGGTAGTCCTTTCAAATGGAGAAATGTAAAATTTAAATTATGCTTACTATTGAGCTAGTTAAAGTCTGAAATAAGCATCTGTGGACTAATTCTCCAGTCAGTTGTGCAAAATACTGAATACGAGATATATAAGGGGATAAAGTCTGTCCTCACATGTCGCTGTAAGGTGTAATTGTCAGTACACCCAGCCAATATCTAGAAGATACTGGGATAAGTTCTCGGTAGATGAACTATAAATTTTTCAAAACTTCTATTTAGGCACAAGACAAATTCTAATAATTCTACGCAACAATCTTATTATATTTAATTTATAGCCTTATCTAAAAAACCAAATTTAATAAATAAAATACAGTTACCGGCAACTTCTTAATACAGCAATCAGACAATGGGAAGTTTAAGTATGAGCTCCTCACACACAGCATTTAATTTCACCTTTGTCATGAACTCTGTGTAAAGTAAGATAGATTGCAGTAATTAATATCAAAAATAAATTACGCTTATGTAAGCTGAAGGTCAAATTTACTGACTTTTTTTTCCGAGAACGTGTTTAAAGCTTGTTGACGACAGTTTCGCCCTCAAGGCTTGTCAGAAGACAAGCATTATCTTTCAGGATGCATCTCCAGGTGATAGCGCATTCAAGTATTTTTGAGAGTATGGTAGATTCAATATTAAATCAACCTAATTTTTAAACTGTACTCCTTCGATTTGGAATTATAAAGCGCTCTGTTTCTTAAGATTATGCAAAATGGAAATAATTAAGTCAATGTAATTTAATTATGAGATACAAAATATAGTAAGTATTATAATTGAGCTTACAACAGAATAAAGAAAATGACTGAAATAAGTGTAGTTCTTTTGAGTCAGTGCACTCCTAGTAAGGTTTTTCATGTTTTGTGGCATATTCTCGTTTTTCTTAACTGATCTTAAATAGTTTTCAGGCTACTGCGTTAATCGATTAAATATTAAATTTCAAGTTTGCGTTTTGTGACAGGCTTTCGTTTGCTTGAATAATAAATTCATAAATATGCTGAGGGTTATTCGATTAACATGCTTAAAATTTTACAAACCTGCTTTTTGGACTCCAGTCTGAGTTCTTTATTAAAGTAGAGCTAAATTACTTAGCTCATTTGGTTTCATAAAACGAACATTTCAATATCTGCATTGACCAATTCATGTTTTGAAGATTTCTGAATGTATAACTCCTTTATAACGGTAGCCGTCAAATGCTATCTAACGCCCCAGCGACGAACTGCAAGATTACGCTAAATCGGTAGCAGATTAGACAGGGTTATTTGATTAAGGCGCAAAACACATTTAAACTGTCTTTTTCATCTACCCCACAGTTTTGGCAAAGAACACTCCGCAGAAGAAATAAAAGGTCACCTAGCAAAGAGACCCCTCTTCCCACAATATGGTTTGATTTTTCATTATGGTTTTGTCCTTCCCCCTTGAAATGACTTTGTAACATATTGTAAGATTTAAAGTATTTCCATTCCAAAGAAGTACGACAGCCACGATGTTCATACCTTAACCGAGATTAAAACTTAGATCTAACACAATATGCAGTCAAACTCTTTTACTCACCATATAATCAAGTATAGTGCTCTACTTGAGGCAGAGCGAAGGTTTCCTTTCATAACCCATCAAAGATTTATTAACAGAGTCGCAAAGTACTTCTAGTCAGAATACCTGCTGATTATAACTTAAGCGACCGTTTTTCGATAAATTATATTAGATTAATTTTGTAAATGTTTTGTGCAATATTTCGCTTATTGGAGCTAGCAAGAAAATCGGATAGCAAAATACGTAGATTTTTTAGCTTAGTCTTTTCCTTTTATCCACTTTACTTCATTTCGTCTGTAAGTAATTAAGAGATTATTGTTCCGCACACGCTTCGTGTTAGTTAAACGGTTAAAACAATGAAATGGGTTTTCGAAAATCCCTCGTTTGACTCACAGATAAGGGTCGCGAATTCTCACTCCTAAACTGCTAATGCTCTCCACATGCTGTCTTTCAGAAAAGTGTTCTTAGCTGTTGATGAACAAACTTCGTTGGGTAGTTGTCACCCTCCTTTAAATACGTATGTGGACTCTGGTCTGAGAGTATTTAATCATGAGGCTTTTTAATCCGAAAGGCGTAAAATTTCTGATTACTCTATAAGGTATTTCTCCCGCCTTCTTGGCATGTCTTCGTGGTGTAGTGGTCAGCACGCTCGATGCGTATTAGAGGGGTTCGTGGTTCGAGTCCCGGCGAGGGCATTGTTCATTTTTCATCTCTTCTGCTTCAAAAATACATAATGACTTTATAAGTGGCGCCCGAATTAAAAATGGTGGTAGATAATGATTCTTCCCCACCAGGATTTGGCGATTGAGTTCCCTAATCCCCAGTCACCCTTTAAAAGGAGGAGTATATAAGGTATTTCTCCCGCCTTCTTAGCATGCCTTCGTTGGGTAATGGCCAAACACACTCGGCGCGTATTCGAGGGGTCCGTGGTTTCGAGTTTCGGCGAAGGCATTACTCATTTGCCCGATCTCCTGCTTCAAGAAAAAATCTTAATGACTCTATTAGTAATCAAAAGCCTGCCAGAAGTAAGTCTCAAAATTATATGATCTGCTTTGTCAATGTCAGTGATGTTTTTCCCCAATGGGGCGTACTAGCTGTTATAGACGTTGGCCACCACTAAGGTCGGAAACTGTGGTCACTTTATTAAGGAGGCACCTAATAGGGGGGCCACTGTTGCCTCCTATGAAAGGACATTGGACCAAGGAGAAGAGGCCCCTAGACGTACCTAATAAGAAGCCATACTCAGTTAAACGCTCCAATCCTTGGAAGCGATCCTAGGAGGCTAACCTCCCCGATCAACCGAGGGGGCAGAAAATCACAAAGTCTGGTTAAATACAACGCTTAATCATAATTGTCAACAAAGAGAACGCACGTCAAAGGGTCTGTCCCCTGCAATGTTAACTAGGGGCTGCCAATCCTTCCAAATAACCTTGTAAATCTAACCATGTAACGTGGGGCAGACAAGACAGTACCGCATGGTCCCTGCCGAGCCTCAACCTACCACCATATAAACGATGATTCTGGTCACTATGAAGATTGTTAAATTTTCCCTAGAGGTCGAGTCTGTCTAAATATTGATCTAGCCAGAACGCTGGGATTGATCCCAGTCGACCTTTCGGAGGGTCCTATGAAAGGACTGACAATTTACATCCATGCCTCTATGGGATTCTAACCCGGGCTCTTCAGTACTTCAGTCAGTGTCACTAACCACCTTCCCGTCTGGGTGATATCAGTGATGTAGATATTAATAATTTTGAAAGCGGGAATTTAGAGCTTGGGACTTTGGTGAACCTTCGTTTGTTTTATCACGAGTAAAAGCTCTCTTTTTGTTGCTTCCACGGTTTAAGAAAAAAATTTTATATTCTTATTTTGTACCCGAAATATATCATTAAACCTGTGCGTCTTAATGCGTCGCAGCCTCTAGATTCGCTAGGCATGTATCGAAATTTCTCAGCCTTTTCAATATTTCTGGCAAAATAATTAAATTTCACTGAATATTATTTTGAAAAATGACCAAAAAGAAGATATTCAAGAGCTTAAACATATTTATTTTACAGAATATTTAATGTTTCATAAGGTATTTTCTCCCTCCTTTCCGCATGCTTTCGTGGTGTAACTGAAAACACAGTCGTAACATAATAATTCTGAATTTTGAAAATCAAAATTTCAACAACCAAAACCATCACACGAAGAAAAAATAATGAAAAGTAAAAATATTAAATCCAGCTGTCACCGGAATGAATTAAATTAGAATTTTCATTGTTTACTTTTAAAACCAATAATTTTCATTAAACAAACCTATCTCTATTGTTGGTAAAAGATAATAAAAATTTTAACAGACTGAACTTGGAGGCGAATTAGGCAAATTTTTCTGGAGATGGCCTGTCCTGCTCCTAGGCCCGGCCTATCCTCCTAGGACATTCCCGATAGTCGGTCACAGCTATGACTTTCTTTTTTCTCAGCTCTCTCGAGGAACGTCCTCACTAGGTCAAGATTAAAAGTTCCGCCGACGCTTTTCTTCACACGGCGACAATTCTCGTACTTGGCGAAAGAACAATTAAGAGGGACGCCAAGCACCAACAACCTTACCTGTGCCTCTTAAGGGAAACGTCGACAGTAGACTTCGGTAGGCTTCCAACATTAGCCTCATCAAGGGTCCCTGTTTAACAGGGTCATACGCTGAACACCCCTATTTCATCCCCACAACGTTACAACATAACCACATACAAATGGCTAGCCTCACATTAGGATCCCAAAATCAACCCTGATAATACGGTATTCAAATCGAATCAAAGTAAAGTCGCATTAAAGGTCAGAAACCCTCTTCCAAAGGAACGACTGATAAATACAGGAATGTAGACGCTGTTTACAGCGTAGATAAGAAAATGGTTTTAACAACTCTACATCCTGAATTCAATTCGATTACATAAGGTTTTACTAGATTACTAATTGTCGAAATTACGAACTGTCAGAAAATAAAGATTCAATAACTTTACAGGTCGGGGGTTAAAAAATTAAACAGAATTAAATTAGCAAAACAATTAAGTTTAAGCAGTAGACTAGTGTAACAAAAACAAAAGTTTAAAATTAAAATTAAAATTGATAACCTTAAGAGTTAGCCAAACAAACCACAGTCAAATCAAAAGAACAAAGCCAAGCATAAACTAAATTAAATTTTTCGAACAGAAATAAATGAGTAAATTCAGTTTCACTTTAAGTTAGAAAAGATTAAAAATACCAAAATTAAGTAAAACTATTACAGCGTAAATCAAACTTTTAAATAACCACTTTAACAAAACTAGCCAGTTGCTAAAATTAATTTAATCAAATTAGGTAACAGTTACACTATAGGGACATTAACAGTTATACAACAATGTTACGGTGTAACAGTTACACAACATAAACATTGCATGCACCATCGCTCATGTACAATAAATATGCAAAAGAAAGAATTGAAAAATTATTGCGTCATGTTATCCTTAAAAGTTAGAAAGCGATTTAAAAGGAGTTCAGATGTCACGTCCACTTGTAGATCTACTTCGAATATATATATATATATATATATATATATATAAAAAACATGAGGATTTTCCTTTTTCGCTTGTATTTTATAATGTTAAGACTTAAAATCTCTGTAAGCTTATCTGTTGATGTCAATACATTTGCTTAGGTTTCCTGCAAATCCTCCTAAGTGTAAAATTTTAATTTAAGTTATGAAAATATCTATCATATGAAATACATTTCGACATAACCCCTCGAAAAGTCTGGATTTGGATGCTAAACATATATAATCCATTTTTTAGTACAAAACGTCCCTCAAAGACTTTACTTTTAAGACTTACTCGACCTTTAAGACCTATTCAACGGTAGTTATTGCCAGCTCATACCTTGGTGCATTGTGGAGACTCACTACAAAGGATAATACCCTAAGGACAAAGCAAAACTGAGATCCAGTGCTTTAATCAGTATTGATCACATGATAGAAACCATACTTTTTCCCCTTTTTGTTAATGTAGTTCAAGTTATAACTATTTTATAACATTGCAGTTCATTCTGCTAATGCTATGGCCTTTTCTTCGCCAGCTTGATGATCGCAGATTTCGAAACAATGAGAATCTCAAAACAGTAGTTACACGATGGCTTGGTGTATGTAAACCATGTATTAAGATATTAACACTGAAAAATATGCCTCATGTTTCAAAAATATCTCGATGACCATGGCGATCAATTAGAAAAGTAAGTCCTTTGTGATAAAATACACTGTACAAGAGTATTGCTTCTAAAGTGATTACACTTCTTAAACATGTAGAACGCTTTACGGACTAATGTTCAGCGGTCTTACCTACTTGGTCACTTGTAGACTTAATTTAGACAGGTGCAGTTGAGATCTAAGATGATTAAAATAGTGTGAATACGATTTTGAAGTTATCTTTGAAACCGATGACCAGACAAGCCTTTTCATCGAATGAAGAAGGCAGGTCTTGGACTGATTATTCCTACAGAGTAAAAGAAGGTTGTGAAATAATTATTTGTAAAATGGTAAAACTTATAAAGTCAGATAGACGGTCAAATTGATATGTTAAATTTTAAATTAGCCAAAAAGAAAGCAACTTTGTCTAGTGTAAAGTTTCAAAACTATTCTACTGATTTTGAGGCAATCAGACACTAAAAATGTTATCCTCTTGAATCATCGAAGTCTATATTTGATCGTCCTCGAAATCAAGAATTTTACATAAAATCTACGCATTTAAGGTTGCTTTTCGCTAATATGAAAACAAAACATTCAAATTAATAAAATTTTTAGAAATTTTTCTTAAATACATTTTTAGTGACTCGATGGTTGAAAATAACCGATTTGTTCCAAAGTTAGTTCATGCTTCATGGCGGTTAGATTTTATGCTTATTCTGGTAAATGATTTTTTATTATTTATATATAGATAAATCTAAACACAGATTCCACTGTTAATAAGTGAACTTTGTCTTCTGACACTAAACAGTTTGGCCATAATTGTGATTCAAAACACATTACCTCGAACTGTGAAAGAATGTTTGAAGGGAAAAAATTATTATGTTCTTAAAACGTAAAAGAAAGTAATCAAAACTGTATGTGCTCATTTTATCTGTATAGTACTGTATAATGATTTGAGTTCCTCGATAACTACATGATACAGTACTTAAATATTTTTGAGTTTTACTTACTTTTTAAGTACACTGGTGTGCAAAACTTAAGCAACAGCAAGGTTTTTTTGCCATAAATCCACGAGAAATCAACTGAGAGACATGAAATGCAGAAATGTTATGTACGTAAAGGATGACGAAATCGTCGGAGCTGAAAAAGAAATACAATGCATACGGTATGGAATAAAACAAAAACAAGCTTTATTGAACGCATAGTATCGTGACTCATGATTGTCTATCCAAGAGGAAGAACAACAAGCAGATGTTCCTTAATATGGGATATGCCGTAAAGAGGACACGATTCCATTAATCAGTTGTCCAGTTTTTGTGCTCTCTGCACCACTGTAAATGGTGGCGCCAGTGGGGAAATTTCAACTCGAGGCAGCGTTCAGGACGGTGGGCGGATAGGCCCCCTTTGTGAAGGCGTCTGGCCACAGTAAACCTCGACACTTGTCGCCCCGTTGCTGTACAGAGTTGCTGAGCAATGGCGCTTGCTGACTGCTGTCGGCCTCTTTTCGCGTGCAGGACGATATATCGGTCATCCTCTGCAGACGTCGTCCTCGGGCGGCCACCACCAACCTTTCTAACAGCTGTACCTGTGGTTTGGAACGCTTTCCAAGCGTTCGCGAAACGACACTTTTGTTGATTCCGAACATTCTTCTACTTGTGAAGTCGTCCAGGTGATTTCTTCTAGCCATATTTCACGAACTGACTCACTGCCACTTGCACAGAATCTCCGTCCTTCCTTTTATTCTACTGCTGAACTACGCGCACCGATATCACGTGTTTTGTGTACGCTCACGTCGCCTCTGACGTTTCGTTCCTGATATTTGCATACGCATGACGTTTCTACTGACTTACGTGTTCATTGTACTGATCTCCAGACCTCCTTTTCTGCAATTTCATGGCTATCTGCTAAATTTTTCATTGTTGCTTAAGTTTTGCACACCAGTGTACTATTTTTCTTGCAATGAAACTGGTTAGTAGCAGACCAGTGAGTATGTGGAAGAGATGCATGCTAATATAGAATTTTAAGATTAAGAAAATCAATTTTAAATTGCATTAATTTTATTTAAAATCTTTTTCTTGCACATCTACAAACCGGGACCCTTTGCCCCAAATGTTGACCGAAAGAATTGGTAGAATGACCTTTCTTCGATTTGTTGGCATGAAAATGGCAAATATTAGGTAGAATATGACACGTTTAGTATTTTCTGTTTATATTTACTTAGAGGATGTAATATGTTGTTTTCTCATAAAATGTAAACTGATTTACATTCTTGAGGTATGATT
This sequence comes from Stegodyphus mimosarum, assembly GCA_000611955.2. NCBI lineage: Eukaryota > Metazoa > Arthropoda > Arachnida > Araneae > Eresidae > Stegodyphus > Stegodyphus mimosarum. Next base: position 25,758 of record KK121596.1, on the reverse strand, counting down.
TGTCATTATTGTGGATGATTTAATGAAAGATAATGGTAAAATATTAAATACGTATTGTGTAGATACTACGCAAACAAAGTGAACAAAACTTCTTGCGTCTTTTAATTCTACATTACTAGCTAAAAATGTAAATCAAAGCCTATATGCAGAAACGTTCAGTCTCATACGAAGCCGGGTTATGAAACAAATATGTATGCAAATTATTTCAGAATTTTTTTCTTTTGAAAAGACAGAATGCTTATCTGATTACGAAATGATTTTCAAGTTTTCTAGACCTTTATTGGGACATTCTGCAAGATCTGATATGCTTTGCTATCATGAAATGGTACCTATATCTACTATCACACAGGCGTGAAGATGAAGGCAGCAGGGAAAGGGTGTAAAAGACCCTTTTATTTATCACAACTAGTTAACATATGGCACGGACTTGTGTGCTTACAACCAAAACACCGTTCACTTGCTGTGAGAACCTAAAAGATAATTTAACAATAAATTTAAAAGTAAAGACGTGGTACTAGACTACACAATTCGATTTATCAAATAGACTGACTCGGAAACCTACACTGGCGATATATTAACTAGATGGCCAGAATGCGTAGCCGCTACTAAGATTAACAGCTGGAGGACAAAATATCAAACATGCGCTTTCATTAGCGAAATCACGCTCTGTCTAATCTTTTGATTCCAACAGTTTAAATACTCCGGTTTACCTGCTTAATTTGCATCCTGGCAAGGAAATGCAAAGGGAAATAAGGGAATTCAGGAAAATCTTACAAATTAAAATAACTATTAGTAAAACTAAATGGGACCCTACAAATCGAACCAACAATATCAAAGTTATTACATTTTTGAATACGAAATAGTTCATCTAGAATTTACGCAGGCTAACCATATTTTCCACTTTTGTCATATTGTAAAATTGTATAGACATAATATTATATCTTATCTTCTGCTGCATTCTACGAAATGTAATTCTTATGAATAAAAGCAAAACGTCATTTAAGAAACGACTAACAAATTATGCATGTTGGCTTAAGCATGTTATTCATTCATTACATAATGATGAAGTTTGCAGATCGTACAAATCCTTGTTTAAAAAGTAATCAGAATTCGAGAAAGACGACTTATGCGTATTTTGAGAAAAACACGCATAGTAGGATACGACAGCTGCATCCGGTGGAAGCTTAAATGGCTCTTTGCAAAGAAATTGACGTTTCTTACTTCCGAACAAAACGTCTTCAAATCATCGTTAAGCTTATGTAAGCAATTCTTCAACTGGAAGAAAAGTTTTCTTATTCGCGAAAAAACATATAAAAGAAAGTTCTCCCCCTTTGAGTGGAGTAAGTAACAAAATATACGTATGATACTAGTGAAGCAGCATCCTGTTGAGTATATTCAAATAAGTCTCTACCTTCAGTGACAGAGTAAATGCCTTAACCGATTGCACAGATAATGAAGTTCAAAGATAGAAACCTCGTGTCACAAATACAAAATTTGTCCTATTTCATTTAAAACTTCCTTTACCATTTTAAAGTTTTCTAGTGAAAATAAATTGCTAAGAGCTAAAATTGTATTCGTAATTGGGCACTAAAAATTCATATTCATGAGACGGCGATCAAGAAAGTCCTTCAGCGAACGATATAGTTAAACACTATCAGCGAATTTTATAATTAAATAGTTAAAACAAATTCTCGCATGTTTAATCGCCAGAAAGTTAACCTTCTTTTTTATCAAAATGACAAAATTTAGCTTTAAGATTTGAAATCAAATACTCTTGTATTTTCAGGTACACAGAAATACTAAAACATTAAGTAAATAAATTAGTAAAAAAAAGTAGGCTCACGTTTTTAAAATGTTGACTTTCATTTTGTTCTATATTTTTTGTCTTTCTTTGCCGTTTACTAAACAACATCATCAATTGATTGCTAAACGTGTAATATGTAGGAGCATTCGTCGTATAAAAAATGTACTATGTATTTCTAGAAATGTGTGCAAGCTAATGAATTCATATGCTTTACAAATTACTCAAAATGCAACCAGACGGTATAGTAGTTAGGAGACTCTACTGTGGTACCGAAGCGCCGAGGTGCTCGAATCCCGAAGAAGGAATGTATGTTTGTAAATGTATTGTGGCTTTGCGGCATGGGAGAACTCTAAATATATGGCGATTCAAATGTCCTCTGGTGGGGTTTGTGTTAGAGGAGAGGGATTGGAGACCCCTGCACTATCCTCCCAGGTGCTCTCCCTCAAAACTAGGGTGGAAGTAGAGCTCCACCAAAATTTCCTTCAGGCTCTGGCAGCGAATCCTTCCGTGAAATTAAATGACAACAACAACTACAACATTGGGCAAAATAGTTAAAAGCTGCAGATAGAAAGTCACGCTTAGTTAGAAATTTTCAGTTTTCTAATGAAAAATTATATTTCTATTTTACAGTTTCAGTTAATTTCAGTTGCATTTTAAATATTTGTGATTTTAATCAACTAAAATAAACAGACTGCTAATTCATATGTGCTTTATTGCAGGAAAAGAATAGACATAAATTTGTATCTTTTAGGTCATAAACTGTAATTTTTAGGGGCATAAATATGTAACTACCTTGAGTGAGGATTTGCTTGTGATTTATTTCTAATTCGAATTCACTTAAAATATTAAGTTAAGGTTATTCCTTATGACATACTTTTAGGATAGATAGACGTTTAGAATTTAGAAGTTTAGTTTTGGGCTTTTGTAATTTTTTTCTGGACGTGAAGGTTGAAGAAACAACAATAATCTCGCTGGGATTCGAATCACAGATCGTCAGTCTGCTAGCCAGACGTACTACCATTTACGTGACGAAGCTACACTGGGAGAATGCAATCATTTCTTATATGGTACTATTTATGTTATTAATAAAAGTGTGATACTATTTATGTTATTAATAAAAAATGGTACTATTTATGTTATTAATAAAAAGGAAAATATCTTTTTTAAGCTGTTTTTTTTTCTTTTGCCAACTTCCTTGAAAGATACTTTTTCCGTATACGCCTAACTAATAACGTCAATAGTTGTTTAACTAATCTGAGCTATATTCTTAAGTTATGAATATAAATTTTGAATAATCTCAAGTCTTTCGAACGAGCTATGAGTTTAAACCCCTGTAAACCGCTGCGCAAAAGACATGCTCGTTCAAAGTAATTCCGAATTTACTTCGAGACTTAATTAATCATATTGTTAAAAAAGGAATATGAATACTAAATCAAGCAAAATCAGTTGGGTGTTCCTAAGAAGATTCAGAAAAAAAGGGACAGGCTTTTCTATCATTATAGTTTTGTCATAGCGCACTGTGGTGAGATAATATTTTCTCACATCATGATATTCTGATTATAGCGTTTCATGTTAGATTATGCAGAACAGTGATGATTCCCAAAAGTTTTCATTTCTTTTCACATATATCAGGATGTCATTCTCTTCTCCTCTGGGTGTGCTCTTTCAAAATTTGAGAGTTAATGCTATATGACTATACCTGTGAGGCCTTTTGGTGAAGTTTTGGTGTCTCGCCTCTACCTCCTCGTCTGCCCTGTCATTTTCCTATAAGATCGTTTTATTTCCAAATAATATATAAAACTTAAAATATTTTATTTTAGTGTATTCTAAAATTATATAGAAATTTGTTTTTAAGTTTCAGTGAAGTTTTACAAATAATTAATCATTAAATTCTTAACTAAAATTTTGAATTAAACTAAATTGAAAATAAATTGTTGAGAAGACTAAAATTATTCAACAAATAAAAATTTTAATAGAATACTAATATTTTGAATTTAATTTTCATGAAAGTAATTGAGAATGAGAAATTTATGATTACTCTTTCCTTTGTAAGGTTTATCCTAATTTTATAACAGTTATTCCAAGTTTGTGCCCCTTTCCTATCTCTTCTAGCTTCATTTTACAATTCCTTACCAGAATGTATTTTTAGAAACCCGTTTAATGCAAATAAGAATAGTAGTTAAGTCGATGTTTCATTGACATCGTTAGAGAGCCAGAATTTCTGACTACCGTGCGTTCGCCTTTGGGCTACGTCTCTCTCTAAGCTTATTACTACGCTTGCCCGTACTTCAGGCTTTTAATAGCTTGTCCCACGTAATTGAGATTTAGGGGTCAACTACTTAGAATCCTGATAGCTTCGACTATATATTTTAGTTAAGCATTAGTTAAGTTTTAATTCTTATTAATTTGAGTTCAAGCCCAATTAGAGTCTTTGCTGTACATTCTGAGATAGTAGCCGACGGTGTTTATCCTTATTTTCAGAAATAAAGGGTAATTAACCCTTCTTGAGTCTTGTGTCTCTGTTCACACACTGAAGCGATTATTCGCTTATCGGTGTAAAAGGGCTCCTACATTTAACTGTTAAATAAAAGGGTGGATCCCCACACCTTCACCAAATCTGAGACATGTAAAGAAATATGTGAAAGTATACAATATAGGTAATTTTCAACCTCCTGCATATTTCGCTGCTTCATTTTCATTAGCATTAGAGTTAAAAAGTCAAGTCGCACCGATTGCAAAAACAAGTATTGATAACTTTTTCGATCTCGTTATTGTTGATTTCACATCAATAAAACACTGTGACTGATAATCTCACCAAATACATCCCTTGCTTACAAGACAGTTTTTAGCTCGGGAAATTTATCTTGACATTCATCATTAACTATTCTAAATAAGCATTTTTCTGATTTAATCAAGAATATTATTGCTGGATTCAGGATACTAGCGAATGAATTCAGTCTTTGATTCTGTCAGTTTGTACAACTTCATTTTTAGAAACAATGTAAGCACCTGTTCTTTCTCATCGCAATAAAGGCAATTTCAAACACTGAAGTAGTTTAGTATGACCTTTACCCTCCAGTTTCCTAGTTGAAAGCTCTCGAGAAATTTTATGCCCTTCCCTCGCTTGTGAAAATTGTTTATTCAACTGCTTAAAAATATCGTCGAAATAAGTGAGGCGAACGATCTATTCCTCATTTTCATCATAAACCCTAAGAAAAACCTCATCTCGCCATGTATTTCAACAAATAATTTAAGCTTATATCTTAGCTTCAAGACTCTGTCAATACATTCCCCTTGAAAAAACATGCACTGCATCCATACTCATGTGTAATTGCTTTACAAGACGCGTATTTAAAGGAAATTCAAGAATTTTGCTGGCACAGTGCAAAGCTTTTTAATAGAACTAGAAGTGTTTTTAAAGCTCATGCCTTTTGATATAACATACTGTAGTGTGCTTCGGTAATTATTGGAGCAGGAAACAAGAAAAATCAGCAATATCCTCTCCGGGACTCGAACTGCGGACTACCTTATTGCTAGCTAGACATTCTTTCAATTACACGACGAAGGCTTGTGGTAGGTTAGGAGAAAAATTCCTTACATTCTCCGTAACTTAAAAGGGGTCTGGAGAGGGGAAGATCCAGTCGCCAAATCCAGCAGTTGACGAGTTATTGTCCACCAAACATTTTTTAGATAAGACACCACTGACACCATTCATGGATGAAATTCGTGCTGCAACTACTACCATAAACAAAATGTTTGTCTTCTTTAACATATATAGTGAAAATTTATCTAGTATAAGTGGAAACTAGACGTTTTGCATTTTCGACATTTTTGAGCCATCCTTCGACATGCATATAATTTAAATTTTGTGCCGGAACTTTGACTACTTTGGGATATCAGTTTAGGATGTTATTTTGTGTTTATTGTGTTAAAATTATATATTATGTGCCCTATATTTTCGTAACTGCCTGTGCTCGTACTTTTCTCATGTTCATCACGTGTCACCAGCTTGATATTTTTACCTATTGCTTTACATGACTACTTTATGGACTTGTCACTTTTATGAAATTTTCTCTACTTTAAGGACTTTTGCTTAAACCTTAGAACTTTTAATTTTGTGTTTATGTTGATATATTTGAAATAACTTATTTTTTTATGGAGGTAAGTTCGTTGCACCTACGTACTCCGGTGATGCACCATTCTACAAATCCAATCTTTTAAAATTTTTTGAAATTGAGAAATATGAAGGATATACGATGCTGCCAACAGGATTCGAATTTCGGGCCCCCACCCCCGATGCTGACGAGATGTGCTTCCAACTGCACCATGAAGGCATGCGGTAAGGAAGGAGAAGAATCCCATAGAATACAGTGAATTCTTTTTCACCCAAGCAGAATGTCCGTATATACTACTAAACGGAACTCAGTTGGTGCTCCATTTGCAAAACGCCTGTATACATAGCTCCCCAAAGGTTTTTTTATCCCAAGGAAAGAGAAATCGTTTCCAAAATATGCAAGGCTTTGTTAACAGTAAGCAAATTTTAAACTTCTCTTTAAATGAACTAAAGGAAAATGCCTTGGAAACATTACAAACAAGGAATGTGATGCTAATTCAGCCGTTGTAGTTTTCATCAAAATGTGTAAGCCAGATGCTACAGATTATTTCCAGCATATTTCGGCTGTTAATGGCCATATTGCTATTCCTCATATGTTTAGCTGTGTTGCCTTGGTGCGTGAAGATCTGCTGAAGAGACCTAATTTCGTGTTGGAAGTTATGAAGGCGAATGAGCTTATGGATCTGATTTGATTCAGATCAGAAGGATTAGTAATAATAAGAAGAAGATAATTTTATTTTCTATTTATTAGGCATTTATCGTTAATTTAGTTTTTATTCCTGGCGTAACTTTCATTTTATGTAATAAAAAATTCTGAAATATTCTCATAGTTCACTTTATTGCCTGTCTCTTTTGTACTTTGCATTTTATGAGTATGATTCTTTTACGTCATGTATTTCCAGCTTCCGGCAATGATAAATGTATTACATAAAACATAACGAAATGATATTAAGCTTGTAAACGATCGTAAAACAGGTTCTAGTGTCAACATTTGCTAAACTGATGCAGGACGTTGCCGAGATAATCTACCGATCTGCAGTACTAAAAGGTTTGAGACATAAAAATCTTCGGCTCCATTTTAGAGCCATTTTATTGTTCATTTGGAATATTTTGTTTTAAAAGAGCAACGGCAGGTTTCAGTTTCTTGATACTTCAGAGAATTTAGAAGAACTTGGAAATTCAAAACAAACCGAATTTTCTATTTTTCTTTAAAAAGAGTTTTAACGCAGAGTTCTAATATTTACTTTTATTGACTTTTCTTAAGAAATTGCAGTGAAAGGCTCATTGCAGTGAATGAATATTCAAAGAATTATATAGAAATCCTGTAGTTCAACACCTTCCTCTTCGAAATCCTGTCAGCAATTTTTTTTCTGCAATTCTCTTCGAAAATTTGTTTGTGTATTTCTTACGTCGGAAAGAATTACATTGCAATAGAAACAGAACTTTTGTTAGGTACATTTGAACGCAGATTCTGAAATGCTGTTCGAAGAGCCTGAATAGTCTTAATTGCAGAAACATCTGGTTAACTGCCTAACGAGAAACCCGTTCATACTCCAGCATTGTCGTTTATCGCCGTAAGTATCCATTCTGAGAACATTAAGCAAGCTTAATCAAGTGCCTGGATCCCTGAAGCTCAATAAACATTATAAATTATTCGGTGGAGTAAAAGGGAACTCGTGTGCAAAGAGTGCAGTCTATCCATTGCTCTTGGATCTAAATGGCATGACGTGTAGCAGTTTATACAGCTTTGCTTTTCCTTGTCATGAAATGACAGAGGTAAAACGAGTATAAAATTCCTCACCACATATTTCGTTTAATGTTAAATGTTAAATCGCTTATTTGCTACGAAACACTGTAGAAGTTGAATAAATCTTCTGAGATGAGAGCGAAATGTAATAGTATTATCAAAATGTAATAGTAAATCAAAATCTTTCGAAAAAAGATTCCTTTGTCAAAAAAAAGAAACAATTCCCTATTATATTTAAAGCTTATTTCAAGTTGAAACAAAAGATAAATAACCAACTGCCACTTTAATAAACTTTAGCATATTAAAAGCAATCCTGATTTAAAAACACGTTCGTCTAATTTTTAAAAAAGGAACTGATAGCCCTCACTTGCCAAAACGCGCTCATCTTTGTTATTTTATTTTAAAAACATAGTCGCAATCCAAAAGCAAATGCAAGTATTCATAGTCGTAATCTCTATGCATCTTTAAATGACAATCGTAAATATTGAGGGCGAACAATGTGAAAATAAAGGACGCATTAAAGAATACTGAGCTATTGATTTCATTTGTTTGCAGTGTGTCAATGACTCAAACATCTCAGCACTTCAGTTATTGTTTTCTTATAAGAGTACTCTGCATGGAATATGCATTGTTTAGACAAAAGAGCAACCTTAGACTGACGAAGATTTTGAATGAAACTACCGATTTCCGAAGTTATCAGAACACATCCTTCTTCTTCAAGCACAACATTTTTTTGCAAATGTGGGAGGAACAAGAACCATATTTATGTGAAAATCAATAGAAGAAACAAAGCGAAAACAAACGCAGCCCCATCGAATTAATGACATTAACTGACTTTTTTTGCTTTTTCTTTTTTTTGTGTGTGTGTGTGCGTGCGTGCGTGCGTGTGTGCGTGTGTGTGTGAATGTTCAAGTCTTTAAGGAAATTCGGTTTACCAACTGAAAAATCTTGCAGAACCAAAGTCAAGATTTTGGCTAAGTTATTTGGCTATTATTTGAATTTACTAGTTATTTATAATTTCAACAATTACTATAACTTCTGCTTTCCGTTCCTTCGCAAGAAATATGAATGAATGAGAGAGTATTTAAGCTGAGGTTTTGGAATTGTAAGAGAGTGTGTTTTTCTGGGTCCCAATGCCGCGCTGTATTAGTTCTGCAATTCCTGATAAGTTTTTAATTACTCGGCTTTGCGTTAATTGCTGCTGACATTTCAATTGTTACGCCGGTGACAATTTGAGCCAACTTCCATTTAAATATAATTGTGGCGTCTTTGACTTCTAGCCTACGCTTCAATTTTGAATTTGACGATTACTTTCAGTTATATCACCACAAGTTTGAATTGATTTTGTCAAACACAAGAAGTGCGTTTATGTTTAAATTCTGTTTTAATAAAAAGGTTATTTTAAAACCTTTTACAAGACTTTGTAGTTAATTCCAGAAACTGTGATAATTTGCTCCGCATCTGTTAAGAGTTTAAATCTAATTTATGCTTCCAAAGAAAGTCATACTCTACAAAGTGTTCGATTATCTGTAGTTACGGAAGAGGTTTTTGCTTCTGAAGAACAGGAAACTATGTCTGATCGCCCTGAAAATCACCGTAAATTTTAAAAAATTAATTATTTTGGTATTAAAAATATTAATTGTAATTTTTAATACCACAATATAATCTTGTGGTATTAAAAATCTACGCCAATCCGCCAGTCTAAAACTGCTTTTTAAATATTCTATTTAAATTATCATTTTTAAAACACTACTTAGTTCTTAATGGTATCTTTATTCAAATCTAGAAGAATTAATGGTGAATTTTGGCTCTAAATGTTATTATAAATATTTATTATTACTTTGAGTTTTCTGTAACATAGGTGCATAAATCAGAAATAATATTATCATTGCATCTGGTGCCCAACGATGCAATGTAAATTATTCTTTTAGCGCTTATGCGAACCATAACAATATAATTTCGTTCTTTGCGACTCGTTTTGAAGTTTGTAAACGACGTCTGTTGTAATTCACTTAGCATAATGTATGTTATACTTCGCAAGTATAATACACAAAAGTTTCGCATTACGAGTACAAGTGACAAGTTCCCCCTTCCCTGTTACCAAAACTTTCAAGGAAGTATGTTTCATGAACTGATGTTATATGTAAATTGCAAATTCCGAAAAAAGTAAATTTAAAAAAATTGATAAATAAAAAACTGTTTCTAAACTGTTCCCTTACGCATTCCCTTCAGAGAACTCTTCCATAACTCAGTAATCTTTAATAGTCTGGCCGTGAGGTTTTATTATAAATAGATACTTCACAACAATGAAAAATAGAATTCTCGGGATTAAAGAAAATTGAGAGAACACTGATCTTTCACAAGAACGAAAATTATTCTACGTTAGAAGAATTGAAAGAGGCTGTAACGTTATTAGGTATTTTTTATGCTGGAGACTTGAAAAATTCGCAGTGCTCTCGCCGGGACTCGAACACTGGACCTCTCGAATACTCTTCGACTATGCTTCCAATTACACCACGAAGGCATGCGGAAAGGAGGGAGAAAATACCTCATATACTTCCCCTCTTAAAAGGTGACTAGGGATTAGGGGACCCGGCCACCAAATTCTGATGGTGACAAATTATCGTCAATCACCTTTAGTTCGACCTTGAAGAGTCATTAAGGTTTTTTTTTTTTTTTTTTTTGAAGCAGGAGACGTGAATAAAGTGCAACGCCCTCGCAGAGACTTGAACCTGAACCTCTCAAATACGCGTCGAGTATGCTTCCAATTACACCATGAAGGCCTTGCGGAAAGGAGGGAGAAAATACCGTATATATTCCTAAAGTGGAGAGCTTCAGACCGTAGAAAGGACTACTTAGAAAACACTGCAGTCTCGAAAAAAAAATGAAAACCATAACCGATAACGACCTTTTGTCAAATCCTTTTAGGTCACGATAGATTCCCGGCTTACCTAAGCAGATTGAAAATTCAAGAAAACGCAAACTGTTTACTATGCAGAAAGTTGCTGGGAAATAACAGGCACTATGTGAAAGAATGTGAATGAATCAACAAAAGACCTTAGGTGTAGAAAGAAGGACTTTAAAGACCTGTTTTATACTGGAAATGAAACAAGAAACATAGCAAAAGAGATCATGGAAAGAATTAATAAAACCTCGTCGCAGTTGAAATAGAACAATAACAAAAAATACCCGATATGGCTACGGCTGGAGACTTCGTTTATTTATGTTGTGTTGTCCTATATGTTTTTCCTTCGTGGGCGGTCTAGAAAAGCCATAAGGCAAGCTTCGGCTTGCCAAGAGAGTGGACCACGCTATACCTATTTGTCTACCTACCGTATATACTCCTACTGCTGAATAAAGCGCGTCTGTAAACAACACGCAAGCTGATGAGCTCTACTTTTGAACTTACTTTTGGTAAAAAAATATTTTTATAGAGTAATTTAAGTGCTATTTTCTTAAGTTTTGGATGTTCAGAAGCATATTTTTTATGTGTTATTCTACGCATTATTTTTGATTTTATAAGTTATTTTACTGTTAAGCGTAGCTAACTCTAACGTGGAGGCAGCTAACTACTTTTCAAATTTATTTTGATTTGTAGGGTATCGTTAAAATAACTTTTTTTATGATTCTACATGTCTTTTTCATTGTCATTGATATTGTCATTGATTTGCATGGATTTTCATACTTTTTTCATGATTTTATGTGTATCTGAAATTCCGAACAGAGCTAAGCCTTGTGAGGTGACTGTTTGTTTGCATTTGAAAGTTGTTTTGCAGCTGCATTACGACTTTTAGCCTATTGAATATTTTTTGCGGTTTTTATGTAGGAGCATATATTTTTTATCTGTTATCTATAAATTTTAATTGCTTCAAGGTTATTTTAGTTGCATGTTCGTGTTTTAAGAGTTTATTTAATTTCTATTGAATTTATAAAGTTTTATGCACTTATTTTTTACTGAAATTTTTAATTCTATGTATTAAATTACTATTTTTATCCCATTGACGACTTGATAAGTTGTCGCAATCTAAGAATTCAACTATCGAGTGTGAAAAAGAGTTTGTACATGACAGTTCAAAAGATATCTTTAATATAATAATATATTTGATTTTAATTTAATATATTTGAACAAAGTGGTAGAGGCCTTGAAAGGGAAAGTCTCTAAATGTTTAGTCAAAACTTTTGGTATTTGGTAAAGTTTTAGTATTTGCAGATTATAGAATGGCTTACACAAAAGAATTTAGAACATGTTGAAATGCAAAAAGACCTGTATAAGGAAGCCAAACTTGATTTTATTGCGAAGGAAGTTTGTGAGATTCTTGATTTGTCAGATCACGAGAGGATGATAACGGATGGATGAAGATGTGATGAAAAATCACGTGAAAAATAAAATTATAGGACAAAGGGTGATCTTGGTATTTGGAGAAATAAAGAGATCATACTAAGACCTCTCAAGAAAAATGTTGATGTTTATGATCAGGTAAAAAATAATATCGATCCAAAACAAATTGGAATTGGCGTTGTTATATATGAAAAAAAATTCACGGTGCCAATAATGTTAAATACAAGATGACGGCACCAGATGTCTAATATAAAAATGGAGTAATACAGTAATTGAGTACTGCGACTATTAGCTGAGTCTAAAATACTAAGTTTAATCACATTGTCGGCATGGCTGATTTGGGAAGAACCCCTATAGGTGATCGTTTAGTTTTGATAGTACTAGAAGCTTTGTGTACCTGCACCCAGGATCTGCCGCTGGAAATGGCTTTGTTGAAAATCAAGTTCCCTGCTATTTTACTAGAAATCCTTCTTTTGTTATTTGCCTACCATAGTAAAACATAAATTTCCAGACAGCATGGCATTTTATTCAAATAACACAAAACTCACTTAATCATTTAAACTGCATTTTTATTTATTATATTTTTCCTAATTCATGACAAAGCATAATTTTTTAATCTCCTTTTAATCCCCCGGGCGATAAAAAAAAGTAAAATTTACGCAAGGTAATTAAAATATAACATCACCTTTACCTCGGCCAATTAGGCGGCGAGGTCATCTATGTAAGAGTACATTACAGTTATTTCATACTTTTTTCCTTGATTAAGACCTTATACATTACTAAATTTCCGATATTCTTTACATTAATTCTTATATTTCAGAAATTAATAAAACACTATTTTGGATGAACAGCAATTAAAGGGAAAAAAGAGATTCTCTAAAATGATAAGAGAAACAGGGCTTCTGGAGACTTTCGAAAAATCATGCAATAAAATAGAAAAACAAAAAGAACAAAACTCTGAGAAAGAATTTCGATTAGATGTTAGGGTACAAGGATGGTCCGCAAAAGTGGAGTAATTTTTGATAGTTCTTCTATTTCGCTGAGGTCACTAAATGGGGGCGTCACTCCTAGCCTTCATAGATGAGCCGTCATGTGAAGGACACCACCCGTTGATACAACTTCTTCGTCGGTAATCAATCCCTTTTCGTCGGTCACTAGGCAAGTTCTTTAGGACCACTCAAAAAACCACATAGTAGCGGGACAGCAGATGAGGCGGAATCAGTAATCCTTTAAGGCAAGAAAACCACGTCGACACTGCATGCCCTTGGAATTTCACGATGTAGTAAGCCCTAACGGCCAACACGAACATCGCAGACGACCTACGAAAAACGTCAAGAGCGAAAAAACACCACGAGCAAGAGAGTCAGCAGCAAAGCCAAGAAGAGTAAGTCGCAAGACATCGAACACTCCAAATTTCTCTCTTAAAATACAGGCAAGCACTGTTTACCAGACTTGACAAAACTCGCCCCTCAAAAGTTTCCAAAGTCCAATTTTGTTTTCTCAAACCGGTCAAGTCTCTACTGCGCAAGTCCGCTACCTACCAAATACGCCAATTTTCTCGGAACCGGCTCGCCAAAATCCTGACCTACTCCTGACGTTTTCCATTAACCTTCCTGTTTACAAGTATGCCTCATCACGTACACCCCCCCTTCGGCTAAACTCCGAACTAAAGACCTAGCTTCTAGAATCATGTGGAACTTTCCATGAGTTCGAAGATGACAGGAAAAAAATGGCTCGAAAGAAACGAATATCAGGCATCCCTGTTTCTTTATATTAAATCAAAGTAACATTTCACAGTTAATCCATTACAGTTCGCTAAATTTTTCCCTTTCGCTTTATATTAGAAAATTTTAACATAAATTTTACTTGAGGCACTTGTTCACCGACTGTATCCCAATATACTAAGTGAAATTATTAAGAATTAAACGAAAATAAAAAATTAATCTCCATATAATAAAAATACACGAATAAATGCTTCTTGCTGGGAAAAAAATTGAACTCAATATCCAACCAATTCAGCAGAATACAGAAATTATTTAACTCGTAAAATCTCGAATTTTGCTACACAAAAGTGTTCCAGGTTCTTTTTCAGGAAAAATGGCTACATGGTTGTTAGACTGAAGAGTAGATAAGAATGTAAAACCTTGGAAAATGCTGTTTTCAGTAGTGAAAAACTTAATCAACTTGTAAAGCCAAAATGTAGAAAATTTATTACGGCCTAAAATTATTATTACAATGCTTCTGATTCTCTTTCGAATGAATGATTTATAGAGGCACTAAAAATGGAACGCTCATGCGGCCTTGACTGCGTTCGCCCACTGCTTAAAATGAAAGCCTCATACCGGGCAATATCACATAAAATTTTTCATGTTTCACGAGTATGTTAAACTTTTATTTTAAAGGATCGGCAGATTACTACTAGTTGAATGTCTTATTCTGTGAAACTATACATTCGCCCTAAACTATGTACAAATTGCTTGGTCTTCGGACTTCGTAAAAACACAAGTGTTTACGGAGTATGTTCGGAGGATCATATGCGTTCCAGGCCTACTTCCGATTCTGTTCGCTGTATCCATTGTAGAGAATATAATAGATATTTTAGCACCAAATTTAAAGAGAATCATGATGCTCTTCTAAGGACTGCCCTGTATACATGGAAGAAATTAAATTTATTAAAAATTCTACCAATATTTAAGATTTATTTATATTTTATCTATTTTGTGTCGGCTGGGACATTTTAATTCTCTGTTCTTATTTGTGATTTTTATATTTCTTCCCTCTGGTGAATGCTTCATAACAAGAACTTGCTCTTGCCTCCCATTTAAATTTTCTTACACTTAGCAGCTAAAGCCGATTTTATCTATACTTATTTTATAGATTGTGGTTTTGTAATTTTAACTACGTATATTTTTAACTGATTATACTAATTTTAGCGTAAACTACTTGAAACATGTTTGTGAAGTCCTATTTTATCTTTGTATATTTTTATTTTGTCATTTTACCTATGAAAAGTTTAAACTTCAATTAATGCAAGAGCTCGCTGTGCAGCTGCTGCTTGTAGGCTCTCTGCAACTGACACCATTACCGAAGAAATACCTGATGTTATTGCTTTACAAGATCCCTACTATATTCAAAATAAAACTGCACTTGTTTCAGGGACCAGGAGAGTAGTTCATGTAAAGAAAGGTAAAACTGCCATAATTATAACTAAGAAACAACTTGAATTGATGGCGGATGTGGTACAAGACTTACTGTATCGTGGCTGTCTTCACGTCTAATAGCTAAGGGAACTTCGGGACTATTTCGGTCTATTTGCTACTGGCGGAGTATCTGAATGTACATTTATATGCTTTAAGAAGTGTTTTAAAATCTTATAATTTTAACTTTATTATGTTAAGTGATTTCAATTCCAGAGATCTGAACTGGGGTGCAACAACATTGGGCCAAAGAGGTATTTTAATATATGATTTTATTGTGGCCCATGATTTGAAGCTTTTTAATAAAGACGATTCACCTCCGACGTTTTCCTTCTTGGTGGGAATTGGTTGGAACGACTTGGTATTAGGGTCACCGGGTATGGACACCAACTGTGTAGAAATGAATATTTTGAATACACGTACCCTGAGTGACCATAGCTATATTCATGTTGATTTAAATGTTGTAAAAATTGATAATTTACCTGAATATTTATATTCTAATTCGTTTAGAATTAAACTTTGAGCAATGTGGTCGTCAGGGTAGAGGAAAAGATTAAAATGCATATGAATACATTTTTAAGACACGAAACAAAGAGTGAAAATAAAAAACCCACCTGGTGGTTCCCCGAAATAGATACTCTAACACGAAAAACAAAAGCTTTACGGAAAATTTCTCAGGTTAGGAATCTGGACGTGGAAGCAAGATTACAACGAAACATAAATTATAAAAGGACTTGAACATTATTAAAGAAGACAATTAAAAGGACTAAAATAGTTTTTTTCTAATTTATTTGTTCAATAAAAATAAGATTTATTACAACAAATTTTATAAATATGTCACAAACAAAGAAAAGGAAAATGTTATTCTGTAAGATCTAGTCTTCTTGGAAAACATAAACTAAACTGGATTCTACAAAAGAACCTGGCGAATTCTCACACAGGTGTGAATTAAATACCAGCGCAGAAAAAAGGTAAAATTAACTCTTTATTAATTCAATTCAGAAAGGCACGTACTTCGTGCTTTAAAATAACACCGACCACTTTCGGCGGAACTTAAACGTTATAACATAAATCCATTCAAGTCTAAAATAGAATAGTGCTGAATTAGCATGTTAAGTTACAGCTAACTTAGGTTGACTCAGCAAAACCTACCAGGCGTGATAATTATCCGAAATGGCCAAGGGGCGTACTAACGTAACAGCGAAATAAGCAACAAAACGTACGCTGGCTAGAGAAAACATGCTCTAATTAAACTCAGAGATTCCCCCGTTTAAGTACTCACGTCACTTCACTTTAAATTTACATCCTGGTGAAGAAATGCGAGGAAAAGTTGAGGCGTTCATGAACGATAACAAAAACTTGAATAAAATGTTAGTTAACTAAAGGAAACCCTGCAATTCTGTATAAGGCTAATTGTAACGCTTCCACGTCTGCCACAGAACTCTATGATAAATTGATCAAAGACACTCTGAGGCTAGATAATTGTTCTAATGATCCTGATTACAGAACTATTTTCTATGGGAAAGGATGGGGAGGGGGAGCGGGCTTTCACATATGAAGAAATGTTTTATGTAATTTCTATCCTCAGATTCGGAACTGCCCTCAGACTCGATGGAATCGGGACTACTTCAGATTTCTATTTGGGGAGTTTACGTCATTTTAGTTATATGCTGCTCTAAAATCAATGCGTGGTTTTAAGGCCTTTTCCTGATACTTGGAGAAGTGAAAAATTTATTCTTATTCCTAAATCCACAGGTGGCCATTGACCTATTTGCCTATGAAGGACTCATGCGAAAATTTTAGATTAACTTATCACAAAAATACTTGAATATATTTTAACAAAAAACAATATCATTTGTTTAAGCCAATATGGCTTTCGAAGGAATATGTTTAGCATTGTACAACGTTATCCAACAAGTTACAGAAAAGCGACATAGCAAACATGTGGTCTTTGTATCCTTCGATGTCCGAGGGACATTTGATTCTATCTGTTGGCGTTCTCTGTTGCCTATATTAAAAGAAATTGGCATCTCAAAAACATTATTTGATGTAATTAAAAATTACATGGAAAATAGAGAACTGACGTTTTGGGGCAACTGTAACACAACTAAACTTCATTATAAAACCGGAAAAAGCTGTTCCCAGGGCTCTTGTAGTGCTCCCCTGTTCTGGAGTCTCATAGTAAACAAATTATTGCAATAAAATACATGATATAGATGTCATTTGCTATGCTGATGATATCATGGCAATTATTACAGGAGATTCCCTTGAAAAAAATAGAAGTATCTTTTAATTTGTTAGAAGGTGTTTTCAAAAATGGAGTACTGAACATAATATTGATTTTAATATTGAAAAAGCAAATGGTATGTTTTTCCCTCGGGAAGGAAAAATTGTTAGGACTCCTAACCTGAAATATAATCAAAAGAGAATCAAATTTGCGAACGCTTTTAAATATCTGGCATAGTGATCGATGGCAAGCTAAATTTTATGAAACATTTTAAATTAATACAAGGAAATGGTGAGAAAAATTTTAATTTCTACAAAATAATTTTACTCCGATCACCATCTCTAACAATAGTTCCACTCTGAGGGATATCTATAAATTTGTTTTATTATACCTAAAATTATTTATGGTGTTAGTGTGTGGAGCGATAGGGAAGAGGAGCTAATCAAAGCAAGGCAGAAACTGAACTCTTTGCAGAGAGTTTGGACTCTTGCGATAACAGCATCATTCAGGACAGTCCCGACGGAAGTTGCGCGTTTATTTTTCCCTACAATTTAAATTTATTTATGATAAATTTTTCAGCAGATATACTAATAGAACAGAAAATAGTTTATGAAGTTACCATCCAGGCTTTCTTAAGATATGATACGAGTTTAAACCATCCGAGTGAATTTTATGGCATATCTTATGATAAGGACTATCATCCAAACGAAGAAATCGAAATCTACAACGGGTGGATCAAGGTTCGCGGCGAGCGTCGGTTGTGCTTTTGTGATCTTTTAGAACGGGATTGAAATTGATTTTAAAAAGATTAAACTAAGACCAGGTAATTCTGTATATCAAGCAGAGCTATTGGTAATCCGAATGCTTTATCCTGGATCCAGAAATTATCCTTTGGGTATCAAATAAATCTTTACTCAGATGCTTTTTCTGCACTAATGGCGTGCTTCAACCCATTTCAAAATAACATTATTGTTAATGAAATTAAGTAGGTTTACTCAGAACTTCGAAAGAAACATATTTTAAATTTGCATTGGATTTAAAATTCACGCTGGTCAAAATATATCTAACAAATTTCACCCTTTCCAAACGGCTATGGGGTTACTTCTTAATTCTACATCTCGAAGCCAAATTAAAACCAAAATGTGCAACAAGAAAAGTCTTAATCACATACTTTCGTGTACTTAGATTTACTCACTAGACATCCTACTTTAAGATGTTAAATCTGAGCATTTTAGCATTGGTAATATTTTTCATTTCTAATTGAAAAACGATTCAGTTTAATTTGCTATGCTTTTAGAACAAGCTGGATTTTTGATTACGTGCTTATAGGCTTATAGTAGTGGATTTATTCTAACAAGGTGTGAAAGTCTGAGGCAGTCTGAAAACTTATTACTTTAAAGAGAAATTTTTATGTGAGATGTAATCTGTAGCCTGCTGTCGCAAAGTGAAGATTATCAATAAATAACATTTAAATAATAATTTTAAAGGAAGCGAATGAAAGTGTCCTCCTCGCTATGTACACAGCGATCTGTTGTCTCTTAAAAAAAACAAATAATTGAACAAATTTGGCATCACACACAGCTTCGGCATTGCCCACATTAAATACGTTTCTATTGTCATTGCACAACTGTTTATGACCCGATATAAATCGGCTACTACATCTGGAGCTTTGGCGCACATTTGGCGATTATCACCGCCTTAAAAGAAGAGCACCTAAAAGATTAATATTAACTGTACTACTCTAACTCGAAAGAGAAAAAATGAAAAACTGAACTATTCTAACTCGAAATAGAAATGCTGTGGGAATAATTAAGCTTTAAGAAAGATGAACTCCAATATATTTTAATCTTCTGTAAATAGAAATCTATAACTACTGAGATAAAATAAAAAAATAAGTAATTATGCGCGTTTGACTGTAAAGCAATTTGGATTCTTATATAGGTTTTCATTAGAATAAAGTAGGGCTATTTTTAATGTAGGCAGCTCATTTTCCTCTCACTTAAGTGGAATTATAAGATATTACTCCCGCCTACGTGGCATGCCTTCGTGGTGTAGTGGTCAGCATACTCGACGCGTATTCAAGAGGTCCTTGGTTCGAGTCCCTGCGAGGGCATTGCTCATTTTTTATGTCTCCTGCTTCGAAATAACTTAATGACACTACAGTGGCGCTCGAACTAAAACGGTGGTGGATGATGATTCTCCGCCACCAGGATTTGTCAATTGGGTCCCCTAATCTCCAGTCCCCCTTTAAAAGGGGGAGCATATAAGGTATTTCTCCCGCTTGCTTGCCATGCCTTCGGGGTGTAGTGGTCAGCATGCTCGATGCGTATTCGAGAGGTTCGTGGTTCGAGTTCTGGCGAGGTCATTGCTCGTTTTTCATGTCTCCTGCTTCAAAATAACCTAATGTCTCTACAGAATTTTCTGAAAATTCAGAAATTGTCTATGTTTTCATTTCGATACATTCACAAACTTCATCTTTTAGCTTCTATACATGGTTTAACATGCCTGATTTACGGCTTTTCGCTTTCAACTTTTTCCGTTGCAATAAAATTAAACCTCTAATTTCTGAAAATGCAATATGACTTAAAAGTTACTGAACTATTTGTTTTTACCAGAATTGCAGGAAGACTAATAAAAATTAAAAACTCAAGAATATATAAAACGTTTAGTATAATTCTCTTTGTACGACTTTAGATTGTCTCTGTTTTAAAATTTCATTAGAACCCCTAAATCTGACAGCTCATGAAGTACCGAAATGAAAGATTTATTTTTCACAAATCGGTATTCCGTAAGATTTTACCCAGAGAACACACACCAATAAAAAAGTCAGGTATGCTTATCCTTGTTACTAAAAAATAAATTTTGTTATATCGTTTCATGCAAAGTGAACGTTCAACGACCTTCTCGTCTACATTGTTTTTCTGATATTGTTTTCTTACTCTGAGTGCATTACTTAGAATCTGAAGGAAATTACAACGTGAAATAGAATAATTTTGAATCAACTAACTAAAAAGCTTAGTAGAATGATCAAATATCAAATGCTATGTGTAACTGCACAGAGTGGGCATCTGGAAAGCATAACTTTCCTCAATCTTAAAAAAATAAAATTGAACGTTAATGCATATGCTTGAATTTTATATCTTAGTTAGCCCTTTATACGCGAAACTTAAACGAGTTGAGGAGTTCAGGCCCTACCAGCGTTAATAACTTTTCGGAATGTAATTAGTTAAGCCCGTAGTTCAAGCAATGCCTTCATTAATATTTTTTTTTTTACTTTACAATGAGCAAATAGAAAAGAAATGTATTTCGTGAAATTCTTTGTGGAAACTGAATTTCAGTTAAAATGGTGTGGATCACGAAGTTCAGAATTATTACTTATGCACGCGATGTCACTTTTCAAATATTGACATAAATTTTCATTTTTAAATTAAACGGAATGAAAAAGGAATGATTTACTAGCTGCTTTTAGTAAGTTCATTATTTCCCACATCTCTAAGGAAATTATCGATTTCATGATTCGTTAATTCCCTGATATATTATTCTAGCAATCATTTATTTATGTAGAAGATTAGGTTGTAATACGTAGCTAGAACACAGTTCCTTGAAAGCTAGAGTACTGAAGACTTGTGTAGCGATTATTCGCTGAGTTCTTGTGCATAAGTAACAACTCCGGATAAGATTAAATTATCCTTTTATTCCAACTCAAAATATATTTACAGACGGCCCCTCTTGGGCGTACAAGAAGCCTCTGCTTGGGTTTTTTGACTCAAAATAGAAAATATAAAACTAAACTAATACTAGATAAATTTAATCAGCAGAAGCTGCACAGAATAAAACTCGTAGAGTTGGCCCTTAATTTTCTTAATTTTAGATTACCCGCGCAGACACGTATCAAGTACGGTCGCAGAATAGCAAGCTTTAACTAATCGCAAAAACGTGGTGGAAAGGCAGAACACGCTCTCCTACTGAAGTTACTCAGACCTCAGCTTAAATACTCGCTTCTACCATATGTGCATAAAGCGAAATAGGAAAACTCATTCTGGCCGGGAAACGTGGGTAGAAAATTAGAAGGTAAAGGAAAGGCTTATTCCAAAATAAAAATAACTGTTAGGAAAATAAACCCTGCAAAGAGGATAAACTGTTATTGATGTAGTCGGAGATTAAAAAAACCTGGCATAAATTATTTCGAAGGTAATGCGGGTTACATAACTCTATTTGTCTACTCGTTTTTTTAATCATTACTGTAACTTTAGTTGAATATTCATCCACGTTTTCTTACGTTAGGTTGTAGGGTTTATATTTATTTTAACTAACATTTATTTTAAGTTATCTTTCCTGTTTACTTGTCATTTTCCCCTAGAAATGCCCGTCCCAGAGTATGTAAATTGTAGTAGCAAGCGCAGTTTATTCAAATTTAGCGGAAGCTAGTTGAATTAAATAGTAGACGAAACCAAATTGTGAGAGTCTTGCTTTAAAGTTACGCTAGTGAGATTGCTCAGTAGAATTTAGATCGGCGCGTGTCGGCCTGTGTGCCTAGCTTTACAGAAATGCTAGCTTTCAACTGTTTAATCAGTAATCTTGCTGAATCTCCACGAGGTAATTAAAAAACGCTGTTAGTTTAGGATCTCAGAGCCTCGCCCCGGTAGTGCTTTGATATTTGTTCATCTAGTCATTACTTTCAGTTTTACGTTCTGCTTTAGTTAAACCGCCGGGTTGGCGCAGTTTGTGAGCGTCAAGTAGACGCATCTGTCATTTTAAAGATAAAATAAAAAAGGGCTTTAACCCCTTCTTACGTTTCTGCGTAAATTCACACATAGTAGCAGTCACTATCCCAGTTTCTGACAAGTTGGGGCAGCGAGATCTTACAAGGTATTTCAATTACGTAAATGTAAATGAAGAGTTTAATTATCGAAGTGTAATAAATATTTAATTAAGTTATAAATTATTTCATCAACGTATTTTAATTTTAATATAGATGAAATTAAGGGGGAACTAATACTTAGGCAGAATATTCTGTAAAAAGCATTGAACTTCAACACTATGAATGATTCTAGGCTCAGGATCTGTCAAATGAGCAATTTTATCTCTTTATTAAGGAATATGCTTAAATTCTTATCTTAGTATTTAAAACCCATTTCGAAAAGCTTTAATCTATGCTGAATATGAATTTTCCGTACTTATCATAGCATGTTTCATGATACGTTTTAGGGAACAATTTTACATAGAATCTATTTGTCTGCGGAGAAGATTATTAGACAATCTCTTAAATTCAGAATATAATTCTTTTATATTCAAAATTCTTTATTTCTTTTCTGCGGGTGCTTTCTTCTGAGGAAAGGCCACTCGCTGTTGCATTGTAGAGTCCTACTATCTTTTGTGTGAAATCTGTAGAATAGTGACTGCACCGAAGAAGGGTTAAATCTACTCTTTATTACACTCTTTAAGATTATTTACAATGCATCAACTCGACGCTACGCCTCTGTTTGGAAGGTAATTGAAACAGTAGAATCAAACTCAAAAATTGAAGATATTCACAGGTAGTAGAATTAACTACAGGCCTCAAACAATCCTGTGTCCTACAGCGCGAAGATGAGTTTAGTGGCAGCAAGATAATAGCTGTTAAGCCACGTCTAACAAGCAAATGCTAAGCCGAAGCTTGCGTTACCAATACACACAGAGTTTTCCCAGGCTCTCTAATTTTCCCTTCTAGAACTCGATATTTAAACTTTTTCTCCCACTGGTAGAATTATAGCATTCCTTACCCGCGCTACCAAATTTAAATATTCTGGCACTGACACTTAGGGGAATGAAGGCTTACAGGAAAGAGCTTCAAATTAAATTTAACTGCTTATTTAAAATAAATATAAATTCCTACAGCATGATAAAATTATCTAAAGTCATGTCCATAAACTTCTAAAATAAGTTAGATGATATTATTTATGACATCAAAGAAAGTTCAATTCCTTCTACGTTAAGAATTTTGAAAAACATCCAGACAAGCAACGATATTTTTGGTAGCGCATAGGAATTTGTGATACATACTACAATCAAAAATATCAACACCGCGTTTAACGTTTGATACTTTTATTTATTTTTAAAGCTTCTGATTTATTTATTCCTTAAAAATACGTTTATTGCAAACAGTGAATTACTTTGAAAGTGGAAAAGCTTTTTATCACTTTTAGTGTAATCATACCCCTCAGCAGCTTCATCTAGATATCCTATTTATCTACAGAAACTCCACGTTATAATCCCAACTAATTTCTTCAGTAATTCCTAGATTTCCTTTTTTTAGGTATAGCCTATCTTACAACTTAAAACTTATCACAATTATATTCAGTGAATAACATTTTTGTTTAGCATTTAAAATCTCATGGGTCAAATTTTACCCTTACACTAGATGAAAATTTTAAAATCCTGAGACGCACAACCAAAAAAGTACCTTAACAATGGTAGCAGAAAGATTTTATCTCGTTTAATAAAATTGAAATATTGTAATTTAGTGAAATAGATTATAATTTAACCGAGCCGCCTAACCGGTATAGTGATTAGCGTCGTTGAAGGGCCCGTGTTCGAATCCCGGAAAAGGCATGGATGTTTGTAAATGTATAGTGTCGGTGCGGCATGGAGGCACTCCAAATATGTGGCGAGCCGAAAGTCATCTCGTGTGGTTTGGTGAAAAGGTCTTCTCTTGTGGTTTGGCTGACTACGTCAGACAAGTGAGCATAAGCAACAACATAATTTAAGCGTGGTTGAAAAATTATTCAGCGCAGCAATGTTGAAATGCTAACAAAAGAATGTATAATAATTTTGATGGTCGAATACAAAATGTTTAAATATGTATTTAAATAAAATTACTAACTGTTCATTAATAATTATTAGTTATAGCTTTAGTTAGGCTATTATTATTGGTAATTAGTTTTTTTTTAAGCAGGAGATGTGAAAAATATGCAATGCCCTCACTAGGGTTCGAATCCCGGACCTCTCCATACGCGTTCACTATGAATCCAATTACACCACTAGGCAAGTGGGAAAGAAGGGAGAAAAGACCTTGTAATGTTTTAGTAAAAGTGTTCCGAATAAAAATTCCTTCAAAATTCTCAAACTAGAGCACTTGTTTCTCGCTATTTAACAAAAATTCTCAATTTATTGTATTTCTGCGGTTAATTTTTTTACGCTAAAGCGACAGATTAAAGAAAGTTTAGTTTTTTAGGGAAAGGCATCGCAAAAAGAAAGCGAACGCAAAACTAAATATATGACTCTATAAGGTATTTCTCCCGCCTTCTTCGCATGCCTTCGTGGTGTAGTGGTCTGCATGCTCGACGCGTAACCGAGAGGTCCGTGGTTCGATTCCCGGCGAAGGCGTTGCTTATTTTTCACCTTTCCTGCTTCGTAATAACCTAATGTTTCTACAACTCTAAAATTTATTTAAAGAATAAACTTTATTACTTTATTGCTAAGAAAATTTACTACAGGATGCACCAAAAGTAACTTTAAACTGTAAAAATTAATACAAAATTAAAACGTTTAAATGGTAGTTGCATCACACTTATGAATTCGGAATACTTTCGCCAAAAAAAAAAAAAGTTGGTATATTTTTTAGTCGACAGACAGTGCTATACTGACATAACTATCCTACAGATGGCATTCAACAGATATAGTCTTTCTTTCATGTTGTACAACTGTTCCATTGCACGGTGTTTCTCATCAAGTGTTTTGTTATAAAATATTTTGTTGGTGGTGTTTTGCCAAATATTTTGGATCAGTAGAATGATGTTTAATTCAGCTCACATCCTTCTACGACGAACCATTCATTTTTTACGACATTTTAAAAGATTTAGTTGATTTTGGTGCACACCTTACTGGCAATTTCATATGGAAATTATACAAATTCAGCAAACTGCAAGCGAGAAAATCTTGCGCGACTAAGACCTGTCGTTAAAATATATAAAAATACGCTTAACGTTCCTTAAGCATATGAATATCAAAGATAACTACAGATGTAATACAAGTTTTTGTCTTCGTAATTCTTTGGAAGATTAAAGCAATTTAAACTGTGTTCTCAAAATACTCAATTTCAGAAATTTCTAATGAAGAGAAAATTTTACGCTTACAATTTATAAATTTTTTATACATTTGTTTTTAATTTAAACGATTCTGAAATGCAGAGTCTGCCATTTCAATCACATACTGAATAATTAAAATGCCAAAACGAACTCCTTCGTAGCCCGTTTAGTCATCGTCAAGAATGAACGATATCCAGCTAATACACTCATGTCCAAAATTATGTTCACATGCATAAATTCACGGATTTCTCAGAGACTATGACT
>KL822286.1:0-10042 GCA_000611955.2 Stegodyphus mimosarum | reverse complement strand
CACATAAGGTTTCACAGTTTATGCTAACGAAAAGAGTCAGGAGATTGAAGGAGAAACCTTATAGGGGGTGGAGGGTAAAAGTATGTTAACCCATTCACGAGCCGGTCCTTCAGAACGAAATGCTTCGAAAACGGCTGTGTTGTTGTCTAACAACTCCCTCCAAAAACGTCTCTTTCGCTTTCAGGAAACGCTGTTAAGATGGGCCATTGCCTAAAGCGGTATGTTCGGTTCCCTTCAGAGTGATGGAAATGCCGTAAAATGACCTCACCACTAATGAATGGCAACTTGCTCACTACTTGTTCTGTTAGTTTTGTATCTCGAAATCGTTTTCCCGCAATTTAGCTTGCATTCTTGCCGTAAATTCTTGATTATTCGACGTGTTTTAAGTGTTCACTTTTTCATCATTTAGTTTTAGTTCTTTGTTTGATTACTGGTAGAGTAGTTTATTTCGTGAAATTAAATTTTAATACTTTTTTTACCGACCCAGTTTTCTTAACATTATCAGTCCATATGTATTTGGGATAATAATGCAATATTCCTCAGGAATTTTTCCAAAATTTGATATACCTTTTTATATTTAGCGCTGAGTTTTTGTTCCAGAAATTGTTCGCTAACAGTCAAACTAATCCTCGTAATGCCTGATCTTTTGATCATAGAATTGATCAAACAATAATTTTCTTAGTGAATATTTTTCAAAATTTTAAAGCAATTTATAAATTTTGGCTGTTTTTTAAAAGTATTTCGGCAATTTCAGCTATTGTGCATTTGTTAGCAATATGGAATTTTAAATCAAAATTTAACTGAGTTGCCTTGAGACACCGCATTTCTAAATCAACAGAAACTCAGGTGAATTTGCAATCTTACGCTAGACTAGAGACAACTATTTTTCAGTGTTCAAATATAGGATTTTCTCGCTTTTCCGCATTTTACAGATTAAATGTACATAATTTTTTTTTCAGTGGCGGGTACTTGCCTATAACGGCATTGGCCGCTACTAAGGCCAGGAGTGTTGGCCATTTTATTGTGGAGGCATCTGATAGATGGCCACCGATAGCTCCTATGAGAGGGCAGACAATTTTGCATCCATGCCTTCTCTGGGATTCAAACCCTGGTCCTAAAGTATCGCAGTCAGTCTTCCCTAACCGCTATACCGTTTAGGCGGCTAAATGTATATAAAAAACATATGAAAATCCTTTTTTATCTTATCCTTTTTATAATATGAAAATTCACATAGTTGAATGAACTGTAACTTTTTTTTTAAACTTTTATAATATTTCCGCTCGCACGTGACGAAGTTTGAATTTGTGGAACTCCAATTTACAAATTACATCATGAAATTACAGTATATCAAGGAACAATTGAAATTAGGGTACTGAAATGACATAGAATATAAGAATGGTTATAGTCAATTTAAATAAATTTTTGTGTGTAAATTTTCATTTAAAATTTACCATTATTAGCAGTCTTGCAGTTTTATTTAACTTGGGATTACCATATAAGAATTATATTAGCACCTCAACATAATTTAGAGGAATAATAGAAGTGATAATATGGGAAAACTAGATTGGCTTAAATACCAAAAGTCAAGCATTCGTAATTAAATAAATAAACAATAATAAATACTGAATACCTGCCCTTTTGTTTTATTTTTAATCATATAACCAGGAATATTTTATTATCTAGAAATTATTTTTTACTTTTCAAACTATTTAACTAAAACTATGTAACTTTTTCAATGTATTTTATATGAACGAGATAACACAATAAAAATGTTTTACTAATTCAATTCACTGTTATAAATCGAAAGATGCTGCCGAATTTCTATTTCTTTTTCAAAAATTATATAAAATGTTTTGACTGAATACGATTAAATGAGTTTTTCAGTTGTACTTTTTTATGTACCCTAATATCACTCAGCAGAATATTGTTTACCGTTAACAAATTATATCTAGAGGAATTAAGTTTTGAAGGAAGACAATGAAATCAATTGTTTCATTTTATGCTTTATGTATCTATTTCTATGAAAATGGAATCTAGCTACGGAATTTATGATTTGTATAGGAATTGGAAATTGACATATTGATAAAACGTTTCAGGGCATTAGAAACTGATATGTTGTGATAAATATATTAATCATACTTCTGTAGAGAAAAAGGTATATTAATCATACTTCTGGAGAGAAATCCTATAATAACCAGGATATTTATCCTAACATTTTTCTATTATGATATGGCATTACCAAACTACGGCTCTTCGGTCCGTTAAATATGGCTTAGGTGGAGTAAATACGAGTATTATTTTTTAAATACTATTATTCCAGATGAAACAGAAACCGTGAAATGATCTGAACTTAAAATAATTTTGCTTTTTAAAGCTATGTGAACGGAAATGTTAAACAGTTTCAAAATGAAGGTCATTTCTGCACTTTCAAGCCGTGGCAGTACTGTTTTTAGAACAGATTGAAGACTTTAAAAATACATTAGCACCAGGCAATGTTAATGATACAGCTAAAATCCTTACTCAAGGGTTCTACGTCTATGTTTAGTGTAACTGGCACTGCAAGAAGCAAAACATATCAGGTTATCCAATCCACACTTAATTAAATAAGAATATTATATATGCATTTAAAATATGTATCCTGATCAGATA
The DNA here is from genome assembly GCA_000611955.2 of Stegodyphus mimosarum. Lineage (NCBI taxonomy): Eukaryota > Metazoa > Arthropoda > Arachnida > Araneae > Eresidae > Stegodyphus > Stegodyphus mimosarum. The sequence goes on along the minus strand of KL822286.1, from coordinate 7,393 downwards.
CTAGTTGCAATGGAAAACTAAACTACTGTTTGTTTATGCAGTAGCCCTACTAAAAGCTGACAGCTTACTTGAAATAAATTTTGAATACTGAATACAGCTTCTCCACAGAGCGTTTTTTCCCGTTTTATTTGTCTTAGAGCTCAAATTAAAGGAATATCATTAATTCTCTTTTCCAGTTCACTGTCTCCTTTAGACGAATAAAGAAACTTGCGTATTCTTGTAAAGAAATACTATTTTTTTGTTACTTAATTTATTACTATTAAAATGATCCAAATCAGAATCAAAATTTTATTTCTTTTAGTTAAACAAAAAAAAGAAGTTCAGGTTTCTATCTGCTAAAAATAATGGCTAGATACAACACATGGAAAAGAAACTTTATTTTGATTAAAATGTAATTTTGGCATCGCAGGAAGTTATTTTTCTGAATGCGGCCTAAGAGTAACACAACGTTTCTTCAAACTTTATACTAAAAAATGGTTACGTTGCTTTATATATCTCATTCTAGCTCTTGCTAAATCTGCTTCCGATTCTTCGTTTGCTGAATTTAATAACTGGCTTCTATTCATATGAAGTTTGGCTACGCCTGGTCTGTAGCTAGCCCGTTCGCCGAGATATGAACCCTGGACAAATTAACAGTGTTCAACATTACCAGTGTTGCTATCCCCTCGACGATTCCTGTGTTGCTCATTTGAAGACTGAATTATCCCATTTTAAATAATGGTGCATTTACTTCATTTGTAAAAATTAATAAAGAAAAAAGTAACTTTCATATTTGAGAAATTTCGGAAAATGTCGTAGTTTGTCAGATGAGAAATAAAGTAACATTAACAAGTACATAAATGTGATGAAAGAATTTGCAACGTGGAGTGGCATAGTTTCGGATTAAAGCCGATTTTTTTTTGTTTCTGTTCTTTGTATTAAAATAAATACAGGCCCTTTTTCATCAAAAAATACTTCATGCTTTCATCTGTCTACCTAAATGAATAGTCATTATGTAATTTTTCCTTAATTATAACCGTAATTCATAGAAAAAGTAAAGTGGAGAGTTGGATAGTATATCAATTGATTTTATTTGTAAATGGAATGAAAATATTGGCATTCCCCATACGTCATAGTTGCAAACTGCGTCTGCAATTTTTCTGTAATCTCATGATTTTGAATGAAATGAATTTTTCAATTAGTTAATACATTATACATAATTTAAGTAGAAAACTGTCCGAAATAAGAATAGCCCAATTTCTAGGCACGTTTTCAATACAAAAATTCACTCAAATACGAAAAACAAGAAAGAAAGTGCAGTGAAACCTCTCACCCAACCCCTTGTAAAAGTGACCAACATTTCCGAGAATGTACATAAACAATGGTGTCGATAATTCGTCTAAAAGACTGACACCTCTTTATACGACGGCACCATCAAATACATTATTAAAGGTTGTAGATTCATAGGGTTTTCTTCAGAAGGAGAAATGTTAGAAATCAACTCTGCTTCCTTCTGGATTCGAACCACTGATCTTCCAGTGCTAGTTGGACACGTTATAGCTTGCATGACGGAAACACATACGGTATTCCTTATATTCTTTTCTACCTGAAGGATGACTGAGTAGAAGCGCAAAATTCAGTCAACCAAATAACAACGGTCTTTAAATGTGGTGGTGTTTAAATATGTGGTGATCTCAATCAACCAAATGTGTACAAATATATGTGTACAAATAAATAAATCTCGCTACACGTATGTGTATATATATCCTGATTCCATTTTTAATATGCTAATGATTTTCTTCATTTCAATAGAATTCTAACTACTTTAGTCAAAGGAGATAATACACTAAGTAATATATTACAATATATATACATATATGCTATGTGCTTTGTTCATCCCGTCACTGTAATTCCACATCTGTATCATTACGAATCCAATTTCAAAATATTGATCTTCAAAACTAGGTATTGTGTTCTTTGATTATAGTTAATAGTAAAATTATAAATGTCTTCTATTTCATAGCGACTCCAGCCATGCATTGTCGATATATTATCTATATATATACCCTAAGATGTATTTTAATTCTTGCATTACTTCCTGAGCCAGAGGGCTCATTCCATTTTGTGCTGATATACAGATTTGAGTTAAAATTGTAAGTTTTTGCTTCCACTGAAAGAAAGTTTTTATTTTTAAATAGTAATGTAACAGATGGAGTGACTCATCCTTTAAACGGCGCATCTGCTTTTCGGTCACGTGATGCGTGATTTACAAAACCATAAACATTTCTTTTTTCTTACAGTCATGTGACTTAACGAACGTTAGTGGAGTATTTGAAAGCTCAGCGCGAGCTATGTAACTTAAACCTCTCTTACATTTTATTTCTTTCTTATGTGTTAAATCATTAATAAATTAGTGTTCGTCGTACTTAATGGTCTTCATTATATATATTAAAGCCCCGAGATTACTCTATAATGAATAAGAATAAATATATATGTGTATGCGTTAAATTATTTAATTAAGCAGATGCGCCGTTTAAAGGATGAGTCACTCCATCTGTTACAGTAATTGTATTTGCATTTTCATAATGCATTATGATCTCTTTGGCATCTAAATACTATAATGTAATATTCTAACGCTTAATCAAGGAAAATAATCTTTCATAATTATGCTTTATCTTACTTTAAGGAATAACATTTATCTCAGTGGAGAGATCAATAATGGTGTGATTTGAACAACTTTAAAACTTTTAGTAATTCCTTAGCCCTTTGCCTGAAGTTGTGTATAGTCACGTAGTATAAAATCACGTTTCACATGGAAAAAATCACGAAATCTTCCCTACAGCCAACATATTAACCCGAACCCGAGGCCAGGTCAAAATACTTGTAATCATGTCTTTTATCCACATAGCCAGTGGTAAACTTTTCAAACTTACATTTGTTCTTCTTGCAGTTATAAGTAGAAATGTAAACACACAGATACTGCGCTTGTTAAAGTTAGTACAGTCTGCGGCTGATTCTATATCTACCGAGGTGATTTCGAAACAAATCTGAAAAGTAATAAATTATGTCACCTGCTGAGTCATCGAAATTTTCTATATTTGTTTACTGAAACTGAAAATAGAATGATTTTCTTTAAAACTGCAATTGAATCATTACATTGAGTAATCTTCAGTGTTATGTAATTAGTGCCCTAAATATAAAAGTATGTAAAAATTAAATTAGGAATTACAACCAATCATTCCATAGAAATATGCCATGCCTGTATTAATCTAGTAACTAGCAATTATTCATGAACGTTAGAGTACACATGTCATATAACAATTTGTCAGCAATACAGGTATCATTAATTTAAAGGAGATAATTTCGATATGCGTGTTTTAGTATAGTTTTTCTCTCATTACTTTTAAAGTAAACATATAAGTTGAAATAATTTTTCTTTCTTCTGCTTTCATTTACTTATTTCTTAAAATAACTGCACTAAAATCAGAGTGATATTATTAATAACTCTCCTTCATCATATAAATATAAAATTTATCCTTTATATAAATAACTGAAATGCTTAAATTTGACATTCTAATAAATATTTTATAGCAACTCACTGAAAAATTCAACTTCTTTAAAAATGCAGGAAAATGAATTAAATCCTGAATTTTTCTAGTCTTATGATAATAAAATTTAAAAATAATCAATTGTATATCCGTATTGGTTATAAGAAATTATCTCATTCTTCTTTTCTCTCGTGATGTAAGTGATAGTAGATCGGACTAGCAGTCGGAAGGCCTGCGGTTCATATCCTGGTGACAGGATAGCGCATTTTAAGTATTTTCTCCTCAGAAAAACATAATGTCTTTCCAATGGCACCCGAACGAAAACGTGACAGACGATAATTCGTCAACTCATGAATTAGGCCGACAATGTCTCGTGCTTCTTCTCACTCGCCTTTTAAATAAAAAAAAAAGAAGAGTAAGAAATTATACCATTCTCTCTATCTTGCTATAAATGGATGTCTTTCCACCTAGAATTTGGAAGACCTCGTTGCTAGACCTTGTTGTTGTGAGGGCACTGTTGAATTTTCGCATTTCTTGCTTCCAAAAAATCCAGTGTTTCTGCATGGTAGCTTCCTGTTTGTGCAGCATTCAAAATTATTCCGCTTTCACATATTTTTCAAATTTACTTTTCCTTGTATCGCTTTTCCATTGTCGTATGTTGATAGGTGAAACAATGCAGATTTCTGCTTACTTTCTTAAGCCTGCGTATCGTCAGAAAAATATACTGTCTCATTTAAAAATGGCTTTAATGCTGCAAATGTATTTTATTGTTTGATTCTATTTTTCCTTTTTCTTCTTTAAAAGTTTTATTTTTCTTTCATATATTTATTACATTTTAATCCAATAGTCTTTCAAATACTAAAGCGATAAAAAAGTTCTTTGATTTCTAGATAAATGAAACTCTTTTATAGTAGATTTTCGTAATGGTTGAATTCTGAGGGAAAAAGGAAATCAAGATGTCTACAAATGAACAAATGTACATTCCTCGTTCAGTGATGTTTCTGTTTACTGAGGAATTAACACCATCTGAGGCCTGTTTTCGCCCAAAGGTTCGGTCTTTGCGTGAAGGGGGAAACTCGAAAAGCAAGACAGTAACGTTTCATTCATGAATGGGCAATCTGCAAGAAGCATTAACTGCCCAGTGACCCACTTTTTATAGATTCAATATATAATTCTAAGATAAAAGTATATAAGTTAGTAAAAGGGGGGCGATGTAAGGTGATTTCGCTACTTTTGATTTTTAGAGTAGGTCCCTAAATATATTACTGTCTTCCCTGTATTTAGATTTGCAAATTTTACTAAAGCACGCGATATCTATCTTCCAAAATAGAGATACTCCACTTCCGGCGAACTTTCCAAGAAAAACGTACTAGCATTTAGTTTCCATATAGAGAAAAATCATAAAAATTCCACTGATCATAAAAATTCCAGCTGATCTATTCCGTCGCTGAAAGTAGAAGCCTACAAGACTTGAAAGTGTTCTGTGACTTCAGCAACTAGATTTCTCACTTTGATTTTGGAACTAGAAATATGATTAGAAAGATCTCCACTAGAGGAGATCTTAATTCATTATTTTTTCACACATGTAAAATCTGGTTAAATATGTTTCCTCGTTTATAAATTACAGAAGTTTTTTTCAATAATTCCTGATATTTTAATTTTCCATGTATTTTTTTTTCCTGTAGCAGGTCTAAATAATCGTTCATTAAAACCACATTAATTTTGACATTCTGAAAATGAGACAAATGAGGTGAACCCTTTCATAATTTATTAATCATTAGCATTTAAAAAAAAAACTTAACTTGGGTTTAAAATTACCTCAGAAGCGATTTTTTTATTTCTTAATTTAGTGCCATACAGTCTGGTAATAGTTATTTCCCCTATTATACTACGGTCATATCACTAGCCGATAAAACCGCTAAATACTGGTAGTTCGCCTTAGATTCTAACCTAGACGAACGAATGCGATGACTGCATGGTATTTTCCAATGTGTAACATGAATATGAGCCATTTCTCGTTAGAAAGCCCTCTACGAAGGCATCTCTCTCATTAAAAGCATATAGTCCTCGTGTGCTTTGATGTATCCACATAATCCTAACCCTCAAACTACTGCACCTGTCACACGAAATCAAGATGAAAGATTTCTAAACATGATTTTAAATCGGTCTACAGGCCCACCCCAGTTGTTTAACCTAAATTTAATGTTGAAAAAAAATGCTGAGCATATATCCATTTAAAGGATAAACTAAAAATCTCAAAAATTTTAAGTTTGCCTCATTTTACAAGGCGCTAAATAGCTTTTGAAATAAAATTTGCATGAATTTTTAACATAATTTCTGATTTTGGGCCGAATTTTTAAAAAAATATAGATCTCTTCGATTATTTGAGGTAAAAGGATTCTTGGAAGTAAAAGACTGAACCAAAAGGAGAAAAATAATTTTTCGTATAGATTAATAGTAATAAGAGATTACTTAAGCCTCTTTGCAAAATTCCTGTGCAATTTTATAACGAGAATAATAGGTTCTTAAACAACGAAATCAGGTAATCGAATTGCGTTGTCAAAAGTATAAGATTTATAAATTTATCAAGAGATCTTCACGTTTTTATTATTCGTGATATAAATTTGTAGAATTTTTTAAAGAAAATTATTTAATCTCGAGTTTCTATTAAATGACAGGATGTATTAGTTTTCTCGTTTTAATTCATTATTGATTTTCTTAGTTATAAATAAAAGTTTATTTTGTAAAATCTTCTTTTTTTAATTCAATAACTGCTCTAAATCGGAAATTTTTAATTCTCTTTATACATACATTCACTCTGCAACTGGTAATAAATTCGTTTCTTTAGAGTCGCTGAAAGGCCTTTATCTCCCCGCGCTAATGACAGCCATTGCCCATTGTCGTCAGAGGGCGTGGACCCTTGTCCCCTTAGGCATTGGGGGTAGGAAGAGATACAAAAATCTGTGTTAGTCCTTCTTGACGTATCTTTTCATCATTACAAAAACACGGGACGGTCCGTTTTCGAGGGCACATTTAAACTAACAATATTCCGTGTCCAACCGTTGAGGAGCTTGCATAAAAGAACGAGATAATCTCGGTCAAACCGTTAAAGGGTTAAATAAACAAAATTGGCTCGTGTCACAGACTATTCCGAGGGTATTTCAAAGCCAAGTTAGCCTCCTTTCTACGAAACATGCGAAAACGCCTCTTTTTCATTTCACATCCTTCTTAAATATCGCCTGCTCGGCTTGTGTTTCCCGTATTTCGTTCATTTCCAGAAGGGAAATCTTTTCGTGTTAAGCGATTTTCGTTTGGTGTTAAAAGAAAAAAAAATGCATAGCAGTTTGTATTATTTCGCGTTAACCGATATTTCGTTTTAAGCGTTTTCGCGTTAAACGTATTTCGCTGTATATCTAAATTAAGGAAGTGTGTTCCTTCTTTTATATATGTATAACAAAAGGAGCACATTTCCCTTTATAATCTTTTGACAGTCGTCAACGTTTAAAAAATGATAAACTACGCCAAAGTAGTAACCCGTCTTTTTTTGAAAAAAAGAAAAAAAAAGACTCACTACAACAGACAAACAGTTCGCGTATTTAGGATTCGTTCTTTTCGATTCGGATGACGGATCGAACAACTCAATGCGCGGTTAATGTTGGTGCGAATAGCATGAACCCCGTCGTCGGTCGTGTAGACATTTTGTATTTGTAAGACAGTTTCGACAACCTAACTCTGAAACACTGAACGCAACTGATAACGATAACCAATTGATTCAAACAACACTTAAGGTTGCCATTCACATGCAGACAGACAAAGAAGACAGATGTCTTGTTTTGCACCCGCTAAGTCTTTCTGCACCGATGGAC
>KK121595.1:16335-45719 GCA_000611955.2 Stegodyphus mimosarum | reverse complement strand
GTTAACCAAAACTGTAAAGAGAACAAATTAAATGACTACAATTACTTTTAAACAAGCCAAAGAAACTTAAGTTCAACTACAAAAATTAAAACAAATTAAACTTTAAGTCTGAAGCAAAATAAGTTAAATCATTACCTTTAAAACAATTTAAATCACAACTGAAATAAGTAATACATAACAACGATTTAATATTTTCAGATATTTACTAAGGTTTTAATTTTAAGTTTTTTAATAAGTATAATTAATTTAAAATAATTTTAAGAAAAGTTATCCAAAAAATAATTTTACCAAAACATACCATGATATCACGCAACATGCGTAAAAAATGATGTGATATTTTCCAAATTACATGGCTAAAACTTTTTATAACTAAAATTTTAAATAATAAATTCATTTAACTGCTATTCTTAAAGTTGGTTCATTGAGAACTGAACATTACGCCAGAGCTATCAGTATCCGAATACGTAAAGCTTGAAGTATTACCAAGGAGTATTAGCGTATTGAATTATCTAGGCGAAAATCCTCAGGAAGGATTACTTAAGAGGAAAAGTCTAGTATTTGCATTATATATGTAGAAACTGGTTGTGAAATTTCAGAATCACGATACCAAAATGTGTATTGAATTGTATAGAGATAGATATTTTAATTATTGTTCCGCACTGCTGCTGCAATAACCCTGAATATAGAGAACATTAAGACTTAATTTTAGTGTGCCTTATTAACCTAAAATTTGAGAAAAGATAAATGTTGACTTCGCCATGCATAGTACCCAAAATGAAAGCGTAATATTTTCACCTGTGAAATATGTATTTATTTAAAGCATTAATGTTGCAGTAGAAATTAAGATATATATTGGTCACAAGAAACCTGAATTACACCAGTCACAGAATGGTATTCTCGAGTTCGTCGTAGAGGAACAGATCATCGAAATAAGCGATTTCTTTAAACATCCCTAAAGTCACCAATTAAATTTCGATGTCATGCTGATAGAATTCTATAAGACTTGGTAGGAAAGAAAAATGCCCTGCTATTTTTTAACAAAATGCTCTGCTTGGTCGAATTTTGTCTGTATTGTAAAGAATTTGTTACTGCAACCAATCTAAATTTAAGAATTCTTTTTCATTCTATCAGTATGTGCGGTGATGAAAAGATTATCTTGATTAAAGACTATTAAACATGTTCACAGGTATGAAAATAAGTAATTATATGAAGGAACACGAGGACTTACTAATGAAAATTGGGGTGCCGAATCGGCCTGAAAAAGAGTTGCCAGACATGTTTTGCAGCCTTCATACACGCGTGCGAGCGTAAATAGGCTTGCACACTGTACACCAGCGATAAAACACTGTATTAACCAGCGATATTTAACGAATTAGATCACCCAAATCATGGAAAAACAATCCGCTCATGGAACAGACATGTGTCTGAGTACGTAAGTATAACATAGCGTGCACTTCCACTGTAATAAATAAATTTTAAACAATTTAATAATATCAGTATTTTTGAATAACTCTGAATATAAATAATTCACATATAAACGTATATTTCACCATATGTTTATATGCATTTATGCATATTTTTGATAAAGGTGAAAGCGGCTCTATACAAACTAGTCATATGTAGAGAGATGATGCGCATTCTTCCGTTACTCACTCACTTTCCCACGATGTATTCGATTTATGTTGTTTACTCCGCAAGCTTCTCGTACCTTATGTTTTTGCCGTGATATCTTCGACGGACATTTTATAATGACCGGGTTCGACCTTGCTGAATCCTCTTTGCTCCAACAGCTTTATTTTTAATAAAATTTATCAGCTTCCACAAAATTCCAAAAATTTCATTATTCAGCAAATTTGATGAAAATTTGTCTTCCCCCATAACACGTTTTGCAAAAAAAAAGTGTAAACATTGAACAAGCTTTGTAAAAATGTGATAATATATATAATCTTGAAAACCGGATCACAAATTAATGTTAGCTTTATGGGATGATTTACGGGAGCAGCACAAAAGCTTGTAAAACTGAGTACCGTATACAGTTCAGTACGTAAGCCAAGAATGTTTTGCGAAGCACACTAAAAAAAGGCTAGAAAGTGATAACACACATAAAACAGAGTGAGACAACAACGAATACTAAGTTATCTTTATTTCAAAATGGGATGCATAATACAGAAATAGAACAGCGCCAGCTCAGTAGGTTGTAGAGCCCCCGTGGACGGAGATACACGAGGTAACCCGTCTAGGTACAGAATCAATAAGATTACGAATGGTGTTCTGAGGAATGGCTCTCCATTCTCTATCAACCATTTGCCACAGTCCGTCTTCTGAACGTGGCAACGGCAGGGTCTGCAAATGACTTCCAATTACATTCCAAATGTGTTGCATTGATGAGAGATCAGGAGGGAATGCTGGCCAGTGAAACATCTGTACACCTTGCAGAGTACGTTGGCTGATGCCAGCAGTGTATGATCGGGCGTTATCCTGCTGATGAAAGGGCTTTGGGCACTCCCTGAAGGTAGGGCAGTGTCACAAGCGGCAGCACATCATTCACGTATCATCAGGCTGTCGTAGTGCCCTAAATATGAACTAGAGGTGAGCTGGAAACGTCCGCAATTGCGCCCCAAACCATGATGCCGCGTTGTTGCGCGGTGGGAGCATTCCACAACTGTTGCCAGTTGAGCCTGTCTCCACATCGACGCCACACTCATACGCGTCTACTATCGTTGGAGAAACAGAAGCGTGACTCATCTGAGAACAGGACGCTGTGCCATTTTGTCATCTACATCGCTCAAGCCCGCCACCATAGCAAAAATTGACGTCTATGATGTGGGGTCAATGGCAGTTTTTCTAACTGACGCCGCAAGTGCAGGCCACTAGCTAACAATCGAAGGCAAATGGTTCTTGTCAGTATGGAAATAGGATGTCCTGAATATGCTGCAGAATAGAGGTAGAAATGGCTTGCGAGTCGATCCACGGTTGCTCACGTCACTTCGGCTGCACCGGCACACCTCGAATTTACCACATTTCCTTGTTCCAACCATCGTCGCCACAGCCGGTGCACTGTAGATTCGTACAGGTTTGTGTCAGCTCAGATTTGCGGTATAGACGAGCCTGCCCTCCTCATTCCGATCAACATGCCCCTCGTAAAATAGTGTGTCTGCTGAAACTGCCTCAGCTGACGACGGGCCTGACATTTTATGCTATTACAGGCGTCCGCTGAGACGGGATCAAATTTTCTATGATGAATTCCCTAGTAGGAATAACGGCACGAAAATTTCCCTAGTAGGAATAAGGGCATTATTCTGTAGGTTCCTTCCCTTCTATCGTCTTCAAAAACTGCGCATTTCACATCATTCTCCTAACTCGGCGATGTACGCCTGAAATTTGCATAATTTTTGGCCCACTCGTTCTTGGTGTTGCATTTTCAATTTCAGGTGTGCTATTAGATTTTTGGGGTTGTGTATATGGAGAAGTTCAGCATTAACAAATAACTCGATCGCAAAAATGGTATTATATGTTAAATACTTGAAAAAGTATTTTTATTTTATTTATTCCTAATATACTTTAATTAAATTTCTCAATATCAATATCCAACCTAGAGGTTTCTTGCAATTCGTGAAATTTCTCTCTGCTACAAGCAAATCTTGGCAATGTCACCTTCCTCTATTTGATCACTAATTTCGTTAACACTTATACAGAAAAAATATTTTCAATTTCATCGATAACTGTGCTTAGCAAAAGCTGTAAATTTTACTTCAAAGCCTGGAAAAAGCACAATTTTTTTCCGCTTGACATCACTGAATGTATAGTGAAAATAAGGAATTGTTCTTGACTTGCAAAAACAAAAGGACAGTAAAGAGAATGAAAGTAGTCGGATGGCAAAGTATTCGCCTCATAATTCACGAATTTTCAATTTTTGCAACAAAATCATACTTATCGACTCATTGCAAGGATTGCCATTTATTGTGAAATATGCTATTATTCTCAGTAGAGAGATCTTGAAAACACAAGTCCACTGGATTTCGTTGTGCATATTTATTCATCTCTTCAAGGAAATAAGAGCTTCTTTAAATTAATATCAGATATAACAATTAAACGCAATCATACACTCTGGTCTGTGTCTGTCAAGCAATTTTAAATACTTTTTAACATAATACATCTTGAAATCAAATTACTCAAGTGACATTCAATAGACAATTATAATTTTATGTATCGTATTATTTACTTACAAACGGCAAGGCAGTAATTGCTGAACATTAGTCGTTCTACCCACATTCAAATCGAACGAATAGCCGTTTGTAGGTTTTTCCATGTGTAATATGAATATGAAACCCAGTGCCGAAGTGGCTAGCGCGCCACGCAGCTGCATCACAGGTCCGGGGTTTGGTCCTGGGGCTGAGAAGGTTGACTTAGCTTTTCATCTCTTAAGTGGGTCAATAAAATGAGCATCAAGTTCGCTTGGGGACCAAACACCTGGTGTTCTGGGACAAGCTAACCACTTCTCAGGGCATATGCTGTCGCAGTACGAGGCCCTGAAAAGGTCAAGAAAGCAGAAAAGAGCACTGCAGGCCATGGCCTATTAGGGCTGTTACGCCACTGAGTTTAGTTTCTTAATATGAGCTAGATTCCCTAAAGAAGTCCTCCCCGAAGTTATCCCGCCTCTAACCAAATAGCTCTCATGTACGTTTTCGTAATCTTAATAAACCTGAGGTATACTCTGCTATCACGTATGCGATAAAATAAAAATAATAATTAAAAAACACATAATGAACCATTTTATCAATATCTAAATGATTTTAAAAACTTAACTGGGTTATTATATTGCGCTCAGCAATATAGATTGGTGTTATGATTATTTTTAAGGCTGTGTTAATCTACAGTCGAAAAGTGAGCAAGTTGCAGTAAAAATATTTCATAAAGTTATTTCCTCATAGAGAAATAATTTTTACATATATCGCTGTACCTATTTGTTTACACCTACAAGCAGAATATGGGACGTTTTATAGGGAATAAATTTTTGTTTAAAATTGAATGGATTAAAAACGACATTAAATAGTAGCTAAGATTAAACATTGAAGTAATTAGGAATAAATTTCTAATTTCTTCTAGTGTTTACGTAGTTAAAAATTCTGGACAATAAATTCATAAATAGCTCATACTTCTATAAAGAGTACTATTTTTTTCGTGCTCTAAATGTTTGAACAGCCCCTTTCAAGAAAGGCTCTTAAGAGTATTTCCTTCTGAAACTTTTGGAAGTAGTGGAAGTAACTTGGAATGCATGTATTTCAACTTTTACTGTGAGAAGAGCTGAAACACAGTTTGGTGACATAGATCAAAAATTCCCTAAGCAGGATTGAGATTTGTTAATAAATGCCATCTTACTAAAGGCATCATTTAAGTGCGTTTGGACTAAAAGTACAAATGAAAGGGAACAAAGTGTCTAAGAGATACACTAGCGCGATTGGATTTCCCTGCGCTTTTCATCTCACTAGTTCGTCAATCAGAATAAATTCCCGTGGGTGTCAGTCTGCAATGAATAATAACCAAAAATGAGCCATTAATTATAATTTGGAAGGAAAGTATTTTAAAGCTAAGTTACAAAACAAGCTATGTTACAAAATGAACATGCAAAATGAACAGTTTTTCTGTACATTTAAATTATATACATGTATAGGAACTTACTATATAGCACTAAATTTCATTATGAGATTTGAGAAATACAGAACACTGACAAATTTTGCCTGAAATAACATAAAAAAAATAAATAACATTAAAATACTTTATACATGTATAATATCATTCATTTACTCTTTATATTCATATAACGTTAAAAAACTTAATCAAAGAAATGTTTTTAATAATTCGTGAATTACGTTCATTTCAAACGCTTGAACAACATGAAATAAGGCTAAAAATACTTTTAAGTCGGTTCTGTAAAATCGAATATTTAAATTTTATTTTTAGGACTTAATAAAGATTAAACTTAAATTGCAATTTTTCTATCTTTAACATCGATGATTGAAATTACGTTTTCGTTAACATTAAACTTTAAGGAGTTTGTAATGCTTAGATAACATAGTTAACAGAAAATAAAACAAAAGAGAAGTACAGGAGATTCTTATTTAGAGGATTCAATATTTAACTTATCAGAGACATTTTTCTTATACCCTGTTTTTCAAGTGGTTCGATTACATTTTAATATATTTTTATACAGTTCATATATATATAAACAGGAGTTCATATTTAGAACCAGCCACATAATGGTTCAAGTATGTTTGTTCGGAATAGCTATGTTTGTGTTTCAAACTACATTTTCATTTAGAATAGCAGAAAAGATAATTGAGTAAACGTGAGCAATCGTTGCCAAAAGCGCTTTCTCAAACTCAACAAATCTGCGTTTGTAGACTTTAATTAATTTGCAATTTGTAGAAAACTGACGAAAGTAGAAGTTGTAGTAAGGCCAAAATAATAAGATCACTAGGTTAAATAGCCTTACAGTCAGCGGCATCAGACTTTAAATAATTCAAAAACAAAGCTTTAATGACCTTGTGAGGGGTTTTAAAATTTTAAACGAAGTAGAACTAAACTCGTAGAATAATTTTTAAATATCGGAAAATTTACTCACAAAAATGTTGTTGGTGGTTCAGTTTCTTCTTCCTGCCTACTGGGAAAGAAATGCAGTCTGGTATGGTGCACAAACATTTTCACAATGTTAGATTCTATGCATAAAAATCTTTTATTTCCCCATAGCATTTTGCATAGAAATAGCATTTCCACATATGCATATAAAAGTTGTAATGACACATTTATTACTTTAAGCTCTCCAATTTAATTGTGCAGGAAACAGTGAGATGTCTATGTTACGAACACGCAACTTCTACCTCTGCAAATTAGTTAATTTAATCAACACAGCAGACCACAAAATCTTATTCAATTTAATAATTTAAGTTACAAAATTTAAAGCACAGCGTTCTGGAGAGTTTTCACCTATTATTCTACACAATGCCTGTACAATAAATTAGCATTATTTACAATTTTAATTACTTTAAGAAAGTTTTGACTGTTTGATTACTACTACAGAAATTCTTTGTAGTCAATAATTTTGCGGTAACACGCAAAATAAATTTAGCAATTTAGATTAAAGTTTTCGAAACACACAGCATTTTATCTAACAACGTTGCATTCAGAAGTCCTCATTTGATATAAAACGTAGCTTATAGCAATTTGACATACGGAAAACAAATACAACTTCTCTTAATAACAAATAAGCAAATGTCCACTTATCTTTGAATCGTAAATGTGCTATTTGTTAAATCTTATAATTTACCCTTCATTTTGTGAAAAACTCATCTCACATATAATTTCAGTTTGGATATAAAATGACAGCTATCTTGGCTAATTATCGTTTTCATCCTTCGTAGCCTTTCCCGCGTTGCTCATGCAAATCTCTGATCGGCGGTGGATTATGGCATTCTGTGGTTATTCCGGTTGCTTCCTTGTCAAAACTGTTTGAGAACTACTGGCTTGCTCATGGTTGGTTCTTTCCAACATCCTTGAGCTCTGGACTTTATGTCCTCCGACACTGTCTGGCATTCGCTCTTTCTAGCCGTCAGAAGCATGCTCTTTTCTGCAGCTGTAGGCTGACCTTTGTCATTTAGTGGTGCCACACTTGACCGCTTTGTGTTTTCTTTGATCCTTTCAGGACTAGCGTAGCGTATATGCGAAGAGCTCCGATTTATCTTTTCGACCCAGCGGCGTCGCGTATACGTAACTTGAAAACGGAACGTTCTTTTTAATTTTTAAATGCCAAAAGATGGTGCTAAATGGTAACGGTTTTCACATCGGTCAAGTCATGTGGCTGTTGACCTTCCTGTATGAGCGTCGGTTTCTGTTGTGTGCTTCTGGTTTTAACAGATATATTGGCGTAAACCAACTGGGAATCACAGCTCTTTAAGTTAAAGGGACACCGGCGTGTTAGTTTATTTCGTTAGGAATTTCGTTTTTTCGTTGTCTTTCGTTGTCTTCGTTTTTCGCTTTTATTCTTTGCGTTTTCATTATTAGAATGTGGGGAAATGCATCCAACTTAATATTTCTTTTTCTTCTTTTTTATCACGAGAATGTGGGAAAATGCTTCTAGCTGACTATAGCGGGTGTAACGTCACCGAACTTTCGTGATCGAAAAATTCATACCAGTTGTCCCCTTTTATATTTATTTTAAAACTGAATATAGATTTTCCTGGTGAATTGAAAGTAACTTTACAGCGTAATTAAAGAAGGGAAAAGATATCAGTTTTCCCGCCGCGTAATGCATCTTACTTTCTCAGCATATGCTCGGCGAAGAAAATTGTCATTGTCCTGTGTGTCGATTCTTTTGAATTATTTCACACACAGCACAATTATAAAATTGAAATTTAATTGCCTACAGATAATTATTGCTTAATTTTCTTTTACATTTCGTTATTGTAATTTTATTTTCATGCGCATAGTGTTTGTTTTCATGCTTAATTCGCATGTTTCATTTTTTTCTAGTACTGTGATATTCTTTATATTAATACATATTAATGATTAGTATATTAAATACGTAACTTCAGAAATGGAGGTCATTATATTAAAATGTTGATTTTATATGAATTATTTTGTAAAAGTAGGCTTACCTGCTGAAAATGCGTGGGACGCTGGCGATGTTCCATTTCCGGGGGTTCGGTCCCGTGGCTGCGCTTCGTTCTTCGCGCGCTGGTCAAAAATTCGGCCATTCTTTGGCGTTTTGTCAGCAATCATGATAGCATTAGATTATTTGATAAAGTCTTCCCCAGACTGACTTTAATTTGATGGGTCTGATCGACATTCTACAGAGGTTTTATCTAGAACTTCCTATAATAAACGAATGTCTGCCAGCACATAAAATATTTTTATCTGGTCAATACTTGCCGTAAATTCTACACTAAGATTTCCCATTCATTTTTCGGATTCTTATTTTGAATAATTAAAATACTTTTACTCCTTTAGGAGTTAAATACTGGTTTAAGGGTTTATTACTCTTAAGCCATTGTATCTGTGCCAGTAGTCTTATTTCCTTGACACAAATCCAGAAAACGTTTCTACTTCATGTATCGATGTTTCCAACGAAATTTCTCTTCGGAAAAATAAATCAAGCACTCTAACTTTGGTAATAAGCTTTTATCGATATAAATGGATGGTGAATATGGCTTTACACCTTTTTCCAATAACGAAAATTTGCCAAACAGAAACATACATCTTCTCACATTTTAGTAGTATTCCTTGCTTTAAGATCACTGAAAACTTTTAGAACAACTCTCAGCAGAAATACGGAAATTCCCCATGATAGCCTAAGCTTTCAGTTTCAGTGAAGCAGCTTGCATCAGCTATAAAAACCTTTGAGTGGTTATCTAATAGCTGGTGTTCATGAATCTTCAGGAATGCATTCCGAAAGCTTAATCACGAAGATCTGCATCACAATGCTTTACAGATATTTCATACAGAAGCTAGTTCGGAACTAAAAGTGTTAGGCAATTTCACCGCTCGGCGGCTAGTGGGCCTAAAATTTTCACATATATCAATTTGTGAACGAATGTCTACAGTATTCACTGTCATTCGTTTACAGCAATAGTAAGCTTGTAGAGACATTGGGTTATTTCGAAGCAGGAGACATGAAAAATGAGCAACGCCTTCGCCGGGAATCGAACCACGGACCTCGATGTTACGAGTCGAGCATGCAGACCACTACACCACGAAGGCATGCGAAGAAGGAGGGAGAAATACATTATAAGCTCTTGAAATTCCTTAACAGTTGTATTGAAACTAATGAAGGTTTCAACGCATGTTTCACGAGTGTTCACGGAAAACGTTGTGGACGCGGACGTCACGGAGAAAAAAATGCAAAGGAAAAACCATCATACAAATCTTCGTGAGAGTTATGAAAGTAAAAAGAAATCATCTTAGTAAAGAAACATTGTGTGGGAATATAAAATGGTGAAGGAAAGTTAAGCATTCAAAATGTGGAAATTAGTAAAAACTAATTTTACATTTATGTGCTTTTTATATGTTATTCGATTTATATATCTTTATAATCTTTTCATGCTACATTTTTTTCATGAAAAATCTGCTGCTACGTCTTCGTAGAAGAGGTTAATAAAAAATGAATTTTTTTAATTAGCAACACAAGTTTGAATTCCTGATAAACTTAAACATTAATAACAGCTACATCTAACTGCTGAATGATTAGCTTTCTTTCTTGCTTTCGCAGGAAAGATTTATTACTTGACTCCAAAATGGGGAATAGAGACACAAAATATGATTTCTTTATACTTGTGCTCACAAATCATAACGCAAAAATTCACTTAAATGTTTTTAAATCAGAAGATGCATGTCTGTGATGATTTGTAGATGCTTTATTTTTTCAGGCTATTTTTTACGGCGGTGTCATAAACTATTAAGTTATTGCACATCTTTATTTTCTACCACGATGTTCTGATGTTTTTCTTTTGCTTCCTTCCCCCCCAAGTATGTTTTGTGCGACGACGTTTTCCCCTTACGTTGTTTTCTTCACGATGCTTTCGTACGGGATGTTTTGCCGCCATTGATTTTGTAGGGCTTCCCTTATTTTGTATAACAAATTTATTTTAAGTTTGATACCTTTCCTGAACTTCTCGATTTTCCGCCAGGATATAAACTGAAGCGAAGTAAATATTTAAAACGGGTAAATCTTTGAGTTCATTCAAAGCGTGTTTTCGCTAACCAGCGCAATATTCTATTTAAGATTCGACTTGAATATATTCTACATTTAAGTTTCCACCGCAAGTTGACAGTTTTCGCTAACCAGCGCACGTTTCGTTGCTATCTCGCTGTTACGTCTTTCGGCCATTTCGGAGTATCATCCGTCAAGTTAGGCTTTTGTGAGTCAACCTCTTAGGTGAAATTTAACGTGCTAATCCAGCACTGTTCTATTTTAGATTCGACTTGAATTATATAATTTTCTACATTTAAGTTTTCTAATTAATTTACGTTCTACATTAAGTTCGCTACATTTAAGTTCTACATTTAAGTTTTCACCCCAAGTTAACGGTGTTTTGCAACGCACGAAGATCGTATCCTTCTGTTAAACTTTGAACTTATAAACGATTACTTTTTACCCTTTTTCTGTACTGGTAATTTATTTATGCCTGTGCGAGAACTCGCCGGGTTCATTCTTGGACCTAATTTAATTTTATGTGGAATAAGAGAGACAGATTTTACAACTGGCGCCCAAATTCTTCTGAATTCGTGGGTGACAAAGACGTTGCCGTTGAGCTAGCCCATCAGCATCGGAAACACCACCGGCCCTTGGTTGCTTATGGAAGGATTTGGCTACCTCGGAGAAACAATGCAGGCCTGCATGAAAACTGCAGTGACATTCGACGGAAGAACGTCTGTCGCTAGCTTCCTAGAAAAGTTAGAGAATCATTTTTTACTTCATCTGGTTCCCGAAGTCCAGAAGGCTACAATAGCAGCAACCGCCATACGTAGACAGGCTTTAAGTTGGTTTAAAGGTACAGGGAAATTTCGTCTGGGGAACATAGGCAGCCCCACATATATTGAAAATTTTAAAGCTGCTCTGCTATATTGAAAATTTTAAAGCCTCAAGCTTTGCTCTATCTTTGACCACCATTTCTGGTGGTCAAAGATAGAGCAAAGCTTGAGGCCGAATTATACGGCAAGTATTAATTTAAAACTGAAGAAGTGTCGGACTTTATACACAAGCAGCAAGTTTGTTGTACGGTAAAAAGCCCGATGCAGAGTTAATTCAAATTAGCTTACCTCAACTATTGCCGCAAGTTCAGGATTTTATTGAAATGAGAAACCTCAGCTCGCTAGAACAACTATTTAAGCTGGCTATTAAATTCGATAGTGGCAGGGTAGCAGAAAGTACGCGTACGAGAAGTTTTGACCAGAGGCCAAACGGATAGTTTTTAGGCCGTATGCAGAACACGCAAATAAACACAATACCGGCAGTAAATTTGAAGATAAAAGAAAAGACGTCGCCAAATTAGGCCGCAAAATTCAAAAAAGAAATACACACAGTTAGTAACAGTCAGTTCACAAGGACTTAAACTAGGACGGGTGGCTGAAAGAAGAGCACAGTCAACCCACTCGGATAAAAATTCCTCAAAAGTGCACTTAAATATGGTAATAATAAAAAACGCATCTCTATCTACTATCCATATTCGATTAAATAAGGTGCGAACAGAGGCCTTAGTGGATACAGGGGTGCAAGCAATCTTCCTGTCGGAACAATTTTTTTTGAAAAAATTTTAAAGATATAGATTATTTAAAATCCAAAATACTAAAGTGATTGCAGCGCAGGGCAAATATTGTGCATTTATAGGTAAAGCGACGTTTAATGTGGAGATGAAGCTCAAAAATCAATATTTTTTACTGTACGGTGGTACCTCGATATACGAGTGTTTTGAGATACTAGCTGCCGAGCGAGCGATATTTTGCTTTGAGATGAGAGCAAAATTTGAGATACGAGGAATCGCACACGACCCCAACATGCGCGCGCATGTTGGTGTTGTGTGCAGTGTCTAACAGTTTCTCCCACCTCAGACTAGACCTCAGTCTGTGTGCTTGTTTACTTCGTTTTCGAAGCATTTTTGATAAGTTGGGTTCGCGTTTTTTCCTTTTTGTATATTTACAAAACATTATCACAGTTATTTTTATAACCATGGGTCTGAAGAAGAAGATGATGTCTTTTAAATTAAAGCGTGAAATCATGGAAAAACATCAGCACGATGTTGGAGTAATTGATTTGGCGAGGATTTATGGGCGTAGCATATCAATGATATGTACTGTGTATAAACAGAAGGAGTTGATAAAGGGTACAACGCCAGCTAAGGGCGTTACAATAATTTCTAAGCTCCGGACATCTCTCTATGAAAAGATGGAGAAACTACTGATGGTGTGAATGACAGAGAAGCAGCTTCAAGGAGGAACCTTAACGCAAAGCATCATATGTGAGAAGGCACGAGCGATTTACGGTGATTTGCTGAAGCAGATCCCACACACTTCCACAAAAGAGGAATCGGAAGACTCGTTTAAAGCCAGTCGGAGCTGGTTTTGGTCGGATATGCCTAAGAATTAATGATCAGGCCTGGCTGGATGTTACAACGAGGACCGTAACCTCTGCATGGAAGAAGCTGTGGCCTGAGGCTGTAGCTGAAAAGGTCTTCGAAGAAGTGTCAGTGGTAGAGGAGATTGTTTCTCTGGGAAAATCCATGGGTCTAAAGGTGGATGAGAGAGATGTGAACGAACTTGTCGAGGAACAGTCTCAGGAGCTGAAAACCGAGGTGTTACACGATCTACATTCGCAGCAGCATACGGTGGTTCAACGAAAAATTAGTTTTGAAGAGGGCTCAGAGATGGAGGAGGTTATCCTTATAAGAGATATAAAGGAGATCTTGGGAATGTGGGAGAAATTTGTAGAGTTAGTGGATAAAAGTCACCCCGAAAAAGTTGCAACTGGTCGTGCATCGGAGTTGTTCAACGAAACTTGCATAACTCATTTCCGCAATATCCTGAAAGAGAGGAAGAAACAAACCTCCTTGGACAGTTTTTTTAAACGATCTGCAGGTGAAAATGAGCAAAGAGTGACAAAAAAAGCGAAGACCGTAACGAAAATTAAGCGCTTCCGTAAGCAATTCACTTTTTCTTTTATTATGTTTTTATAGAATATATATTTGCTATTTATAAATAAATGCTTATTCTTGTAAATACATTTTTCTTATTCAAAAACACTTCACAAAAACATCTGAGGTGGTGTTTTGGGAGCTGGAACGAATTAATGGCATTTCAATTAATTTCAATGGGGAAAATTACTTTGAGATAAGAGCAATTTGACATACGAGCAAGGTTACGAAACGAATTAAACTCGTATGTCGAGGTACCACTGTACGTAATTTACAAGCTCCACTTATTCTAGATAGGGACTTTTGAAGACAACAGGAGCCCAAATTAATTTCCAGAATGAAACATCACAACTACATAAATTCTCCCAAATGTGAACCTGGAACATGTGAAAACCGAAGACAGAAGAAAATTACAAGAGATGGTAAGAAATTTCACTGATTTGTTTTCTGAAACACCAGGCCTCACTCAGATAGCGCATTATGAAATTAAGTTAAAAAGTGAGGAGCCCTTGAAGGCCAGGCCGTACAGATATGACCGCGTAAAGGAAAAGATAATTGAGGAGCATATTCAGCACATGTTCAAAAATAAAATTATTATTAAGTAGCCCTTATGCTAGCCCAGTAGTACTTTGCAGGAAAAAAATTATCTGCCTCGCTCAAATTTTAAGGCTTGTTGGAGGCTAGTGATAGATTATAGAAAATTAAATAGTTTAAGTATCCCGTTTACCCCTGCCTATTATTGAGGGAGTGATACGAAACATTAGGTCAACTAAGTGTATGACCACGATAGCTCTCCCCTCAGGGTACTTTCAGATAGCGATGAAACCCGAGGATGTGCCAAAAATAGCATTCAACACGAAATTAGGCACTTATGCTTTTCTCAGAATGCCTTTCGTCTTATGTGGAGCCTCTGTGACTTTCCAACGAACGATGGATATCGTTTTAAGACCTGTCCTCGGTAAATTTACGTTTATTTATCTTGACGACACTATTGTCTCAAACGAAAATATTGAAGCGCACATTAAAGATTTAAATGCAGTTTTTACATTATTAAGAGAAGCAGGCCTAAAAATAAATGCTAGTAAGTGTAAATTCGCGGCAGAAGAACTCACGTATTTAGGCTACAAAATTTCAAAACGGGGAATTGAAACTGAGGACTCGAAAGTAATCGCAATAAAGAATTACCCACCTCCCAATACGGCGAAAAAACTCTCTCCTTTCTTAGGCATGTGTTCTTATTATAGAGTATTTATAAAAGACTTTGAACAGATAGCCGAAACGCTGTTACAATTGAAAAGAAAGAAAGTCAGATTTTCGTGGACAGCTGAGGCTAACTGCGGAAAGACGATGAAGAAGAAAAGTAAGAAATTGCTTTTGCTACTTTATTTTCAGAATACTCCCTTCATTTTTGTATGAGTTTCTTAATATAAAGTCTTGATTTTCTCATTACATACGTGCTTTAAAGTTAATAATAATGTTTCCTCTATCCCTTATATTAATAACATAATAAGTTTTAACCCTTTTTTTAAATTGGAGATTTTTATTCACAGGGATATAATTTCTATTTCGAGATGAAATTTTCGATAAATGCAATTTTTACATTTAGCCAAGAATGTCAGATAAGAGCAATTAAAACATTAATTTTCAACTGATCGTGTACTTAATGTATGTTCGAAGAATATGCTGTCGATTTCAGAAATTTGCTGTATTAAAAAAATCCACCACCTTTAACCACACCGGACAAAACCCATTATCATTACAGAATCCTGTAGGAAAATAAAATGTCATAATTGTTAAGAGAAGTAATCTCGTTTTCATGCCAGTTGTTATCTTCTATCCTTACCTACACGAATTAGTAATTAAATTAGCGGAATGTAATATTTTTAATAAAAAATTGCCGGAAAATATGTTGCTGTATACTGCGCAAAATATGAATCATCTGGTTTAATGTAGGCAGGCACGATCAGGGGCAGAAGGAAAACTTGTATAATCCCGTAATTTTGAAAGGCCTGGAAAAACGAATATTTCAGAATCTTGAACTTTTATTTACTTTCAGTATTTACATTCTCTGGAGAGAAGGTTTTGCTTTGGGGGAAAAAGCCCGCAATTTTGGTGATAAACTCGGGAAACAAAAGCATGAATGCTTATTTTCTGACGAGAAATTACCCAAAAAGTATGTATAGAAGTGGGCGAATTGTGCGCTAACAAACGCATTTTGGAGTACCTTTTTCTGTTGAATAATAACAAACGCAGCATTAAAACTGATGTGTTTAATTCTCAGTTTTAGAACGTCTGTTCGCTCAGCTAGTGAACAAGTTTCAAAATTTTATGCAATTTTCAATTTTTAGTTCTAGAGGAACTAAAAACTACGCCAGTAACCAAATTCCTAAAATTAACTACGCCAGTAACCTGACTAGAGTGTTACTGGTTTGCAGGAAACATTAAGTTTAAATAATGAGGTAGAAAAAATACTCATATTAAGAACTGTATTGGATTATTTATAAAATATAAGTTTAGGATATTCGTCTGTCTAAAGCTATGGTTCTCAATCCGTGGTCCGTGGAACGCTGGTGCTCTGTGAAAATATTTCAAGTTTAAGAATCGTTGGAAAAGAAAAATTACTGCAATGTAAAGTAATTTTTATAAGGAATGGTAAATGAAAATTAAATCTTTTACTTATGTATATGGTATGGTAAACTTAAAATGCCCCTAATTGCTGTGAAAAATGATCTCGTATATTAGTCGGAAGGGTAATGAAAACCCAAGCAACTAAGCAAGTTACAGTGACTGTTCGGAAGTGTCCATTCGCTGGCCTTCGAGAAACAAGGCTGTAGGTCAATCATCGGAATGAAAGTGTTGGGCTTATAAGAACGGAGAATTAAGTGAAAAATGACTAAAAAAAGGGATTGTATGAAAAGATTTGGAAGTGCAAAAATCGATTCTGTGCTTCCAGTTCACAGTGCTGTACATTTTCATCAAGCAAACAGAATTTTTCCTCCACCGTAAAGTGAATTTATGATGTATTTCTGCCACCTTCTTCCATACCTTCGTGGTGTAGTGGCCAGCACGCTCGACGCATATGCGATAGGTCACTGGTTCGAGTCCCGGCAAGGGCATTTTTCACATCTCCTGCTTCCAAATAACATAATGACTCTACAGCTTCGAGTTTAGAGAAACAAATTTTATTCAGTATGTAATTCCCTTTTGAATTCTGAGCAGTCAGTTTATTTCGCTTATTTCTAGTAATCACATCGATTTGATTTTTTCAATTAAAAACAGGTTTACACAAGTCTTATGTTATATATATATATATCAATTACTTTCACAGGTTTTATAAATGCTTTTTATTACGGATAATAGGAAATTTCATCATAAAAAAGTGTCTTCTTGGTATTAATGTTATCAATGTTAATGCCACACGGCGAAAAATAGTTAAATGTAAGATTTACCTGGGAAGAAAATACAGATTGTCCAACTACTCCCTACGTTGTACGCGGAACGAAATTTGCCAGCAACTCGATGATGCTCAACTAAATTAAAACGTAATTTTTTAACAGAACAGAAAAATTACATATCCGAAAATAAAGACTATTTCAATAAGCTTTAGAAACGCAAGGTGAATAAAAAAAACAGTTTTGGAATAAAAAATTGGAAAAAAAGTGATATAACTTCATCTTGCGTAGTATTAAATTGCTGCATTTATAGCGTTAATAATAAAGCCACGTACGATAGCAGAATCATTTTATTTGGGACCTGTGTCATAGTGACAAGTATACTTTAGGAATAAGCAAAGAAAATTTTGAAGATTTTTCAATCTGATGACACGATTTACGGAGACATTCTTGACATGTCCTGCAGCATTTAAGAAACAGTCGTAGCTGAACTTGCTAACATGACCTTTACGTTATAAGTAGACGAATCAACTGATTAAAAGTGGCAAAAGACATCTCTTGAGCTCTGTTTCATTAATTTGTGAATAAAAGATAATATATCAATTTTGGTGTTACAATAAATTTATGGAGTGTACGACTATAGCAATAGTTGTAGATTTTATAATAACGTAGTATTTGAATGTGTTAAAATAACGTTGAATTTTGAAATATTGAATTTGAATACGTTTATTGTCACGGCATCATGTACCAGTATTCGTACCGAATGAGCAGCATTTATGATGAGTCAAAGGATTTTTGATTTTAGCGAAATAAGTTAGCCGAAATATTACATTTTCATCTCAGTTTCTTGTATTGAGAAGTACTCGTCATAAAGGCATTGCTTAAGAATCTAAATAAAGGATTGAATCGTGTAGTTTTTATGAATAATTTTATTAAAATCAGGCCGATGAAAGACGAATTTTCAAACAACTTTGTTCGTCTATCGAAGAAGATTAAGTGTTCTCAAAGAAGCGAATTAGCTGTCATGTCAAAAGGTTTTAAATCGTGTGCTGCAATTAAGAAAATAGCTACTTGCCTTTTTAATCGAAATCGAAAAGCGCAAACATCTTGCAAAAATGATGAATTTTTAGTGCAATAATTTGCGTAGTTAGTTTATATTTTTACTTACTTTAATACTATCAATATTCGTACGCAAGGAAGCAAAGAAAACATATTTACATCGAATGACAAATTACGTTCATGAAAAAAAAAAACTTTTACTAAGAGAAAGAAACGTAGAAATGTTCCTTTTTATACAGGATGCAGACGAGGCAGTAATTTCTTTAATAATCGAACATTTACCAACAACAGAAGAAAATTTTTTTAATTATTTTCTATTGTTGAATACTGAGCAATTTGATGTTCCTTCCGACTTTTCCAGTTTTACTCTGAATGACAAAGAAAAAGAAACTTTAAGTGGCACTTTCCCAGTTGTGGATTAAAGTTGAATTTTATTGACAATATCTCTAAACAATTCTGGATCTCTGTTAAAGATGAATATCCGAATGGCCTAATAAAGGAAAAACTCTAAACTCATTATTATTACTTTCAACGTCATATCTTTGCGAAACGGGACTTTTAACGATGATTGATGTATCGAAACAAACAAAATAAACAAAGAAATGTAAGACCCTCGGACATTTTGAAAAAGAGATGCGGCTGGTTTTTCGTTTAAGTATTGTAATTATAAGAGAATTTTATTACCACATACCAGGTTTGCATTAATCAATATCGATATTTTATTCTTTTACAAAAGCAAACTTTGAAGCAAGGGTGACCAACTCCGGTCAATAATCCACCCACTGCATGATTTAGGTTCTTCCCTTTCGATTAATGAAATTACTTTTGCGAACAATATCCATTTTTTTCATTGCGTCCTTGATTTCCAAAACATTGGTCACCTCTGCTTTAAAAACTTACTTTGTGTTGTAAGTATTCAGCGCAAAGAAAGCTTAGTGTTCGGGACCTATGGGGAGGATTCTTTGAGGTAAAGGGGCTCATATTCACATTGCAAGTGCATAAGGAAATGTTTATATCTCTCAAGCATTAGACCCGTTAATCGAGACTAACTCATGTTGATCTACAGATGTACAGTAATTTTATCACTTGGCCTCTGGAAAGCACACATTATAGAGTGGACTTTACCCGCCTTCTCTCTTTTGAAATCCTTGACAAGAAAGAATGACAAGAAAGATTGCATCGTCACTTAATTGTTGAAAATCTTCATATAACGAAAGTTGTTCCTGCAAAGAAAAATTTCGTGTAAGGACATGGATTCTCTGCTCATTATGCGTAAGACCTGGGAGTAAAATAAACTCGCAAAACTTGCGATTTTTATATCAAAATACAGTTTTTTTATTTTTAAAAGTAAACGAAATCAATGCATCTCTTCATCACCAAGGTACGAATCTTCCATAACGTTGCTTAATATCTTATCACACCTGTGCTTTCGAACGGGTACATTAGGAAGTGCTTTCAATCGCTTCGAGTGAAACTGGAAGATTGCCCAGTTTCTTGACTCAGTGCGTCAAATACATTTGCCGAGATCTTCTCTGGGATCATTAGTTATTGAAAAGTAGTGTTCCTAATTACATGTTCATGTTAAATGATTTTACACGGTACTGACTTCTCTAACTTAGATAAATTAATGACGTCTATGAGATTTAAAATGTGATGCACAGAAATACAGAATAGGAAATTTTCAGTTTGATGCTTATGATTCTGCTAAATGCTAAAATTTCATAAATTAGAAAAAGCTGAATATGGAGCAAAAATGGGATTTTTCTAGCGCAGTACCGATATATTGTCAGATGTATACCACAAGAGCATATGATGAACGCCTAAAAATATTTTGCATGACCCCCAGATAAATGTAATATAGATGCCGATAAATTTGCCAGCCTTAATTTAGTGACGAACTAGCTTCGAAGGGTTTGGTTTATATCCCAGATTCTAAAAACAGGTGTGTTTGGAAGTCAACGAGAGTTGTAACAAACGAGTTTATCCGGAATCGAATACGGATCTTCCGCATGCTGGCCTAATATTCTCCCTCTGTATTTCAGTGTGCTGAAACTTGCGATCCGCATGGAGCCCATGATTACATTTCATTACATATTTTGTTATAAATAATGTACTTACTGATTTAGAACCGTACAGATATAGACTCGCCTTATGTGTACGACTACCAGTTAAGAAAAAAAAGATAGAATAAACAGGTTAAGGCTTTGTCATCATATGCTTGCACGCCGGACCATGTAAGTAGGATAAGGTAAGACAATCTTTCATGTTCGTAAAATTAATAGATTCATTTTGCTAGTCGGCAGAAAGTTGCGCCTCATTTTTGGGGTGTTTCGGATTTTATAGTTTAGATTAAAAATAAGTGTTTAGGAATAAATTTGATATTGGAATTATAAAAAAGAAATGTATGTGTAAAATGTAATATTTAGCTGTCAATACATTCAAATTACAAAGTATAACCAATAGCAATTTCTTGCAGATATCAACTTTTAGACTTATGGCAGAAAGTAAGTATAGGTTTAAATTTCTTTGGGTTATTATTATTAGTAAATGAATATTATTATTAATTATTAGTAGTAAATGAATTTTGAAAGTTAGTTCTTTTTCGTTAATGTTACATAATTTTTAAAGTTTGTTAAATAAATATTCTGCTCTGTCAGCTACTCTCAGATCACGCATTCGTCCCGCATATAGTTTGAGAACATTGCTTTAACCGTAACAGCATATGTAAAGAATGAATTAATACTTAGCAATCTGAAACGTTCTTACCATAACATAGCATAGGTAGCATTGGTAGATATTAAAAGCCATACGCTGGGTTCTTTTGGAAAACATCTTTCATAAAATGAGATAAATATATTAAATGAATAATAAGTATTTTAATAAGTATTTCTAATAAGTATTATTATTATTTTAATAAGTATTATTATTATTCTAATAAGTATTTCTACATTTTATAAACCATTACTGACTAAAAACACTTATTGTTTTTAATCTGCACTTTTTGTGCATTATTAGTGCGTAATGATGCAGTAAAGTATTACATATTTATTAACTAAATTTCACTTGCAACTAAAAATGTGAAGTTTCAGAAGTCTTCTTGAAATAGTTTTGAAGCTTCTTAATCCTATGTTTCTAAAATCTTAAGAAATGCTCATTATAAAATATGAAGGTAAAGTTTTACATAAAAGACATCGACAATTTTTAAATTATATTCCTCGAAAAAAAATTGCGGAAACAAGAAACAAAATTTCAGCAGTTAATTTTTACTGTGGAATAAATGTTGTGTTCACTGGCAATAAAATATCTGCATGCATCGCATTCTTATGTTATCCTTTCATATCAAACGCGGTACAAATGGTTCTCGAAAAGATGTGAAAATTTATTTCATTGTGTAGATTCGATCTATAGTTGTCTAATTTAGAGTGGTAAATGATAAAGCTAATACTCTTTAAAAAATGCATTTATATATGCCTATACTTATTACATTCATCTTGACATTTTTGTTTGTTTGTATGTTTGATTGTATTAAATAAACCTAGCCAGCTGTGTTCTACTTTTGAAGATGCTGTGAAAATAGAGTTTGGTACACTGAAAAAGGATAGCACTCTGAACAGCACATCTCATGAATACGTAATGAGAATTGAATAAATTATGTTATTTATGCTTCGATGTCACGTAAATAAATGCAGTTATATCTACTATTTGTGTATCGCATAGTACCCCAGGTATAGAATTTTAGATTCGGTCCTCTTTTCCTCAGACATTTCTCTATGTTTCACAATACATATTCCTGTTGAATTTAGCAGCATTTAGTGACACTATATAATAATTTCAGTTACCAATATATAAGTTAAAAATATAGTGATCTGCATGATTGAATTTCATTAAATTGCATGAAATCAAATTAAATTAAAATTTGCTTTAAATAAAATTTTAATTTATTGCGATTATAAATTTTATATATTTATATATTCCCATATAATCGCTATTACTTTGGCAGCATTTAATAAATTAAGTGATAACAATAATACAAACGCGTGAGTACACAATTGTTAGGAACCAAAAAAAAATGAAAAATTAATTCTCCATCCTCCTCCTAAAAACCTTCGAATAATAATGATGGCGATAATAATAATTATGAGTATTGAAATATACACTGAAATAAAAATGAGGAAAAAAGATCTGTTTTAATTTATATGTTCAAAACATGAATCCTAAAATACAGAAATAATTATTCTATGAATAAATATATGACTTACATAAATGATCAAAATCATATCCTGCTTATGAGTTTTGGGAATTATTAACTTTGATCAGATCAGTGACTGCATTTTTACTGCATGCAAATTGGAAATTTGTTTTTAACTGAGGCAAATATATTTGATACTGCATTTTCTCGAAATGATACGCTAGAAACGGATGTAACTTTAGACGCAAGTAGCATTGAAAAGCAATAAACGTGTAAATTGCAGTGACTGATTTGTATTAAAAAATATTATATTAAATAAAAAACAATTTTATTCAAAACATTCTTTATCTTCTCTGGGAAAGAAATTTCTAAACATAAAGATCCTCAATTTATTACAGTCCTTTTTCTCACTATATAGCAGCGAAACTAATTATTATATGAAACTCAAATAGTAAAAATTTACATTTTTTTTATTCTATTTATGGTTTATTTCATGACAAAAATGACTAAAATACGTCCGTTAACAATAAAAAATCTTGATAACTATTAAAAACTAAAAATTCTAAAACATTATTCTTCAATGAACAAGCGTCTTCAGAAACCATTTATAATCTCAAAAGATGCATATGTTTCGGATTCAATAATATGAGTAAATGAGTGATAAAACTTCCGGCATTTAAACGGGAATTTCTAATGCTTTCATGAGAGGAGTGACATTCAGTCCATCTTACAGACAGTATTACGCTCAAATTTAAAAAGCAAAATCAGAATTCTGATGATCTTCGCGAAGGTGAGTCTCACCTTTCATTAAAAATAAAATCTGCTTGCATTCCTTACTTCTGTGACTCATGCCACTTTTAAGCTGAGGCTTTCACGTTCTGCTTTATAGAGCAACATACTTCCTTGATTATGTAGTGAATGCAGCATTCTGGATATTGTTTCAGAAAATCCAGAGATTTCGTTTTGATAAGAAAGACCGAGAGAAAAACCTTTCAAACTCAGCAACAATTGTGACCATCAACAGATGTGTTTCATGTTACAACGAGCGTTGCTTTTATGCTGCTAGGTGTTAAAAACAATGCTTTTCACTCTTGGGAAGCATTATTTCTGATTCCTGTAAAAGACTAGTGCTTTTCCCGAGAGGTGTTGAAGGCGCAGTTGATCTTTTTCGGCTAGATATGGGCTGGCTTTGTTTGAATGCATTTTATAAAATACTTCAGTTTGTTTCACTGAGTGCAGATTGAGTGTGTAAAAACAAATAAACCAGAGTGCCGGGGGAATTGCTTCTTGCTCAATTGGAATGTTTAAGAGAATTGCTTGAAATTCCATTGAAAGTGCGATCGCGACATGTCTTTTGTAAGACAAGAACTGATTTATATAATAGCTTCACTTTTATCTGCAAAGCTATCCTTTACTATTATGTTATTGATGGAGTGTATTCAGCAGATTCCAGTTATTTCGAATCGGAAAATGTTAACAAAAGGAAGAAACTAGGCACTTAGTTCCTTGTCTAAAGTATATTTTACAAAAGATTTATCACAGAAATAAAAAATATTTTTTTTCCTGCTAATAAAGGTTTTGGTTCTAATTAAATCAAATATTCATATTATTAGTTATAAAATAGAATTCGTAATCAGACTGACCCAAAGAGGAAAAAACTAACTACATAATAATATAGACTTCTTTTAATTGATAGAATAGTGAAGAAAGAATGGCTAAATTTTTATGACTGCGTAACGTTTGTTAGCATGCACAGTAAATGCCTGTAGCAATTAATGACCAGTTGGTTGTGTGAAAGACTATAAGGTTATGAAAGAAAATAGAGCGCCATACGAATCAAACGGATGCATTTACGTTTGCCCATACGCTGATTGATAATATTGCGGGTGCGCCCGCCACTTATGCATCTCATTTCAAAGGTAGCGAATGGTCACAAAATTCCATATTTCGCCCATATTACTTTTCCTTATTCTCGATTACCGTTTCGTGGTGATTATTTTCGGGAAATCTGATATCTTTCCTTGCCAAAATAAGACAAAAAAGAAGATGAATAATTTTATTGAGAAAAATTAATTTATTTTGCTGTTTCTTGAAATCACTCTTTACTTTGTTTTCGGATATATCCTTAGACTTGTCATCTGAGCTCTAGCTTGCTTGTAAAATAGTTTCATATCAGCTGCAGTTATTCTGCAGAATAAATTTGGCTTTAATCATTTTGGCACGGTTTATTTAAACTCAGTTTTAATAATAACTATTTCTCCGTTTATAAATTTTCTGCCTTTGTCCTACACAAAACCACCTCTTTCTTTAAGCAAATGTTTCTAGGCTTCTCTACATAATGCTTTAATTTAAACACTTTCTCCTTTTATTTTGCATCTAAATTTTCCACTTAGAAATAGTCTTCAAATTTATGAGGGAATATAAACCTTTCTTTTGGCTGGCTTTGTCTCCTAAATGCTGATGTTAGAGTACGCAAAACATTGCTGGTATTAAAGCAATGCAGTATATGAAAGCGGATTTACATGATATGGCAAGTACGATATTTTAATCTCAATGTTATGAATATATTTACTGCCGAATGATTTTTTTCATATTTTAATCATCTGCGCAATATAAAAAATAATTCGATTACAAACGATCAACCACAAATCATATTCTAAATTTATGTTGCTTTACTTTTAAATGTTGCTTTCTTTTTCCTGTAAACATAACGTCATTCTTTAATTCGCAAAGTACGCTGAATATTACTTTGTATTTAATTATTTTTTGAAAAAAATGGTTGCTATTTTAACTGCATATATAAAAGAAATGGCTTAAAATACCTTTTAAAAGGACTGCGATACATTCTGTGAGATAAAAAGATTTTGAAATGCAAAATAGAAATGGCAGCTGAGAAAATGGCACCTGACTAAAAGAAGCAAAATAGAAATAATTTATCAATTAATTTGTATAAATAAAACATACTTAATAACAGATATTAGCGTTTCTTAAATTAATCATATCTTTGCATTTCATGAAGTTCTCCAGTTTTCGGTCTGCTACATCTTCGAAAAATAGTTCCAGGCCTGGATATTGAAATGTTTTTATGCTACTTTTGTAATTTTTAAATAAAAAAAATTATAAGCACAGTTTCTGCAAGCCGTTTTAACAGAACACTATAGGTAGTTTAACAGCTTCGACGTAGTTTTAAATTAAACTATAAAATCCATTCAATGAAGTTTTTAACTGCACCTCCATAAGGCGGTAACACAAATATTTAAATTTTGGAAACTGTAAAAAATGTTGCATTCAGTTAATTTCAATATAGCAAACTCATATAAACCAAAGAAGAAAGCATTCCGTTTTAAATCTTATTAGTTGCATCTCTTTATAAATTACAAGCAATCCACCGAAACACATTCATATTGGATATGCTGGAAACAGTTTCAGTTTCTCTATATCCCCAAAATAATTTTCTTTTCAAATTTGCGAACACAAAACGCTAAAGAAAAATATTAATTTTATAGGAAAGACAGACGCTATTTTTAAGATGCTAACAATAAGAAATTTTGATGGTGTTTCAGAACTTAACAACAAAACTGAATGCGTAAGAGAAGAAAATAATATTATGTACAGCTAGTTCTGTGATAAAATTAATTTTAGAGTAAATATGATTTAGTATTATTGGAGAACATCAAGAATCAGAGAAATATTTGTAAAATTTCCAGTAAATTTGCAAAATTTACAAATATTACGCAGGTTCTTCTTGTTTTCCAATAATCACACCCCTCCCCCCAGACTCCTCCCCCTCCTTTACTAGAGGCACCTAAAGTAGCCGCCTTAGTCTCCTATTAAAGTACGGACAGTTATATCTATGCCTTCTCCGAGATTCGAACCCGGGCCCTTTGGTATCGCTGTCGGCTTGCCTAACCACTATATTTGGCGTGTTATTTTAACCATACTTTAACATGTTTGCTGGGAAGTGATTTTTTTTAGACTTCAGATCTGTAATTTTAAATTTATTTTAAATTAAAATTTAGGAGAGTGATATAAATTAAGGCAATGACTTAATATTCTCAGAAATTTCTTTTAAAGTATTGAGTTTAATCTCAAACAATTAAACCCACACTCACAATAAATCTTCCTTATTTGATTTTTACAACACTTTTTCCTTCTTTTCTTGAAATGGAATTTTATTCAAAAGTTACCAGACGCAAAAAAAAGCATACCGTGCATTATTATCAGCAATATTAAATTCGTAAGTACAGGGGAAAGAAATGTAAATTAAATTCTTTGCCGTAAAAAATAAGGAGAAAGCTTTTTGAAAAAGACGCAAAAATAAAAGTTTTTGATATCTGTTCGCTGTTAATCAATCATAAAAGTTGTGCTGCAATTCTAAAATTTTCTTTAAATATGGTAATTGCTGGATGTTTCAGTGAGAGGTGAATACTTTGAAAGAAATATTTCTGTAAGTTATTAACTCAGCTTGTACATCTAAAATATGGAAATGCATCACTACGCAGGATCTAATAACATAAAAGGGAAATTTGAAAATATATGTTAATGTAGAAATTGTGGGAAAGATAATATTTTGTTTGATAGTATGAAAAATGCATTTCCTTTGACTAAAGAGCCAAAATGTAAACTTCGAGAATATTTCTTCCCCATTATGACATGTGAACATTTGTTGGAAAAACTGGTTTTGCAGTACGTACTAGAATAAAAATTTATGTTAAAAGTTTCTGTATAGGATAAATGTACAACACGCATGAAGCTTTGAAAACACTTAAAAGGCATAGGTTAAAATGATAACGAATCTATCACTATGCTTCCAAAATACTGTTGCGTTTATACGGGTTCGTGGATTTGAGAGTTACCGATGAAAACACGATGCAGAACAGTAAAAACACAATTTATTTACAGGAATCACTATTTACAGCACAGTTCCATAATTGCCTTTAAAAGCGTCGAAAATCTACAATAAATACGCTGAAACAATCAACAGCTTCAGGCTGTAACTGTACAGGTAGCTTCACGGCAACACTAAACTTCTAATAAACATCGTGGAACAATCACCAACACACTGTCAAGCTATACTGTAAAGATAGCTTCACGGCAAAGCACTATCTCGATTGCTTTCCGTTCACCAAAACTCTCGCGTAGCAGCTATTCTCACAACTAATCACACTGCTCGCAACACTTCACAATCTCGCAGCTTACTTCGCAACTCCTCGCTCTCAGACACGCAAGGGTTTATATAGCTTTTCTTTAAGTTCGACACGTTTCGAGAAATATATCGACAGGAAGTTATTCTAGAAGCTTCCCGATTGGACCACGGGATATCGCCGATTTGGTCGCCAAATGGGCGATAAAGTCGCCAATCTGGCAACCCTGCCATACACTATTTTATGGCAACCCTAGTGCTATGCCGGAAAGCTTACATACAGGCGCAACCTCCGAATTTTTCGTAACAGTGCCCCCTCCCAAGGACTGTACATCCCGGGCAGTACAATTCTTGATTGGGAGCATAATTCGATACATACAAAAGGTAATAAAACAAACAAATAACATAACTAAAGAAACAAATATTTACATTATATACACAAGTTAAACACAAAACAGTTTTAAACTATACTATTAAAGTTCAGAATGGATTTTAGTCTTAGGCTTTTCACTCAGTTATACCCGGGTCAAATACTTTTCCATGGCAGTTCTCAGATGCATTTCTGTTTTTTATATCACAGTCTGAAGATTCAGTCCTTTCAGACTTCTCGTGCACAGGAAGATCTGAAACAGTTCGTTCACCACTCTGTAGTTTATTCGCACCGTGTGTACAGTTCACCTCGATACTCACAGCAGGAGGTACGTGCTTATTTACCTCTATTTCCTGAAAGCGAGTTCCAATATTTACACCAGGACCATGAATAGAATCCGATCCTTTACAAGCAGAAGTATCCAGGTTTAGAATCAAGTCCTTGTCTGCACAATCTGCACTAAAAGACACGCACATGGATTGCGAAATGGGTAAACTTTCTTGCAATGCTGGAGCACTCCGCGTAAGCTGTACATCAGCTTCTTCCATCTCAGCATCACATGAACATGTGATGTGAACATGTGAACGCATCTCATCAGATCGTTCAATGCTTGCTAACTGCGACTTCGTAACTTCATTATCAGTTCCTATGATCTTGACAGCCGCATTTTCACTTTCTTCTGTCTCTACTTCAGGCACGTGAGAATCAAAACCTTCGTTCTCGTCTTTTATTTCTTTATGTTTTCCTTCTCTTTCTTTAATCACGTCAGATGTTTCATCCATGATTTCTGGATCTTTCTCCAACACTCCACCAGCTACTTCCTCCTTTTCTTCATCCTCTGACTCTTCAGATGCCACTTTAATTTCCGCATCTTCTTTTATGGCTCCAGTTTCTTCTGCAAGCTCCTCTTTCATCTGTTGGAGTTGCTCTCGTACCTTTTCTCGGCCGACTTTCCTCTCTTCGCGCTCGGCCTTCATCTCGGCTATCATCTCTTCATAGCCAGCTTTCATTTCTTGTTTCATCTGTTCTTGTCCGGCTTTCAGAGCGGCTTTCATCTCTTCTTGTCCGGCTTTCATGTCTTTCATCTCTTCTTGTCTAGCTTTCAGAGCTGCTAACATGTCGGCTTTCAGAGCTGCTAACATGTCCATCAAAGCATTCATTTCCTCTTTAAAATGATTAATTTAAAAATAATAAATGCATTTCAAAACAACTTAAGGCTTTAATTTCTTGTTTAATAATATAGCTAATTGATGTTTATAAAAATGCGTATAATTTTCAATATATCCAATTTATAATGTTGAGCTTAATATTCTGCTTGATTAAAAAAGGAGTTTTTATTAAATGCTTTATATATTCATGTTGCATTATAAATTGAATTTCGAAGTTGCGCTGAGTGTTTCTCTTCTGTAGTGTATTGTTACGAAAAATTCGGCGGTTGCGCCTGTATGTAAGCTTTCCGGCATAGCACTAGGGTTGCCATAAAATAGTGTATGGCAGGGTTGCCAGATTGGCGACTTTATCGCCCATTTGGCGACCAAATCGGCGATATCCC
>KK121595.1:5223-16164 GCA_000611955.2 Stegodyphus mimosarum | reverse complement strand
GTTGCGAGCAGTGTGATTAGTTGTGAGAATAGCTGCTACGCGAGAGTTTTGGTGAACGGAAAGCAATCGAGATAGTGCTTTGCCGTGAAGCTATCTTTACAGTATAGCTTGACAGTGTATTGGTGATTGTTCCACGGTGTTTATTAGAAGTTTAGTGTTGCCGTGAAGCTACCTGTACAGTTACAGCCTGAAGCTGTGTTGCTGATTGTTTCAGCGTTTTTATTGTAGATTTTCGACACGTTTCGAGAAATATCTCGACAGGAAGTTATTCTAGAAGATTCCCGATTGGACCATGGGATATCGCCGATTTGGTCGCCAAATGGGCGATAAAGTCGCCAATCTGGCAACCCTGCCATACACTATTTTATGGCAACCCTAGTGCTATGCCGGAAAGCTTACATACAGGCGCAACCGCCGAATTTTTCGTAACAATACACTACAGAAGAGAAACACTCAGCGCAACTTCGAAATTCAATTTATAATGCAACATGAATATATAAAGCATTTAATAAAAACTCCTTTTTTAATCAAGCAGAATATTAAGCTCAACATTATAAATTGGATATATTGAAAATTATACGCATTTTTATAAACATCAATTAGCTATATTATTAAACCAGAAATTAAAGCCTTAAGTTGTTTTGAAATGCATTTATTATTTTTAAATTAATCATTTTAAAGATTTTACAATTCAAAAAAAAAATCTTATCGAACGGCATCATTTCCCAAGTTACTTGAGCAATAGTGCATGGGGATGGGACGTATTGTAAATGTCATAAATATTTAGAAAGGCTTCGATGAAAATAGTTAACTGGGCAACAGTTTTCGTCAACTGTTGGTTGAAAGAAGCTTTTGGAGGATCGTTTGTTTCGAGGAATTTTGCTTGTTAATGCTATGTAATTAAATTCCATCATCAATTCTTATTTTTAATTACTTGACTTAGTGAAAGGTTATTTCAAACAAAATATTTTCGTCATCATTCTAAAATGTTGTAACCAAAGTCCGTACGTTTAAACTAGTTCAGGTGGAATGGATTTGAAGAATAAAAAATTCAGTCAATTTTGTGTCTTAAAGATTTATGTCCGTTTTGTATGTTACCAGATCTTGTTATTTCCAGATATAAGAACTAGCATTCTTAAGAATGAAGTATGCTGTTCACTATCAACATCAGTTTCGGTGTACCTTGTTCATTTAAGCTCGTTTTTCAGGCGTGTAAACAGCATGATATAAGCCACTGTTCTTTCCTTCCCGATTTTCTTCTTTGTACGAAGTATAAAGGAAATACTGTAATTGCCAAAAATTTATGGTATCATATTTTAACAGAAGTACTCTATTTGACCGTTCCCGAATCCATTAGGACGATTTTTTGTGTATATGTTAAGTGTTTTATAATATTTTTTTTATAAATATGTTTATATATATATATATAACACTTATCGATTTTATCTTAAGGTTACTGCATATTATCATTCAAAGCTATCAATTTATTCACACAGAATTACTTTACAGAATAAAATAAATCTCTTAAATTGATATCATCAGAAAAAGAATACAATTCATTTAATGATTGTCTATGTATATAGGTACAGGATTAAACAATAAATACATTTTTCGTCCCCCAAAATATTAATTTTGTGAAAAATTATAGTTAATGATGTAAAGATAATTTTTAAAAAGTTTCTCTCAGCTTAACGAAAAATTGCCGAAATTTGAAGTAATGTTAAATTGTTATACAATGCAAAGATTCCGAAACTGCGGAAATTTCCATCATGGTAGAGGTACAGATTATTTTCTTCGTTAAAGAATACTTTCTTTTGTTTTTCCATTTTCGTCAGCGTTTCTCATTTAAAGTTTTATAATCTACGAAATTCGGAACGCGCAGCTTGCTAAATATCACATTATTCATTAACGTTCCAATTACTTGGCAAACCACCAGTTC
Organism: Stegodyphus mimosarum; assembly: GCA_000611955.2. Classification (NCBI taxonomy): domain Eukaryota; kingdom Metazoa; phylum Arthropoda; class Arachnida; order Araneae; family Eresidae; genus Stegodyphus; species Stegodyphus mimosarum. The sequence goes on along the minus strand of KK121595.1, from coordinate 14,225 downwards.
TCAGAAGTGTTGTCATTCGACGTTCCAGAGGTTATCTAAATCTGTGTAGTAAGCTGTTAATTTCTATAAGGAGCGATTTAAAAAAGATATACTTACTTATAAATAACGTGTTTAATTCTTAATAATATCTCTAACTGATTTAAATCATAATTCATTCTAAAACATTTGAATTACATACATTTAACTGATAATTGTTGTCAATGTACACACCAATGTTGTGTTTAATATAGCAAGTTCAAATGACGTGCATTACTCTCTTTGATACACTGCAACTATATGTTTGCCTATTAACAATGACTTTTAACAGTTTTATCAGACTAGTAGTTTTATGGTAATATGTTACAGCGAATACTGTCATCAAATGCTAATAATTTATGTCAAAAATTAAATTTATCCTCATAAGCATGATGAAGGGTTATTATGTATCTTTCTGCTTTGTTAGAAATGAAATACGAGCTCATGATGAAACTGAAGTATATATTAAAGAAACGAAAATTTCAAATAATCCAGTTAATTTTAAAATTCTTGATATGCTGAAACTCTAATGATCTAACGTACAACACACACACTAATGTGACGATGTATTGCCAGAAAAAAAATATGATGCTTTAATTTAACAAACACAAAAATGGAAAAACATTTTACTTTTGGCAGTTTGCTTTCAAGAGTATCTAACAATTAAAACTCAGTTATCTAATCAAATGAATATATTAAGCAATTTTAACTGCACTGCCTGAATAGCTGATCCACAAGATATGCTTTTCAGCATTATGTTGAAACTGCGGAAGAATACTGTTGGAGTTTTACTAGCTTAAGTGTTTACGTTTTAAAATTCAATAGTTAATAACACAAGAAAGTCAAAATTAGGATAACAATTCTAAATCACATGAATACGACAAATTCTGCATGGGTGTAAAAGTTTGTGACATACATGATAAACAACATATATACTGTGAAACCTGTGTGTTCAAATAAACGGTAAATAGTTACCAGATACTCCAACAGATGATTTAAAGTTTTGCGTTGTGATTAAATTTAAAATAACTATTGGGTCCAGTGTTATAAATTAAAAGTGAAGACATTACAAGAGAAGTTAAATTAAATATAGGATTTATTAAGAGATAAACTTCCTTAATACAAAATTTTACATAGGTGATGGTGGTGTGGTAACAAAATAAAATAAAATTTTTCATACCGTTCCAACAGTTACTTATCAGTGAACATTGAAGATACATGCTGTCCTTAACATCAGACAAGTGAAGGGAACTTCTGCCACGTCACAGCGCAGCCACATTTTTAGCTAAAAAAAGGAAAAGAATGAAAATTAGAAATCTGAACAGGAAAAGGTAGCTTCGGAGTCTTCCACCCCTTCTATGTGGGATTCGTCCTCATTTCGTCGCTCAACATAGGTGGTTTCTCTCCTCCATTTTCTTCAGACATCGTTCTATGATAACGCAAACAGCTACTCGGGACGAAACGACAGTTTACTCGTCTGGTGACACCTTCAGTATTTTTCCTTCTCGCCGTCTGCCAACGTCTCTCTCCCTTCGTAGATCGCTCCAAGCCTTTTTCTTCTTTTCGCCAAATACTCGTTTGGCGATCCGAGATGCTACAAAACAGGGCAAGTGCCCGGTAACCCCAGGGGGAGAATGCACACAGATAAATACTGCATGGGTGTAAAAGGTTGTGACATACATGATAAACAACATTTAGACTGTAAAACTTGTGTGTTCAAATAAACAGTAAATAGTACCAGATAATACTCCAACAGAGAATGTAAAGTTGCGTTGTGATTAAATTTAAAATAAACTATTGGGTCCAGTGATCTAAGTTATTAGAGAAGACATTACAAGATAAATTAAATTAAATATATGATTTATTGGAGATAAACTGATTTAGTACAAAATTTTATATGGGTGATGGTGGACGTGTTCAAAAATAAAATAAAATTTTTCATACCGAATCACAAGTACATTTCATAACAGTTTCCATGAAGATACATGCTGTCCTTAACAGAAGGCACTGTCGACACTATCGGCCATAATGAAATCTGTGGGAAATAGAGAAAAACAAATTAGTTATTGAAGATTAGGTGGGCATTCTCCTCGCCCTCCATAAGCGGGATTTCTCTCCTCCATTACTTCAGACATCGTTCACTGATAACGCAGACAGCTACTCTGGACGAAGCGACAGTTTTCTGCTCTCGTGACACCTTCAGTCGTCTGGTGACACCTTCAGTATTTTTCCTTCTCGCCGTCTGCCAACGTCTCTCTCCCTTCGTAGATCGCTCCAAGCCTTTTTCTTCTTTTCGCCAAATACTCGTTTGGCGATCCGAGATGCTACAAAACAGGGCAAGTGCCCGGTAACCCCAGGGGGAGAATGCACACAGAAAGGTGAAGCAAGGTAGTTCGAACTCCTGAAGTTGGCGAATAATCGCCGATCCTCCAAGGTCATCAACCTGTCAGCAGAGCTAGCCTCGTCTCGGGGTCCCAATCCAGCATGAAAAAAGCCTGCAAGTAAGCAAATCACCCCGTCCCCTCAACCTTGGCGTAGCGTAATGTAAGTTAAAATTATCCTCTCCGGCAGGGTGCAGAAGTTTCACTTGATGACAGAGGCTTCACAGACCACTGTCTGGCGGCTGAAGAAAGCGTCACTTTTTTCATACCGAATCACAAGTACATTTCATAACAGTTTCCATGAAGATACATGCTGTCCTTAACAGAAGGCACTGTCGACACTATCGGCCATAATGAAATCTGTGGGAAATAGAGAAAAACAAATTAGTTATTGAAGATTAGGTGGGCATTCTCCTCGCCCTCCATAAGCGGGATTTCTCTCCTCCATTACTTCAGACATCGTTCACTGATAACGCAGACAGCTACTCTGGACGAAGCGACAGTTTTCTGCTCTCGTGACACCTTCAGTATGATTTTCCTTCTCGCCGTCTGCCCACGTCTCTCTCGTAGATCGCTCCAAGCCTTTTTCTTCTTTCCGCCAAATACTCGTTTGGCGATCCGAGATGGTACAAAACAGGCCAAGTGCCCGGCAACCCCAGGGGAAAGAATGCACACAGGTAGGTGAAGCAAGGTAGTTCGAACGCCTGAAGTTGGAGAATAATCGCCGATCCAAGATCATCAACCTGTCAGCAAGAGCTAGCCTCGTCTCGGGGTCCCAATCCAGCATGGTGAAAGCCTGCAAGTAAGCGAATCACCCCGTCCCCTCAACCTTGGCGTAGCGTATTTGTAGGTAAAAAGTATCCTCTCCGGCAGGGTGCAGAAATCTCACTTGATGACAGAGGCTTCCCAGACCACTGTCTGGCGGGTGAAGGAAAATCGAAAACAAAGTCATAAATCTTGATTCCCCAAAAGGCAACGTAAAACGTTTTCGAAAAGAATTAAGGATTTGTTTTTTAAATACTAATTAATACAAGACCGAAGAAAAGTACTTCAATTAAAATATAATAATCACATAGAAAAATTTCTTAGGTTTTCTACAACACCAAACATCTTAAGTTTTCTACAACACCAAACACGACCATCATAGTCAGAAAATAAAAAATTACTTCAATTAAAATATAATAATCACGTAGGAAAAAATGTTATGTTTTCCACAACAGCAAAACGAACACCATAGTCAGAAAATATGGATCCCAAATTTAACAGAAAAGGGGACACATTAAAAACTTAATTAAAACTTTAAACACCATATTGTGTAAACAAAAACTTTAAAAGAGCTTTAAAAAAATTTGACCTTAAGGGTCAACTTAACAAGAGATTAAACATTAAGCAAACAAGTTAAGAATAGTATTAACTAAACAAAAATTTTAAATAGTTAACCAAACTACCAAAAAAATTAATTACTCAAGCAACTTAAAATCTGAGTTAACCAAAACTGACAAAAAAATTAAATGACAACAATTACTTTTCAACAAGGCAAAGAAACTTAAGTTCAACTACAAAATAAAAACAAATTAATAACCTTTAAGTCTGATAGCAGAATTAAGTTAAATCATTACAATTAAGACATTTTAATTCACAACTGAAATATGTAATACATAACAATACATAGAAACCTTCTATTAAGATGTGGTTATTACCAAAATCGTTGTTTCACTGGATGTTCACTAGCGCATATGCTAAACAGCCAAACTGACATAAAATGTGCAGTGTCTAGTAAATAAGCGTCTAAGATCAAATGTTAAGTGCGCATTACATATGCAAACATTGTATATGCACTTTTATATACGTGCACACAATATGCGTAAAATAATATATGCGTGCACACAGTGCAAAGTGAGCAACAAGTTTATATATGAAAAGTCACACGCAAAATTTACAGTAAATGAGAATAAACAAGAATCATCTCAGACTTCATGCTGTTCTACGTTTAATAAATAACTCACTATTGATTTTTTTAATAAAAGCCAACTTATTTTTAAAAGAAGTCATGAAAATAGAGGTTTGCAAGCAATTCCAGTAAAGATCACACTAATGTTCCAATGCTAAAGTTATACATGATAAAGGTAATTCATATTGTTACGGATTTCGTATTTATTTAAGTGTTTATTTAGAATTGTAATTAAATTGTTGTATTTTTCCGCACAGTGCAGACGATTTTTGAAGAGAAAGCTACGTCGGAAAAGTAAAAATGAAAGAATGCGTGCATTTAACATTTAATAAATAAATATCTCGTAATTGCTGTTACAATCCACAAAAATCGAGAAAATAGGTTTTACCAGAATGTTCTAGTGAATAATTAAAAAGCTTATAAAAGCCGAATTAAAACACCTGAGCTCAGTTGTAGCTGCTCTAAGCGAACTGTTCTTTACTTAATGCTGCTATTGATTGTAGCGAATTCGCTGTGAGATGGATTAACTTTCTGTGTTTTGAATTGAATTCTGTTTAACGTTTGAGATATTGTGATATTGTACGAATATGTCTGAGGCAATATTTCAGTATTTTGTTTTATTTCTTGCAAAAAGAATAAATTTTATTAACTTTTTAACGACTTGTGCATTCAATCCATTACGGACACGTACTCACGCAACGATATTAAAGCAAAGGGAAGAAAAAGACAGCTTTTATTAGCTCAACTTATATAAAATACTTGAAGGTAAGTTACATTGACTATTTGTGCTTTTCTAAAAGGGATTTTGTTATTTAGCATTTAAATTCTACCCACATTCTAATAATTATAAACATTTAAATTACAAAGCATTCTAGAATTAGCATACAAAGTGATAACTGGGAAAAGAAATTAATATGGAAATCGAGAAACAAAATTTCAGTATATAACTTTTAAGATGTAATGAAGTACAGGTTTTACAATGATACGCAGTAGACACGTAACTCGTACTTCTGTTCTTAAGTTGTATTGATAACATTTTAATAACATTTTTGAGAAATTAAGAGATTAACTCCATATGCATTTATTACAAGAAACCTTACAAGAAATATGTACAATGGTGGAATATAAGTTATAACGACTATTTATAGTTTCAAACTACTACACATATTCGTTTTATTTTTCCAGGTAATTAATATGAAAATTGCATACATTTACAGTATAAGACATCTATTGATTTATCTAATGGATAGTGAGGCAAGGTTTGCGCGAGAGTAAACAAAACATGTGAAGTCAGATTGTTATGATACTGTTTCTTAATGCAATTTCTGTCGGCAAGAAATGCAACCTTTTTGTAAGCACTAACCAAAATTTTTTTCATAGGCATTTTAGATCGTAAATTTTAGCTTATGAATGCCAAACGACTGATCCTCGTTTTCTTAAGGTGGAACTGCTCGGTATACTCCCTGCCAAATTCTCTAAACTCGATCCCCAGTTACTAGGTATGAACAAACATTCACATCCTTAAGCTCAATCTAAAGTATACAGATGGCAATTTAGCTATATGAGAATTGCTTTAATTGTATTAATTTGATTTAATTTAATCATTTTTCTAATGGTCAAATCTGTACAGACTCAGAGGAAGAATTTGCGAATTCTTTAACCAGTATCACTTTTTTCTAGCTTTTCTGTAAAATATGAAATTTGAGTGTTTTTGCCTCTTTTTATTTCGTTTATACGTTGGTTTATCAGTTGGGGCTTGGTAGTGAGTTAAAAGTAGTGTGGAGGCTATGATCCAATATAATCTATTTACGATGTGATTATTATTCGTGACTGTATCAGTTGTTTCATTTTGCATCTGCCTTTGTAAGCTCTAACTCACTGCATAAGAGGTCTTTTGGCAAACAAATAGCGGTAAATAATCTAGTTTTAATTACAACAAGACAAATTGAAGTCTTACAAAATTCTAAAACCACGAAATTAGTGACAGAGCAGCAACAGAAATCATTAGTCATATAGAAATCGTTTAAGCAGAAAATAGTCTTCACGAATCATAAGCTGAAAGAAAGAATAAAAAAATAACTGCCAGCAAATAAATATAATTATCACAAAGGAGATGATAAAAAAACTTTTGGAATCTTTGAAACTTAAAAGCAATGTATTGATTGTCATATGCCACTTCAGCCATTTTTGTAATATCAGTATTTTCTATTATTTTACTTTTCAAAAAAACATCTGTAGAAATTATAGGAAGCCAGTGGGATTACAAAAATCCGTGAACGAACATGCCCAATAATTTTGATAACGATGTCATTTATCTTGTCAAAATTACAATGATCATATAACAAATTGTTTTATTTTTATAGGTGTATTTTTATTCCTCTAAACAAGTTGTCAGAGAAGAACAATTCAGTATAAAAGTAACTCCAAACTAATATATTTCTTCTGCATGAAAGCCCCTCCATGCTGCATGTTTATTAATATTCAAATCGCCAGATATTTATAAATTCCCACAGGATTTCAAGGCTAGTTTTATATATTAGACATTTTTGTAAAGAATATGCTAAGTAGAAAAGAGAAAATCTCTATTCTTAGAAGAAAAATAAGCAAAATTTAAAACAGCAAACGTGTAGTGCTCACAACTCAAAGAATAAGCATATTTCCAAAGATGTTTCCACAGAAACTGAGCTCCGTAAGCACTTAGCAAGTCTGAGGATCTATATAAACAGTGCATATGGTTCCATAACTCAAAATTCAGGATTTTAGAGTTCTTCTTAAATCTTGTTTATATGAGACTTCATCCTGTCTCAATTTAATATACGGCCTCCTATTGAATGTTATTACCTGAATAATTTCGAGATGTTCACTCCCGCATGTCGCCTTTTTCCTCTTTGTTGTTGCCAAAGACGATGTTAAAGTGTGGATCAGGTTTTCTGGCGTCTAAAAATATGAGATGGAGGAAAAGATCGGAGAGTATTTACCTATATCGCTTCTAAATAAATCTCTAGCTTGGTCGAGATCAGAGACTGTTATAAAGAAAAGTTTCGGTAAGAATTGCAGTGTAGTGATATATGCAGTAATTGTTTGATTCCTAAAGTACAGTCTGCCTTTTTATCAGAAGATATTTTTCATACAAAGATTTGAATTCAGAACTTTAAGCTAAATCAGCTTCTACCACTTTTTTATTATGAATTTCATTTTTTATTATTTAAATACAATTTAAGGTATTTTAAGCAAGGCTGATCATATTTTATAAAACTTTAAAGTACATAGAAGTGATCTATATATTTTGTTACACTATTTTTCGCACTATTTTTCATCAAAAATAATTTTCCTTTACATTTTAGCTATAATTATATTTTAACGCTATTTAATTTCCATTGAATAACCGCAATATTTATACTTAACATTTTCTTAAAAGAATCATTATTGTTAAAGTATATGAGAGAAAAGTATATAAACCATTGAGAGAAAATAAGCAGGTTAATCCATCCATTTAAGGAACAGTTACAGAAAAACTATAATAATCCAACTGACTGTTTGAACTCGTAAGAGACAGTAGGATTTTTGAAGCAAGGAATATGTAAATATCGGCCCTACTCCGGTCTCTAAATTTAATTTACAGATTATATCGTATTTAATGTTTCTAAATTACATTCTTATATGTTTTTATGTATTCAGGTATGAGAAAATTCGTGAACTAGAGAAGGGACATGTAATTTCGTGGAAGAATGGATGCCAGAGCTTCAAGGAGGTTGGACTTCTATGTTAGACCCCCAATTTTGAGGAAGAGCAGCTCGACGCTTTAAAGGAGGAAAATATAAATATATGCCATTTAATTGGGAGTAGATTTTCAGTTTCTGACTTGAATTAAATGGCAACTAGTTCACTTCTGCTACTACGTCACACTTTCCTTGCAGTATTCCGTTTTGCTGTCAGCTTTCATTCAGTTATCATTTGGAACTTAAACAAAGAATTCCGGCTGTAAATACTTCAACTACCTTGTACATATTCCTTTTTGCTGCTTGCTTATGCTTGAATAGGCCACGTTTCTCGTTTGGCTGTATTTCTCAATTGTTTACAAATGTAACGCCATAGTTTAAAATTGAGGGTTGCGGATTGCCTCCATTGGGCTGTGCCACGTAATGAGATATGTTACATAATACAATATGTTGATAAAAATCGACAATAATAATGACATGTTCGGATTATCAAGGGCTTTCGTAATTCTTCAAACGTTACGTCTAGTAAGACCCCACTGAGTCAAGCTATTTGTTATCACCGACCCTGCCACTCCAGCCATGATGGTTAGTGAATGGTTCTACTAAATGCTTTCATCGTATCAATTTATTATTACATACGTACACATACATATACTGTTGCAAGCTATTATATACACATTGTGTGTATATATATAAACATATGTAAACCAGAGTTTAGAAATTTTAATATTAACATTATGCATAGTATCAAAATGCTGCAAAATTAATTAAATAATATTGAGATAATAATTAAATCATAAAATGGTGGCTTATTAGCTAACAGAAAGAACATTAATCAAAACTGAAACAAAAATAAAGGAAATAATTAAAATAACATAAAATATAATAATATTAAAAAAAATAGTTGAAAATTCTTTGATCGTTTTCAAAAAGCAT
>KK121593.1:11004-28047 GCA_000611955.2 Stegodyphus mimosarum | reverse complement strand
AAGTAGTTAGCTTTTTGAACAGTCGGGATATCTTCATTAAATAATTTTAAGGAGCCTTTGAAAATTTCTTTAGCAAATCTCCTTCGAATGATCAAGAGTTTCGATTTTTGTGCGTTAATAGCAATTCGCCATTGATGGCACCAGTCTTCAACAAGAGGCATGAAATTTTGTAATTTTCGAGTTGCATTTTCTGCACGTCTAGAACGGACTGCCAGCGCAGTGTCATCTGCGTAACAACCCACATAATAATCTCTACTGAGATTAAATGAGGGGAAATCCGCTACGTAGAAGAGAAAAATGACAGGACCTAAAATGGAACCTTGCGGTACTGAAGCTTTAATTTCGTTTAAATCTGAAGTATCATCTCCAATAGATACGTAGAAATTTCTATTAATGATGAAGGAGTAAATGAGCTTAATAATTTCGCGATCAAAATTGAAGTTGATAAGCTTGAAGATAAGCCCCTCATGCCAGACGCGGTCGAAGGCTTTCGCCACGTCTAGCATGAGGAGGGCTATGCTTTCTTTATTATGTAGTGCTAAGTCCAGTCCAGTCCAGTCAAGTATTGCCGGAATATCGTAGCAATTGCACGATGTGTCCGGCTCCTGATAATTTGCCCAAAAGGCACATGATATGGGTAGGTCCAGGTAGGTGAAATACATACACGAAAAAGGAGGGGGGTGACCATGCATCACCAGGTTTAGAAAAACCAAAAATGATCACAATCGGCGCAGCGACAAGGAGAGAGAAAACGCAAAACCAGACAAATGGCCTAGAGCGCAAGAAATATAAAACGCATAATATGAAATTAAATACAGACACAAATATAAAATAATAAGTAGAAGAGTCAGTCAGTCAGTGATTTTATAGCCGAATTATTGCAAATAATGCAACTTTACCGGCTCAATGACAAAATTCGCCTAAAAAGGCCACAAGACGTTGAAAGTCCAGACAAATAAAAAATAAAAGAGCAAAGGTCAAAAGGGAAGCCACAAGTGGCAAATACAAGACGACTGAAAAGATATACAATGCATAATAAATATAAAATATACAAGTTTAAATACGATACAGTATCATGAGTTACAAAACAGTTAATGTAAATTGAAAAGTATAAGTAAGGTAGGCACCAAACATGTACAGGATATTAAACATTGTGTGAACGGAAACCAGTCATGAATTTTTATTACGTGGGGAAGTTAGCACTCCGCGTGAGGAATGCTGCAAGTGCACGAAGGTCAACGTCCTCTTCAAGGATGATGTAATCAAACGTGTTGAAGTGCTTCAGTCGGTCACAATTTATGGCTTTATCGAAGAAATTTTTGTTCAATTTGTGCAGATATTTTTCCATAGTTTCAATTTGTAGATCCTTATGTAGCATATCGTTAGAAACATAAAAGTGAACTCCGGTAATTAATCTTAAGAATCTATTTTGAATAATTTGAAGAATTTTAATATCCTTTGCCTTATAGGCTGCCCATGCGGGTGAAGCGTATGTCATAATTGGACGAATAATAGCAGTGTATATGTGACGTTTTTTATAAAGGTCTAGTCTTGAATATTTTCCAAGTAAGGGAGTGAGGCTGTTAATTACTCCTATGGTCTTCTGTTTAATTTTTGCAATATGATCATTCCACTTAAAGGAGGTGTTCAGCACGATACCAAGGTACTTGGCTTTGGTGACAAGTGGTATTTTTTCATTAAATAATTTTAATTCACCATAGAATCCTTTGCGTGCATATCTTCTCCGGATGAGTAAAGTTGAGACTTTGATGCATTAATAGCAATACGCCACTTGGTGCACCACGATTCAATGGAAATAAGTAGAAGAGTAAGTGTAGCAGGATTTTTATTGGCAGGTGTAGGGGAGGGGCGGGGGTTCAGAGCCATACTTTTAGAGGATTGGTTGAGCCGAAAAGGGGGAGGGGGTTACGGAGTCCAAGGCTATTGATTGGTTCATTCCAATTTTTTGGACTTAGAAAATTTTTATGTAGTGGATTTAAGGCTAGTAGCAGTTATAAAAAAGGCAATTTATTAATAAGTGATTAAATTATCATTCTTAAACTCAATTTAGCTAATTAAATTGTGGTGACATTCATTAATTATCTGCTATTCTTGAGCAGTGCTCCAGGTTTTCTTCTATTACTTGGATCGTTAACATCATAGTTCATTAGTGGAATGCTGTTATTTTGAACTTTTTCGATGTTTTGAAAAAATTTTTTGGCTATTTTAGCCATGAAGTTCTTAATTGTTTTCATTTTTAATTCCCTGTGTAAATCTTCATTCCGGACATACCATCCGCTGATGGTGATTTGTCTTAATATTGTGTTTTGAAGCACCTGAAGTTTGTTAATATGAATATTACTGGCAAAGCCCCATACAGGACAAGCATATGTTATAATGGAACGCAACATGGCTTTATAGAGTAGTAACTTATTATCTATAGATAAAACTGAGTTCCGAGCAATTAATGGGTTGAGTGTAGCTTTAGCTCCTCGGAACTTGCTGACTAATTTTGTTATGTGTGGATTCCAAGTGAGATTCCTATCCAATATAACACCTAGGTATTTAACTTGCTTAGCCCACGGGATGGTGGTATCATACATTTTTATTACTTCCTTGATCTTGACTTTTCTTGTAAATAATATAGCTTCAGATTTTTCCACATTTATCATAATTTTCCATTTTTTAAGCCAGGCTTCTAATGCATGTATATGTATTTGTAGTGAGTTGGAGATCTGGTTTAGAGACGCATTTTTGGCTAATATCGCTGTATCGTCTGCATACATGGCAAGTGTAGTGTATGGTGTGTGTGGAATGTCGTTCACATATAATAGGAAGTATATAGGCCCTACCAGAGACCCTTGCGGGACTCCGGCTGTAATCGGGCGTTTTTCTGAGTAAATATGTTTGTAGCGAACGACAAAGTGTCTCTCAAAGAGATAAGATTTAGTGATGTTTATGATGTAGCCTGGGAAACCCAGGTTGATTAATTTGTAGAGTAGCCCATCCAGCCATACTCTGTCAAATGCTTTCGATATATCGAGAAAAAGTGCACCAGTGCTTTCTTTTTTCTTGAGGCCTTCTGTTATATATTCCACCACTCTGAAGAGCTGATGCACAGTAGAATGCTTTCGTCTAAACCCATGTTGTTGATTTATGAGAATCTTGTTCTTGTTAATATGCTCGATAATTCTGTCTTGTATCACAGCCTCTGCAATCTTGCTGAGGTTTGAGAGAAGACTCACTGGTCTATATGAGGTAACTTCGTCAGGGGGTTTGTTCGGCTTGAGTATGGGTACCACCGCAGCAGTTTTCCATTTTTGAGGGAAATAACCCAGTTTAAGCATTCCATTTATTAGGTTTGTGAGTTTGAAGAGCATGATGTGTCCCATTTCTCTGATCATCTTGTTGCTAATTCCATCGATGCCAGGGCTTTTCTTAATTTTCCTCTTCTCGATATATCGAATTAATTCGGAAGGCATGACTAGACGGATGTTGTCTGTGTGTGGTTGTGAGAAGTATAAATTGTTAGTGTATCTAACTGAGTGTTCTGTTGTTGTGTCAGTAATGTTGTTAGTGCAAAACTGAGATGCATAGTTATCTGCTAGAGACTCAGCTTTCTCAGTTTCGGTGTATGCGATTCCATTTTGGCCGTTCAGGGGCGGAATATTTGTGTAGCGTCTTTTATATTTGGAGGTAGCTTTCCATATGGAATTGTCATCACTAGATAAATTCTCCAAATATCTAAACCAGTCGTTTTGTGATTGTTCATTAGTTTTTTGCCTGACTTTTTGGTGAAGTTCATTCATTCTTTTCTTATCCAATGGGCAGCGAGTACGTTGCCATATTTTTCTGGCTCTATTTCTTTCAGTTATTAATTTTGTAATATCCGGATCTCTGTTTCTTCTCTTCTCGTTAACTTCTTTGCTATTATTGTTCATGGTGGTGATAAGAGTATTAGTAAGCTCATCAACTAGTGCGTCTATCTCATCCTCACTTTGTATTGTTGGTATAGTATACTGTGTGTTGTTTAGAGCTTTGGTATAGTTTACCCAGTTGGTTATAAGGGCTCTTTTGTGTGGTGTGCTATAATTGTTGATAGTTACTTCCATTAACACAGGGTTATGGTCTGATGAGAGTTCACATAAGCTTTCAATATTCGCTGGGGTATTAATATTTCTTAGTAAGAAAAAATCCAGCGTGCTTGCACTATCAACATTATAGCGTGTTGGGTAGTTTGGAGCTGCAATTTGCATACCCGCTTTATCAGCGAAATTTCTTAAAGTGGTTCCATATCTATTATACCGACTGCAGTTCCATCTATTGTGCTGTGCATTAAAATCTCCACCTATTATAATTCTGTTGTTTATTTTAGATAAGGCAAATAAATCAGCCGAAATATCTCTAGGTACTTTGTTGGGGGGAAGATAAGTGGAGATTAAAGTGATTGTTCGTTGTGTGTGTGGTATGATTGTGATAGCTAAGGCTTCGGCTGCTAAAAGCTGTGGAAGTGTTGTTTCGAAGTGAGCGATGGTACGCTTAATGAGGATCAGAAGTCCACCAGAGGGTCTGTTTCCAGTGTTCGCTCTTTCTTTTCTGTAACAGTTATAGTTACTAACGTTGAAATTGATTTGCGGGCTAAGCATGGTTTCTTGAAGGAGTAACACATCGGGACGGTACACCTCTATAAAGTCTCTAAGCTCATTAAACTTAGTTCTTAAACCATTTGCGTTCCATGTAACTATTGATATGTTTTCGTTTCCGTTAATTATTCTGGCCATCCAGTTCAGTTAACATTTCAAAATAAGCAAATAGTTTATTTCCATTGTTTAAAAATTTTTGTTATTCTATTAATATTATTTGTTCCAAACATATTATACATTTCTTGCATACACTTAAAGAATTCAAAAATATCTGATTTAGTATTATGCATAAGAGTACTATTTACATTATTTTGATTATTATTATTTTCAGGAGTTGAGGTTTTAACAAGCTGGGGAAATTCAGCAGTATTGAGAGGTATCTTAGATTTAGGATCCTTATCCGTATTATCTACTTCCTGGTTGTCCTTATTCTTTAGGGCCTGTGCAAAGCTGACTCCTTGTTTTAATGAGTTCCTTCTGGTAATAGCTGGTTTGTTTTTTGGGAATTTAGGGCACCCACGATATGAGGATGGATGCTTTCCTAGGCAGTTTACACATTTAGGGTCCTCAGTTTTTCCTACGATGGGGCAATCCATAGTTCTGTGATTTTCTGCACACTTTACACAGCGCGGCTGAAAGAAACAGTTATCAGATGAATGGTGCCACTTCTGACAATTATGGCATTGTGGCATCTGGTTTTTTGTTTTGTATTTCTCAACCGACACCATGTAAAGCATGAGATCCTTGAGATTATATATTTCATCAATGTTTTCAGATTGCATCAGTGTTAATAGAAATAATGGCATCGGTGCCCTAGTTCTGTGTTTTGTAAGTTGTGCTACCTTTTGCACAATAAAACCTCTATCCGTAATTGCTTGTGCAATTTCCTGCTTATCTGCATTAGTGGGTAATCCTCTTATTACCACTTTAATTGGTCGACGATACTTCTCGTTTATGATATAATGTTCGACCTTTTCGGTTTTAAATATTGTCGTTAGTACTACAAAGCGAGCGGCCTTCGGCCACACAAGAGCTATAGGTTTAAACTCTGAGTAGTTGGTACCTAATCAAGAGATTTGATTTTCATTTTCATTTCAGGCCGTTGCCAAACCGGCTACTTGTTATCCAACAGCGTGTCTTTGATACTTTGATACAGATGTATTTATGCAGATTTTCTACTGCAAGGAGCTGTACTTCCTTGCAACCTGGGATACTTCTACAATGGGCTTTGTGCTAATATTACATGAATATCTCTCTAAGTGAGGGATCAACAATTAAAAGAAAATTAAAATGTCCTACATATGACATGGGATCGGCAAGTTTGGCAGAGGAGATAGCGCCATCTGTTGGTGGAGAGGGCCACATGACTTAGTACAGAAAAACATGAATACCGCGTGTCGAATACGAATACAGATATAACTCGAATGCTTTATTGATCTGTTATTCAAATAAGCACAGAGATACTGAAATATATTTATTCGGAACTTAAGAAGCATATGTAGAAATCGAAGTTATTCTCATTCGTGTTTATAATTTTGAATTCTTTTTCAATTAAGGCCACAGTTTTCTGTTACGTGCGTAATCAATTAATTTAACCTTATCGCACATTTATGACTTCCTAACATTTTTTTGTTTGAGATTTCATCTGATATTTACTATGATCATAAAAGTTCGCCATTTGAATTCACACTTTTCACGTATGCATCTGTCATCCTTGGCAAGGAATTTTTGAGTGCTTTGGCATTTTAACCACATTTATATTTATTTTCCAATCTAATTTATATACAGAGGGTGTTTACACATTTTTGTATCGATTTTGATTTTCTCTTTGAATTTAAATATTAATTTTTAAATACAAGGTCTACTGGCATCAAATTGGAATAAGATTTCATTACCATCTGCAGCATTAAAAATATTCTTTTCTGTAAAATGTCGCTGAAAAATAATCAATGCATGGAAGTCTATATTTTTGTGCTGTCCAAAGAGAACTACTCCTATTGAATTATTAAATAAAGTTGTGAAAAGATGGTTTTAATATATCTACTCGTAAAACAAGTGACATAATTAATATAAAAGGAGAGAAACGTCAAAGTTTGCATCCGACTTTGAAAAAAAGGCAAAAGATGCATATCCAACAAAGGTGCATACAGCTTTTATTAAATATTAAGTGAAATATCATGTTTTAAAGGAAAATCCAGCCTCCAAAGAGCTATTACAAAATCTTTAACCATTTTTGTAGGAACTCCGCACAAAATTATAACATCCGAGCTAAAGCGAATCAGAACAAAAAAACCACGATCTAAAGCCGAAACATTTTTCTCAGCATAAGTCTATGTGCAGAATGCTGTATGAAAATTATTTGGCAAGCGAAAAATGGAATTATATAGTTACATTTGATAAGGCTTGGATAATCTTATCTAATTGCAAGAGAAAAAGATCAATTTACTAGCGAAAAAGATGGGGAAAAGACTGAATATGTTGGTTCAGAGGAAAAAAGAAAAGTTTTTCTGAAAGTTTTATGGTTCTTACTGTATTCTCTTATAACAAAAGACTTAAAATAAGGAAAGTAGAAAAAAATGCCAAAATTAATTCGGATAAATTTCAGAAATAGTATGTGAAACACCTGTTTTTAAAGAAGCGATTCCATCTCTTTATACAAACAATCTTCACTGTGTTAACCTCTATATCTACTGCTCAATTTTTTGAATAAATGAGAAATGAAACCAGAATTGAACCTATTCACTTTAAAACACATCCCACCCAAATCCTCTGATATGTCTCCTATGAATTACTGTGCATTTGGACTTCTAAACAAGCCCTTTATATGCGGCATTTTCCATTCATAGATAACTTAATGCTCATGTACATTACGAAAAATGCTTTTATAAATTTAAAAACATACTATGGACCAAAATATAATATATTTGAAGAAGTTTGTTAGTTTAATTGAGTATGAAAAAAATATACCAGGCCTAGATATCTCAGTGAAGGGTATTCCTCCGTTGAGGACGTTCTTAAGCCATTATGGCTTTTTAGGGCTAGGCTAGTTCAATTGAAATGTGAAACTGCAGTAGATTTACCATTACTTGTTGGCAATAAATACAAACGACCCACTCGCAATTCATTCAAAAATTATTTTCGTAAAAAGCCGTTTCATATCTGCTTTGGAACGCTACTTTAGTCTCATGGTACGTGCTCACTAGCGGATGACAGGTAAAAGCCGCCGATAATTAAGCCCGAGGTCACCTATTAGTGCCTACGAATGGGCACAAATGTGCCTGCTAATTTTAGGGCTTTTTCCATGTGTAACGTGGATATGAGCTAATTTCCCCTGAAAAGTCATGCACGGGGCATCCGTCCCTTTCCGTATTGTGCCAAACAACGCGTAACAATTGATATTGATAAAAAAGGACTCGTTACTACTTTTAAATTAAAACTAACGGCAGCATAACATTGGCGATATTACTGCGAGATGCCATATTTTGTCAAAGACTACATTGATACTCCCAGCCCAAGGAATAAACCGAAGCTCACTAATCCAAACGAAGTAAAAGAAATTATTAGAAAACTTAAAAATCGCAAAGCCCCTGGCTATGATCAAGTTACAAATATTGCTATTAAAATGATGCCTCATAATATCATAACTAAATACACCAGCATCATCAATGCGTGTATTACTCAAAATTATTTCCCCATGAAATGGAAAATAGCAAAAGTTATACTAATTCCTAAGCCAGGAAAAGATCAAACTAAACCAGATGGGTACAGGCCCATAAGTCTTCTTCCAGGACTTGGAAAAATTTACGAAAAGATCATCTTGCACAGAATAGAACCATACCTTGTCAAGCTTCCATCCGAGCAATTCGGATTTCGCAAGAAACTATCCACTACTAAACAACTTATAAGGCTTAATGAGTTTATTGGAGCTGCGCTTCACAATCATCAAAAGTTGGCCTTACTCATGCTAGACGTGGCGAAAGCTTTCGACCGCGTCTGGCATGAGGGGTTGATCTTCAAGCTCATCAATATGGATTTCGAAAAAGATCTGATTCTTCTCATTAATTCATTCATTGTTAATCGCAAATTCTTTGTCAATATTGGGAACGATCACTCCACCAGCAGACGATTGAGGGCCGGCGTAGCCCAAGGATCCATTTTAGGTCCGATTCTTTACAATTTCTATGTTGCAGATTTTCCACATATTTTTAAAGATACGCAGAGCTTCATAGGTTGCTACGCCGATGATACGGCTCTTGCTACTAAATCATTACGCATCGATCATGCTGTTACGAAACTTCAAAATGCTATGCCTCAACTTGAGTTCTGGTGTACCAAATGGAGAATATCAATAAATACACAAAAATCACAATTATTGCTTATTCAAAATAAAAGAAAACGCAACCCAAGTGCAACTACCCTCAAGCTATTCAATCAAGTTATTCCAACAGTTCAGAAGGCTAATTACTTAGGAGTCACGATCAATAGCACTTTCACGTGGAAAGACCACATCAATAAAGTCAGAGGTAAAGCGGCTGCTACTATCCGTAATTTATTGCCACTTATCGGCAAATTTTCAAGCCTTGACCTTATAAGAAAGAAACATCTCTACACTGCAATTATTAGGCCTATTTTCACGTACGCATCTCCTGCCTGGGCAACAGCTCGAGATTAAATTACAAATTCTTCAAAACAAGTATCTACGTCAAATCACGCAGGCTCACTAGTACGTGTCCAATCGCACCTTACATAATGATCTTAGAATAGAACTTATCACTGATTTCCTCAAGAAGCAAAATGGAAGATTTTTCGATAAAGCAGAGAGCTGCCCCTTCTTAGATAAATTTGATACCTTCAAATATGAAATTTTATTCGAAGATAGAAATATCAGACCTTATGCGGCCCACCTTACCCGCGACTCAAACTTTCCGACCTAAAGCAATTTGCACACCTCTCTATCTCCTTTGATTTTATCATAAATTGAAATTCATTTTACCTACATTCAGATTGTAAAGGATATATACTCATTGTCAACACAATATTATTTAATGTTTAGTAAATTCATGTAATTGTATTTTGTATCATGTATGTATTTGTATCAAGTATTTTATTGTATTAAGCATTATTATATCATGTATTCTTCCATTGTTACTCCGATTACCTGCCTCTCCTGGTATTTTGTTTCTTGCGGCGCACGGCTGCCTTCCCCCTCTACTACCTTGTACCTGATCCTCTGAAAACCTGTCTGCAAATATACCGTCATGCGCCTTTAAGGCAAAAGTATCATCGAGCCGGCGACGCCACACAAATTAGTGGCAGTCCGGCAATATCGGACATGAATGAATGAATGAATGCGAGATGCCATTCGAGCGTTTGAACTCATAGAGGCAGGTTCGATCTTTCCTTAGCTCTGCTTGAGTTTTGGTAAGTGCGTTTTTCCCTTATACGATGGCCAGCAAAAAACCTCCTGATAAGAACTGGGCAGACCGCAATGATAGTGACTGCGACATTGATGAAATTGACTCAGATTATTCCACTAATTCAGGCTACCAAACTTCAAACGGAAACGAAACTTCAAAATCATTCAGCAGAAAAAGAATTAAACAATCCACCCCAATAGAAAATAACAGCAACCTCGAAAAATTCAAAAAGATTTTCCCTAATCTATTAGGCGCACAAGCAGAAAATAACAACTTAAATGAAAAACCAGAAGAACAGCAGCCAAGCCGACAGGAGCTCATAAATAAAAGAACGCAAGAAATCTATAAATGTATGCAACGACAACCGGCAGTAGCAGGAAATAAAATAGATCATTTAGATGACTTACTCCTCCAACACCTAAAAGTAAACCCTAACAACGATATAGCCATAATAGCTATCCATAACACTAAGCAAATGCTACTAAAAGAAGAACAACAAAAAGCTACGTCAGAAAAAGAAACATGGCAAAAGCCAACCAAAACGTTCAGATCTAGCCTTAACCTTACCCAAAACCAAGATATACCGCAAGAAAATAAATTCGAAATGTTAAATGATGAAATGGAAACGGATAAAATCAGCGAAAATAATAAAACAGATGAAGAAAAGATACCGCCAATCGTAATAACCCAAAGAAGTCCTGACTGGAAAGAGCTACATAAAATCTGCCTAAGCATATGCAAACAAAACTTTGAAGCAGAACTGAAAAATAGAGCAATTTACCTTTACACGAAAACCATGCAAGACTTCCAAAATACAATAGAAAAATTTAAACAAATCGGATTAGAATTTCACACTTACTCCATCAGCAATAACTCCACAATCAAAGTAATCATGAAAAACATATCTGAAACAACCACAGAAGCAGACATTTTTGAAGACCTGGAAAAGCGAAAATTCCCCATCATAAAAGTAAGACAGTTTACGAAATCCATTGAAAATCAAAAAGTTAAATTACCTATTTACTTCCTTGAACTACATAGAAACGCTGAAGGAGAAAAAATACATCAACTTAACAACATGTTCGATTTTAATATCAAAATAGAAAAATACACCCCCAAGAAACGTCCAATACAATGCTTTAACTGCCAACAATTCGGACATTCACAAAATAACTGTTTTAAACCAACTACCTGCGTTAAATGTACAGAAAATCACCGAAGCAATACATGCCAACTCCAGTCCAGTCCAGTCCATATAGATATGGCCGAAGTGCTGCTAGTCCATGCAGCGTTATCGGCTCCTGAATACTTTGCCGAAGGGCACATGACAGTGAGAAGTCCTAATAGATGAAAAGGAGGATTGAGATGGTAAAAAAGAAGAAGTTCCAGAGGCGACAGGTCGCATAGGGGCCCAAAACAAACAGAAAATCATGACAAATACAGTAGACATGCCAACTCCAAGAAAATCAAAGTGTTTATACTGCGCCAAAAATCATGTAAGTTCCTATAGAGGATGCGAAGTTTACAGAAAAAGATTCGAAAAAGAAAAAGAACATAACTTAAATCAAAAAATACCGACAATAGAAGAATTTCCATCACTAAGCAAAACAAAAGAAAATAATACTGCAAATCCATCAATAAGTTATAGCCAGGCAGCGCAAGGCAAAACCAAAATAGAGGAACCATTAACAGAGATTATGAAAATTCTTCAGCAGGCCTCACCAACCTATCAATAGATGGCGCCAAAAGACCAGAAGCTTATGCCTAAATCCAGAAATCCAGCTCAACTCCAGCATTGCTCAATAGATGGAGCCACCTAATTCAGCACATTCTCACTAACTTCAGTATATTATTCTTTTTCTTGGACAATTAGGAACTGTCCGTGCACTTTTAAAGTGCCTTATTAGGTTTCCCACCGTTATTGTGGGCACGAACCCATTTCAGGATTCCCTTTTCAGGGTAAGCTCTTTTGTATCGGTAAAGGCCCCAGGGCCGTGTGCCGATCATGCAGGACAATTCATAAGCGAGATGCCACCACCCTTTCTGTCATATTCTTAATTCATAATTCACAAAATACCAGTTGTACATTTAAAAGCAACTGATATAATTTCGGCACAACTTAAGAGGGAACCCCCATCATTCGGAGGGAAAAGGCGGTGTCTATGGTTAAGGCTCCTGTTTCGCCTTATGTCTTACCAAAGAACCAATACATATTCTTTGGTCTTACTATCCTTGTCCCGTGCCATCGCCTGATTAGTGATGTACACCTATTAATTGCTATCATTATCCGATTTGTAGTTAGTACTAGCTACAAAATAAAGTATTATTTATTATTATTTATTATTAATTTTATATTTTACAATTTTTGAGAATCGGATCTCATACATAGTTACCCCCAAGCTTTCGCTGTCAGTGTGAAAGTCAGGGGCCTTGTAGGATTCCACCTGCTCATCCGTCTGCGGGAACACCATTGAGTGGGTCCTGTTCCGGGACGCAGGTTTATTGCGACATTTTTTGGCGCTCGATTTTATGCAATTTTGGATTTGGACTAGGAATAGCGATCGCTACGAGCTAAGAGCCATTTTTCAACAGCTTATTGCTGATTATGAAAACGAACAGTAATTTGGTAAACTGGGGGATAAGAAATATACAGAATACACTTTATTTGAAAAAATGTTAGGATGTATCGAGGCCCATTTGCTGGAGCCTGACTCGGATGAAAATGAACAAACAAATGACACTGTGCAAAAATCCACTGAAAATAATGCTAACCTAAACGTGAAACGACTGGCTAATAATAAACCCTCTACCTACACCGAGGAAATTAACAGTCATAGTAAAAGATCTAGAAGTCCTATTACGTTAAACGATGATGCACAAACACACTCAGATGCAGAAATAACCCTAGATAGGAACCTGAGCTCTGATGATGAGTTTTATCTAAAACGTAGAGGCGACCAAATTGTGAGAAGTAGAATTCAAAAACCTACTATCAAACAGCAGAAGCTTTCCCACGCAAAAGAAAAACACACTGGCAGGAAATGAAAACGCATCTGTAACATGGTGAAAGAAGTAAGTAACATCAACGAAAAATCACAAAACCAGACTAAGTTAAATACAAGTACGGAGAAGCAAACTAAGGGAAATAAAATAAGTGATAAGATCACAATCAGCACACAAGATAACACAGATAATAGTATAGATGCCAGCACAATCGCATATTCACACACTCAAGAAAACGTCTGATGAACAAAAATTGCTTTTGTTCATCAGCACAAGCTAACTACACTAACACAAACAAAATCCCCCCTCCCTTTACAGTCAAATTTGACAGTATAATTTGGAGTAAACTCAGAAAAACACTTGAAGAAAACAACATTAAATTTGAAAGCAAAACAATACCTGATGGCATCAACTTATTCATCAATAAGGCTGAGGAGTACAGAAAAAGTGTCTCACTGCTTAAAACGCCATAGCTATATACTCTCACAAGATAAGGACATAAAAATTGTAATCAGAGGACTCTAGACAGATGATGACCCAGCAGAAATCACAGAGGAACTAGAAAGTAACATTTACACTATTCACTCAGTCTATAAATGACCAGACGCCGTAATGGTTACAAAATTGCCACTCTTTCTAGTTACATTACCAAAAACAGACAAATTTCAAATATATAATAACGAGGAATTTTTACTTGATCTACAAATTAAGGTAGAACAATATAGAGGAGAGTCGGGACCCTCTGTAATGTTACAGTTGCCAAGGGTGCCACCACACCTAAAATGGGTGTAACAACACGCCCAGGTGCCTTAGATGTGGGGAAACACTATTCTTATGAAAGCCCCAATAAAAGTAAGGACGACACCCCTCTTCGCTGTCCAAACTGCAATTTGAGTCACACCTCCAATTTTACGGGGTGTGAAAAATTCCCAAAATTAACTAAAGATTAGCCTAAAACATATGGTAGCCGCATGGTTCAAAACGAATCATATTCCCAAGCTTTTACACAGACACAATAAATGAAACTAGAAAGGTTTTTGCTGACTTAGCAGAATTAGTCGCTGTAACCAACCAGGATACCAAACTACTTTAATTCCATATCTATGCTACAGGATGAGATGATAAATAAACAGAATACACCAACTAAAGCAGATGCACAAACTGAAAAACCAAAAGATAGTGAAAAATGGCAGACTCTTAAAAAAAACCTGTAAACCGACTTTAGAATTACTGAATATAGAAATTCCCCAAGAAAACAGATTTTCCTCGCTTGATGAAACTGAATGAACAGTAAATGAAAATATCCCACCAGAAAATATTCCACCTATTGTGATAACAGAGCCTTGAGAAAGGTGTACTGATACGTGCAAAGAAAATATTGAAGCCGATATGAAAAACAGAGCTATCTACTTAAAAACTAAAAATATCACTGATTTTAAAACCACTATAACCAGTTCAGGGATTCAGTTTCATACTTATCAGATAAATAATGAAGCAGCGATTAATGTCATCCTTAAAAATATGCCAAACACAACAATCGAAGAAGAAATTCAAGACGATCTCTCAAGACGAAGATTCCCAATTATTAAAATTCGACAATTTTCTAAGAAGATTGAAAATCAGAAAATTTTACCTCCTCTACCTATTTTTTTGAGCTCAACCGAAATTCAGCAGGCGAAACTATTCACAGACTTAATAATATTTTTGATTCAAAATTATTAATAGAAAAATACACTTCCAAGAAGCAGTCCCAGTCCAATCGTTTTAAACCAGTCAGATGTAAATGTGGCAATCATCGCAGCAATATGTGCACACTAAACGAAAATCAAAAGCCTAGATGTTAATTCTGTTCGGAAAGTCACTTGACTTATTCGTAGTAAGTGATCTTCAGTCCAAAAAAGGACTTTTACCGCTGTATGTCACGTTCGTGGCATTCATGGGAAGGGCCAGATATCCTTTTATGGAATATCTGCGAAAACGTTCGATAAGCATGGCATATTTGATAAGAAAAGTTCAAAGTACTGTACAGCATCCAGCTCCGGGGGTGACCAATCAAAAGGCAGCTCAGGTTCCATGTTGCTAACAATGCAAAATTTTCAAAAATCTCTAGAATAAAATGTACAAGTCGTAAAAATATAAAATCAATGTCAAAAAATCAAGAAAATTCTGGAGTATATAAAGAAATTATAATATTTACAAGTCCCATATTTTTTTAAAAGCATTTGCTCGACTGGGCCCGAACTCTCAATCTCTTCTTCCAAGCTTAGGTAAAGGTCCAATCCATTCATGATCCTCTTACTGCAAAATGCGTGATAAGCTATTTAAACAAACAGTTCCAGTGCCTTTAAAGCAAACTCTAGTTTATCATTCTCGTTTTTGACATTTATGAACTTTGATATAGATCTTTTAACTTGAATATGAGAGATTTAAATTCGTCAAGGTTAGAAATACTGGATAATTTGGTTTTTTCTTCCTGATTGGTGTTAGAACTTGCTATTTTCGTGTAGGAGGTATAATTTAATTTTCTTTCTTCAGGTTTACTATTATTCAGATGCGGGAAGTCTTCTTTTGTAGGAATTTTTTGCTTCCTATTTTTAAATTGAAATTTCTTGCTAGGGTGCTCCGGGCATTCAGGATTTGTGGCAGCATGGTCTCCTAAGCATAAAACGCATTTTGATGGTATATCCTTTTTTCCTTTGATAGGGCACTGGAAAGACTGGTGTTGTTCAAGGCATCTGACACATCTAGGTACATTAAAGCATGCTCTTTGAGTGTGCTCGTATCACTGACAGCGGAAACACTGTACAAGACCGGATCTGCTTTTATATCCAACTATCTGTACTCTCATGCCGGATATATGTGAGATATGGAACACTTCTTTTTCTTTGGCCGTTCGTGGAGTTTCAAAGTAAAAAAATATAGGTAACATCGTGGGAATGCCATCTCGCATTCTTTGCATTTGCTGTATTTTTAAAATAGTTATGTGTGTGTTTTTCGAGCTCTTCTTTGACCTCATCTACGGGTGTATGAAGAGTTAGCCCTTTAATGACTGCTTTTAAATTCTTTTCACTGGTTAGCGCAAATGTATGAAACGGTATCTTCTTCTGTTCCAAATAGTCCTGAACAAGTCTATAGTCGTCGATTTCGAAAAGATTTACGCGGATGCTCTCACCTTCTACTTTGCTTTCAAGCTGTTTGATTCCTAATATATGTTTTAAGTGTATACGTCATAGGTGCCAATTTAGATTTTTATCGGTAATATAGATGAATGGAATTGCTTTCTTATTGTCCCTTAGGGCGTTAAAAGTTAACGTCCAGTCCAGTCCAGTCAAGTATTGCCGGAATATCGTAGCAATTGCACGATGTGTCCGGCTCCTGATAATTTGCCCAAAAGGCACATGATATGGGTAGGTCCAGGTAGGTGAAATACATACACGAAAAAGGAGGGGGGGTGACCATGCATTACCAGGTTTAGAAAAACCAAAAATGATCACAATCGGCGCAGCGACAAGGAGAGAGAAAACGCAAAACCAGACAAATGGCCTAGAGCGCAAGAAATATAAAACGCATAATATGAAATTAAATACAGACACAAATATAAAATAAACATAAAGAAATACAAATATGCAATGATAAAAATACAAATACAAAAATAGTGAAAATAAAGTTGAATAAGTAGAATATATACATTACGTACAGACCAGCAAATAGCTAGCAAAAGTAAGTGTCAAGTGCTTTACGCGGGAAAGTTTAAATTACATATATGTGCGGCATAAGGTCTGATATATCTGTCCTCTATGAGAATTTCATAGTCAAGGGTGTTGAAGATCTCCAGGTGTGGGCAAGTGAGAGCCTTGTTGAAGAACTTGTCATTAATTCGAAGAAGATAATCTTTGACAGTTTCAATCTTTAAATCTCTGTGTAACATATCGTTGGACACAAAGTAATGGGCATTCGTAATCAGCCGTAAAAATTTGTTT
>KK121593.1:0-10430 GCA_000611955.2 Stegodyphus mimosarum | reverse complement strand
ATATATTTTAATTTCTTATGTAATTAAAATTGTGTTAATTTCTGTAGGTTATGAGAAATATTAATTATAATTATTCTGGTGTACAAGTGATAACCAAAATTTTGAATATTAATTTTATCAGCGATGAACCGCGAGTAAGAATGAAGAAATCCAACTACCCAGTATAGGATTAAGACATGTGATTAAGAGTACATCACGTTGTTTCCGCAATAACCCGAATGATAGGGATAAAATATGTGACCTACTGAGGATAGCAAAATAAAGTACTTACCCCAGACGTTGTGATAGTTGAAGAAGAAAATACAAGTTAATCATCTACAATTTACTCTATTTATTTTTCCTATCAAAAATTTTACTGCTGAACTCACACAAATAAAACAAGAAAATTAAATAATCAGATCATAACTACAGTCCTACTGTAAATGCAGAACGTCCATTCGTTTAACGATACACTTGGAGAGCAAATCGATTTGCATCGCTTTCT
Organism: Stegodyphus mimosarum; assembly: GCA_000611955.2. NCBI lineage: Eukaryota > Metazoa > Arthropoda > Arachnida > Araneae > Eresidae > Stegodyphus > Stegodyphus mimosarum. Next base: position 9,946 of record KK121593.1, on the reverse strand, counting down.
ATAAATCACAAAAAACCTTGTACGAAAATATATGTAGAGCAGCAATAAACTTATCTTGAAATTTCTTCTGATTTTGAGGCTTCTACCAGTGAATTAATTTTGAGCAGTGCACCACGTGGCGATAGACAATGGATGAGTCTTAAATTGCACAATGGGATCGTTCATGATTCTTGCCTAAGTAATATCATTCCATGCTGGATGAATTTTCAGAAACTGCATGTGGAATGAATATATTCAATAAAAAAAACTACAGTTGGCTTTCTATAAATCAGGAAACATATCATCAGACTTTTCAGGAAAGTTAAACGTGCATCAAGAAGCGAGGTGGTAGGTGAAGAGACAGTCGGTGAAAAAAAGTCGGTGAAGAGACAGTCGGTGAAGAGCCAGGCCGAAGCCCGACCTTCACCCTTGAACTCCCAGCAGCGAAGAGGCAGAAACCTGTCCAACAACTGCCAACAAGGGCTTGGACGAAACGATGACGATTCTTGAAGCGATAGTTTGATGATAGATGCCGGCTTACTAGCACACCAAGTTAACGAAGCGTCGTTTTTATTTCCATCTTTCCTACTTTCATTAATCTTAGTGGTGGGTTTTGCTGTATCCTCATCCATTTTTCTTTCATTATTATCAAGAGCTTCCTCATGATTTAGGCTATCATAACGTGAACTCGTGCTGATAGCTAGTCATAGGTCATCATTCTTGTAATAGGTAACGACCCAAAGGTCTCTGCCTATCTATAATCGCTTCAAAGTCCTGTTGAAGAAAAAGCATAATCCAATTGTTTTGGAACATCCGTCTGCATTTGTTGTGCTGTAATCGTCCGAATGGACCTTTAACATGCAATAGTAGAAAGCAATATGGTGAAATAGCGTAATATGGTGATAAGCAATGGCATTAACTAGCATTTCCGTAGTGATGAAGGACATCCTTCACCCTGCACATCATCAGAACTTTGAGCTCATAGAGACGAGTCTGATTTTTTCTGCTGCTTTTTCCTTTGTAAGTATGATTTCTGTTTTCCTCGAAATGCGTACGGCCAGATGATGTCGAAAGCGGGTATAGATAATGCGGGCAACTGCCTAAATAAGCCGAAGGCTAATTCCATCGAACCACAAGAAACAGAGGCATTATTATGCCAAATTTCTGAACTTAGAGATGCTATCGCTACCGTTCAAAGCGCACCTATTTCTAAACAAACCGTTGACATGAGAAGATCTTTACAAGATCAGCTAAGATCCGAAATTCGATTGCAAACTGTTATGCGAAAGAAGGCCATTGATCAATTGTTAGGTTCACAGCCTTCCGTAGAAAAGAAAAAATCTTTTGACTGGACTACAGTCAAACGAAGTAAACGATCCAGGCATGATAGCGAATAGTCCACAGAATCGCAACCGATCAGTGTCACATCTCGTTACAGCTCCCTCAATAACGAAGAAAATTTAGACCAAAACATGGAAGATATTCCTACTACTTCCCAGAACGATAAAAAAAAAACTAACTCAACTCAAAAGCATAATAGACCAGAAAAAACGAACATCCGTCCTCTCATTATAACCGATCAAAACATTAACCGGCATGTATTTCGCAAATACATGAAAGAAATCCTTAAGATCCAAAAACTGGAAAGTAAAGTTGAAGGTAAGACAATTAGATAATAACTCTTTAATTCTGATGATTTTAGAAGCCTTCAAGCACATCTCGAGAACCAGAAAATTGCGTTTCACACATTTCTACTTAACAGCAAAAAGAACTTGAAAACAGTTATTAAAGGACTCACCGTTCACACACCAATAGATGAAATCAAGGAAAAACCGGAAAGAAATAATATAACAGTGCTTAAACTTCATCAAATTCAGCGCATGAGAGACGGCGTTCCAACTATGCTTCCCGTATTTTACCTAGAAACTCCACGTAACGAAAAAGAAAAAGAAGTCTTTCAGATTTCTCACATTGCTGATATGCAAGTTCAAATAGTTGGTTATAAAAGCAGACCGGGACCGGTACAATGCTTCAGATGTCAACGCTATGGCCATACACAAAGAGCGTGCTTTAACATTCCCAGATGCGTAAGACGTCTTGAATCACATCAATCGTTTCAATGCCCGATAAAAGGAAAGATTGAAATCCCAGCAAGATGTGTGCTCTGTAACGGAAATCCCGCAGCTACGAATCCAGAATGCCCTGAACATCCCAGCAGCAAATTTAAAAGAAAGAAACAACACATCCCTACTAAAGAAGACTTCCCGCAATTCCTTAAAAGCAATCCAGAAGCTCCCAAAAATAATTTTCCTTCCTACGCAAAAGCAGCCTACTCCAATGGTAAATCTGAAGAAAAATCTTAAATTCTGAATGTCAAAAACCTAGATGAATTTAAATCACTTATCTTTCAATTAAAAGACCTATACCATAAATTTATTCACATAGAGGACGAAAATGATAAACTTGACTTCGCTCTGCAAGCTCTACAGTTATTTGTTTAAACGAATTTTTACCACAACTTATCGTAGAAGGCATAGCCGAATGGATAAGACTAGCGCCTTTTTCGGAAAATGAGATTGAGAGTTTGGGCCGAGCGGAAAGTTGAGGTAACGAGTACATATTGTATATATTTATTTTCAAAACGTACAGATCGGATTCTTCTCTTTTTTTACTCTTTACTAGATATTTTTAGCACTTATTGTATTTATTCAAGAAATTTTAGAACCTTGTACCCGACTTAGAGCTTCTGCTTCCTGATTGGTGAATAGCGGTCAAAAACGAAACTTCTCCCTCCCAGCTGATCACTGGCAGAACTACTTTTTCGACCTGTAACTAGGTCCCCGTCCTCTGAAGAACGCGTATCGGAAAAGGTCTTTAAAAATCTCTTCCCTACGTATTCTTCGCTCCTGACGTATGCAAAGCGCGATTATCAAGGTTCAAGAAACTTCACCTTTTATTTATCTGGTCAAAATTATATGATGACTCCCCCTATTCTAAATTATTCTGGCCCTTATTTCGGCGCAAAGTTAAGACCTTCTTGAGTTTTTACCTTTTTTTGTCTCAGTGCGAAGGCATTTATTCCAAGTCATTCGGCTTATCAAAATTTTTACCCTATTTAACAATCCCCTCTCTTTGATGATCTAAATTTCTGTGATGATGTGCAGGTAAATGCGTAATTGCCTATGAACTCCGTAACTTGCACTTCCTTGATTCTTCCTGATTGGCCGACTTGATCCTTTCTGATTGACTTTTCACTTGTGATATACCTGCTTATCCTGCTTTTACTATGAGATTATGCCATTCATCTTCTTCTTCCCATTGTGAATTGGGAATTGTGAAATACTGTAGTAGCAGGACTCAGCTACTAAAAGAGCTTTCTCCTGTATCTTAGAATTTGCCATAGGCCAATAACTTCTTCCCATTGTGAATTGTGAAATACTGTAGTTCTCCGTATGACGGTGTTAGACACCAGGGTCCCTGGTCAGAATGACCTACTCCCACTTATAACAAAAATTGTATTTTTATATAATATATATGCTATACTAACAATCTATTTACATATAAATAATAATATTCAATAATACATATAATTTTTTTAATAATAATAATAATAGTAAAAGTAATTAGGAAAAGTTCCCTAGCGTTCAAGATAGGATAATAAGCTACTAGAGAGATACGCATAAGCTATCAAGAAAGCTGAACGAGCTCGTAATGAGCTGCAAACAAATGAACATACATATATAGAAACATAAGAAGTGCACTCAATTGGGACTAGCACAATAATAGTAATATTAGAATACATGGTAAAATAATACAAAAATTAAAAAGGTCCAAGTGCAGCAGGGAATCAATGCTATGCATGAGGCATTTTATGCAATGCAGAGTAACTGAACAGAAATATACATACATTATAATACAATAGTAATTTAAATACAGCACAACTGTAATAAGCTAAGTAATGCCTGGTGGAAAGATATGCATAGGTCTCTTGGTCGAAATAACAACATCATAATTATAATCAATGATAAGAGGATTTCCAGTATTTAGCTTGTTAGCATGAAAATTTCTAGCTAACTTACAATAAAAAGTTTTCAAATAATCAATGCCAAGCTCAGCATGGATACGACTATTTCTTATATACAATGGAGAGTTAGTAATTTGTCTAAACAAACAGTTTTGGGCAGTTTGCAATCTTTTCTGCCTGATTTGCAAGAATAAGCCCAAACCGGGCAAGCATAACTTAACATGGGACGTAGAATGGATTTGTAAATGAGTAACTTGTTATCTATAGATAATACACTGTTCCGAGCAATTAAGGGGTATAGTATAGCTTTACAAATTCGGAACTTCTGGATAATATGTGTTATGTGTGGGGTCCATGAAAGATTTTTAGTGAGGATCACCCCAAGATAAGGGACCTGCTTAGCCCAGGGGATAGGAGTGCCATAGAGCTTGAGTTGTTTCTTCACCTTCCTTTTTTTTTGGTAAAAAGAATAGCTTGCGTTTTTTCAACGTTCACCTTTATTTTCCATTGTTTGAGCCAAATCTCAAGTGTGGGAATGTAATCTTGTAATCGTTGGATGACTGACCCAAGAAATGCATTTTGGGTTAGGACCGCTGTATCATCAGCATACATGGCTAGCGTAATGTTGGGTGTGGCAGGTATATCGTTCACATAGATATTAAATAGGGTGTGTCCCAAAAGGGACCCCTGGGGACCCCAGCAAGGACCTCCCTTTCTGTTGATAGTGTATTTGAAACGTAAACGACAAAGTCTCTACCGGTTAGGTAGGAATTTAATATTGTTATGATGTGATCTGGGAAACCCAGATTGTGTAGTTTGTAGGTGAGTGCTTTCAGCCACACACGGTCGATAGCCTTCGCTACATCAAGGAAGAGTCCACCTGCGATTTTCTTATTCTTCATTCCTTCACATATAGTTTCCACCACACAATATAGTTGATGAGTTGTTGACAGTTTGGATCGGAACCTGAACTGACTCGGGATTAATATATGCTGTTCTTGTAGATGAGTATTTATCCGGCGGAGAATGACCGCTTCACACAACTTGCTGAGGTTGGATAGAAGGCTCACTGGTCTGTACGATGTGGGGTCACTTGCAGGCTTCTTGGGCTTTAGAATCGGAGTTCTTTTTGCCAGCTTCCAGTCAGTAAAAAAGTAGCTCCATTTGAAAATTGTGTTAAGTATTCTCACAAAGTAGAATACTGTCTTCTTAGGGAAATATTTTATCATTTCGTTGGTGACTCCGTCAAACCCCGGAGGTTTCTTCTTTTTCAGTTTTTTGATGTAGTCGAAGACCTCTGATGGCATGACTGAAAGTGTGTTGTTTGCGTGTGGATCTGGAGTAAATGTGGAATGAAAGGTATTAACCAGAGTGTCTGCTGTTGTGTCGTGAATGTTGTGAGTGCGGAACTGAGATTCCAGATGCTCAGCTAAAAGTTCTGCTTTCTCAGATCCTGTGTAGTGGGTCCTGTTAGGCCCTTTAAGGGGCGGAATGTGTCTGTAGCATTTCTCATATTTCTTTAAGGCCATCCACAGAGAGTTATCCTCTGTGGTAAGCGATTCTAAATATTTGGACCAGTCGAGTAGTGCTTGTAAGTTAGTACGAGGTTTGACCGCGTTGCACAGCTGATTGAATCTTCTTTTGTCGTCTGGATGCCTAGAGCTTTGAAACTCACGCCTGACGGCGTTTCGCTGTTTAATTAATTCTTTCAGTTCCTTTGATCTGTACCTTTTGGAGTGCTTAATCTCCTTCTTTGCTGCAGCATATGCATTTTGAATTGCAGTAGTAAACTCCTTGACCAAGCTGTCAATGTCAGTCCCCGAATGTATCGTTGGCGATGTGTATGGTATGTTGTATAGAGCTTTGGTAAATACAGGCCACTCAGTGGTAAAGGCTCTTTTGTCTGATGTGGTATAACTGCTAATATCCAGAATTAATAGAACAGGCAGGTGATCCGATGAAAGTTCATCGAACACTAATACATCCAGCGGAACACCGGTATACTTCAGAATGAAGAAGTCAATTATGCCTGTCGAGTTAGCAGTAAACAGTGTTGGGGTTTTCGGAGCCGGTATTTGTAATCCCGCCATTGTGTTGGCCAAACTGTAGATTACTTTTCTTAGGGCGTTTGAATTATAGCAGTTCCACTCGCGGTGTCGTGCATTTAGATCTCCACCTAGAATAACATGTGTTCCAACTTGTAAGAGTAACTTTAAGTCATCTAAGACTCTTCGTGGGGGTATATAGGTGGAGATAAAAGTGTATATTGTGGATGTGTTGGTTGTGAGTGCAATAGCTGTAGCCTCTACGGCTGAAAGCTGTGGCAATGAAACAGGATAGTGGGGAATGCAGCGCTTGACAAGGAGTATAGTGCCCCCTCCGTAGTTGCGACTATCAATCCTTGGTCTGTTATATCGATAAACACAGTAGTTGGCAAAATAGACTGGTGTGGATGGGCTAAGCCCGTGTTCCTGTAGGAAAAGCAAATCGGGGCTGTACTCATTTAGAAATACCCTTAGTTCATTAATTTTCTGGGATAAACCATTCGCGTTCCATGTAAACACATTAATAGATTTGTACAAGGAATTATTCATTATTTACACAGTTAGATTCAATGCATATCTCTTCAAAAATATTAAATAAAACAAAACGTTTATCAATAGGGTTATCTCAACCCTTTATCTCCGGTAATCTAACAGAGATACGTTTAAAAATAGACATAAATGAAGAACCGTGAAATAAATTCTGAATTTCTTTCATAAAACTAAACAATTCGGAAAAACATGAATTATTATTATTATTATTATGTACAGACTTAACAGAGGTATTACTAACATTTTTGACATTATTTACAGTAATTACATTGCTGTCCTGAACATTCATAGGTTGAGTAACAGTAGTTTTTGGCACAGAGGATTTACCTTTGGCCGCATTAGCATAAGAAAGTCCTGGGCGGACAGCAGCCACTGAACTGGTAGTTCGATTTGGCACAGAGCGCCCTTGACTGTTTACATTATTAGTTAACTTAGGAAATTTCGGGCAACCCCTATAGTTGGCTGTGTGCCCTTCAGATTGACAATTACAGCACTTAGGAGTTTCGACCCGTTTAGATATACAGTCTGTGATTTTGTGCGGGTCAGCACACTTTACACAGCAAGGCTGTAATTCACAAAGCTCAGATGAATGATGGAAGTGTTGGCAATTGTGACACTGCACAACACCTCCCTTAACCTTATATTTCGCAATTTCCACATAAAAATAAAGCATAAATTTTACTTCATAGATTTTTTTCAACACCTGGAATATTCTCTAGCTGCACTTGGAATAGTCGCATAGGAGCTTTTGATCTTAAACGATGCATTTGTGAAATTTTTCGTACTTGGAAACCCAAGTTCTTAAGCTCATCAGAAATATCATCGACAGGGCAGTCGATGGGGAGTCCTCGGATAACAACTTTTACTGGTCTTTCATTTTTATCTGTAATTAAATAGTGATCAATTTTGTTTTCATGTAAATAGCGGGTAATTCCGCGATGATCTTCAGTGGTTTTGGGAAATATTTTCAAGAACTCCCCAGAGAATCGCCCTGCGAAGTTTAACTCAGTTTCAACACGCAATTTTTTAAGAAAGTCAGAATATTTAATTGGCGGTTTCGCCATAATTGGTTTTACACGAGGTAATTGAACCTCTACGTCGGCCATATCTACATTTTTAGAATTATCATCATTGTTACTACTACCATTTACATTTTCATTTTTATCAACATTATTATCATTTTTATCTCCAGTTAAACTATCAAATTTATTTTGCACTGGAATTTCTACATTACATTTAATTATCTTACTTGGACGGGCCGTGTTTCGCGGTAAAATAAATCCATCCTCTTCATGTTGAACTTGCGGTTTAGATTTTTTAACTGAGCCTCTCGGCCGAGATTTTACATTTTAATTTTTTTCGCATATAATTTCAATATCATCATTCATATTTTTTGCAATATTTGCATTACAAACATTTTTATCATTATTAGCATTTTTATCACTGTTACATATATCTCGCGCTTTAAATGCGAGTAACAAAACTTCACTAGTTACATCAACTGAACTTAAATTAGCACTCTGAGGATTATTAGCCCCAAAAGAAGTGCACTTACCTTTGATTATTTCCATAAGTCCTTCAAGCAGGCCAACTTGCTTGTGCTAGAAAGCGAGTTGTTCTCTCTTGAATTCTTATGCAGCATTCAGATGCAGCACTTGAGTAGCACAAAATTTAAACGATTGCATCGACGATGTAATTTTTTCCAAAAAAAGATAACGCCATTATATAGTCAGGGTAATCCAACGTTTCCTTATTTAATATATCACTCGATTCTCCGCCAAGTGTAGTATCTGCGAGATCACACATCTTGGGGTAAGCCTAACACGTGCATCCTTGCAGCCATTTTCACTTCACTGTTCGAAGCAGGTAACGGGGGAAAATCTTTTCCTTCCATAATCGTGAAAAAATGCACAGTTCACACAAAAATCACCGATAACGTGCGGTAAGCGCCATCACCAGCCGATAAAACACAAAAAGCATACGCAAAGGTAATCCAAACACACTGAGAAACGACGAAAATCACGGGGCTAAACTAACGCCACGCAACACTCACCGCTTCCAGCATCGAACTCCTTCTGAAATACTGTATCAATCAATCAATCAGTCAAGTATCGCCGGGATGTCGTGCGAAGCACGACTCATCCGGCTCAGTGAAACCTGCCCGAAGGCAACAAGACGGTAAAGGTTCAGGATACGTGGTATAAAAGGGGTCAGAAGGTATGGAAAAAGGAGGGCAGCAATGACACCACAATAAGAGAGCGCAAAACGACGGGAGAGAACAGGCAGTCAAGCGCAAACAAGAGCTGAGCGATGCAACAAGATACAAGATAAATAAAACATAATCAGAATATGTGCGGTTACAATCAAATAACAGAATATATTCAAGAATATATGCAAATATAAAGATACATTAAATAGAGTAATACAATGAGGTACATATAAATAAAAAGAAAACTAAATTACATGGCAAAAATTAAGAACAAATGCTATCTTATGTTGGGAAGTTTGCGTCACGTGATAGGAATGCTGCAAGAGGGCGAAGTTCTTTATCTTCATCTAAAATTTCGTAGTCAAAGGTCTTGAAATACTGCAATTGTTCGCAGTTCATTGCTTTGTCAAAAAATTTCTTGTTAAGTTTATGTAAGTACATTTCTAAAGTATCAATTTGTAAATCCGTGTGCAGAGTCAAATTTGAAACATAAAAATGCGCACCTGTAATTGTACGGAGATATTTGTTTTGTATTACCTGTACAATTACCTGTCTTACTTGAGATCATTCTTTTTATACATAATCCAGGCCGGGGAAGCGTATGTCATATTAGGACGTATAATAGCAGTAAAGGTATGTCTCTTTTTAAAAAGGTCCAAATTTGAGTATCTGCCAATTAATGGAGCAAGACTTTGGATAACACCAATGGTTTTACGGGTGATGTGCTTAATATGGTCCTTCCACGTGAATGAAGAATTTAGCACAACTCCTAAATAGTTTGCTTTTCGTACAATCGGAATATCTTTATTAAACAATTTTAACGAGCCTTTGAGACCTTCTTTAGCAAATCTTCTGCTTATAATCAGTAGTTGTGATTTTTACGCATTGATTACAATGCGCCACTGACGACACCAGTCTTTTATAAGTGGCATGAATTCTTGTAATTTGCATGTTGCGTTTTCTGCACGTCTTGAACGAACTGACAGCGCCGTATCGTCGGCATAACATCCCACATAATAATTTCTGCTGAGGTTGAAGCAGGGAAAGTCTGCTACGTAGAACAGATAAATACCGGGACCTAAAATGGACCCTTGTGGTACAGAGGCTTTGATATCTTTTAATCCAGATACTTCTTCTCCA
>KK121592.1:41239-52811 GCA_000611955.2 Stegodyphus mimosarum | reverse complement strand
GGAGATAGAAAAGATTTAAATTAAAATAAACTTGGTTAGTTTAACTAAAACCTTACAGACTGTATGCATACATTTTTGCAGAAAGCTCAATATCATCCTGAGCCTGAGCTATATCTTGAAGGATCACTGATTCCAGTGAAACCGGAAGTAAAATTTTTAGGCATGCTTTTTGATTGAAAATTGACTTTCCTTCCACACATCCTGCACTCAATAAGAAGTGCTGGACGAGACTGAATCTTTTGAAAGTACTGGCGAACACCTCCTGGGGAGCGGATCGTTGCTTATTACTTCGGCTTTAGAAAGCACTTATATCCTTCAAACTTGATTATGACTGTATTGTTTTTATAGTTCTTCACGGCCTTTCGTGTTATTATGAGTAGATCTTGTTCTTCACCAGGCTCAGTGTATATGTTCTGGTGTGTTTAGAATATTTACAGTCCAGAGTCTCTACGTCGAATGCTACGAGCCATCACTTCAGCTAAGTTGTCTCTCTCCTAGTATTTCAATGTTTTGTCAGTGCCTGACGATCCAAGACATATTCCTTTCATTAGTGATAGTTACAAATCCTTGTTTGAAGTGCGACCTTCCTATGAACCATATTTTTCTCTTAGGATTCACTCACGTATCCAGAAATACCACATGACAGATCTCAGTACCCAAGTAGTAAAGAGTTTCGAAATCTCTCCTTGGGAGGATGCTCAGATTCGGCTTCTTGACGTTGTCCAATATTTTGGCAAAAGAAATACTAGCGAGTTTGTGTACAGACAACGTTTTTCTGACCACAAGCGCAAATGCACTAGTTATGTTCCCGTATTTACGGATGGGTCGAAAGCAACAGGACATGTTGGTGCATCCTTTGTTATTGAAGACCACATGGAGGATAGAAGACTACATGACGCCTGCTCCATCTTCAAAGTATACTTAAATGCCATTCATTATACTCTTTCATTTAATTCTAAGATACGTGGAAGACAATTTAGAAATTATGGCTTGCCAGATCTTCTAATTGTGTTATAAATCGTTTTTGACAAACATTTAAACCTGTCGTCGGAATCAGTTTCCTGGATGAGTACTTTCCAGTAGATACAAGTTGAAAAACTCTTCTTTCGTCACTCGAGGACAAAGCTTTAGGTCTTCCCCAAGTATTCTTTTTACCATAATTGTCTTTCAGTTTTAAAAAACTGTTGACTACAGTCTTTGATCTTCCTATCTTTATCGCAATAGCACGACTACTCATTCCTGTTGAAGACAAAGCTTCGATCTCTCCTCTTTCAGGATCAGTTAACTTCTTACCCTTCGCCATCTTCACAAAGATCACCAAGGAGAAACGTATGACAAATATGAAAATTGCAGCGTTGTCACAAGCTAGTAGCTGCAATGGTAATGACACAATTATATTATATTTATTTTTAAAAAATGACTGGTTGCCTTAAAGTTTTTACTCAGGCAGAAATACTAACTTTATAAATAACCACATGTTTCTCATAATTATGTATTTACAAATTATGTTTATAGCATTTATTTCTTATCAATGAACTTTAATAATTAATATTATTTGAATCCCTTTTTCTCAAAAATGTTTACTGGCCTTAAAGTTTTTACTCAGAGTTTATATACATATATGATAATAATTTATCATATATGTACACATATATATATATATATATTTCAATTGTATGAAACACATAAGGAAATATATACAGATGTATCATACAATAATCTAAAAGAATAGATAGATAAAATGTTCAGAGCAGAGTGCACTTTCATAAAGTTCCGCTAAATTTTGAAATCTAAAGTCCGTTACTTTCTTTTCAATAGGTGAAAAAAAGCCATTGCCGGTCACAGGATCTTCATTCACTTGGATAGGTTCGTTGAAGGTATTCTTCATCCATTTTGAGAAGATCATTGCATACGGACCTAAATCGACCAGCAGCATTTCCAGTTGAGAACAGACTATGAATGCTGCATTCCGTAGAATTCGGGTCCTGCAGAAAGGTATCCATCCCCTACTTTGAAGGGAGACGAGGCTTCCGAAACGAACTTTTCCAGAGCGTTGCCGTTTTAGACTTACAGGCAAGGATCTCCGATAGCTGGAAACATACCGTTCCCGCAATAAAATAAAACGTGACGGGAATGGTCTTTTCAAAGCGGAAAGGGAAGACAATCGATTTCATAGCGCTTCCTGAGGCGTGTTTCAAATGGCAGGAAATGCGTTCCCGCGCTTTATATACCGAGTGTCTCAAAAAGGTTGATGGGTAATCTATTTTGCTTTTTCTTCTTGTTCAGCACTTTTTTCCAAGAACTAAAAATGATTATTTTCTTAAAATGGACTGGTCCGATGACTCATAAACCCTAATAATAATAAACAACTATAACAGGTTTATGAAAAGTAGCTATAATATATTTTATAACATTCTTCCCAAGATTGGATGAGAGAGGAATCCAAAAAATTGGTCTCGGGAGGTATCGAATGAATTTTGCACTGATTCCTTCCAAGACCTATTTTTTGGTCTCCTAATCGATCTCTCCAGAATACGGAAAGACGATAATCTAAACGGGAGAGTCTTGTTCCGGTTTGATGATTGCAGGAATGTGGTGGATCCCGAATTGAGTGAGGAAGAAGACGGGCTAAGAGAAACTCGTTGTGGAACGCCTTCTGCGCGATATAAGCCGCTTCATTCGAAGTGAGGACAATCTGATTCGGATGACCCCATTCTTTGGAATAGGAGTCGAGGTCTCCTAGCCGAATAAACTTGCTGCCGTCATCCGGAAAAAATGCCTGAAGGATACTGGTCGTATGCCTGCTGTCCGTGGGTACCAACCAGTCTGAGTATATCTTTGGCACTCCAGTATAAAAATCCATGATCCACATACGTATACAAGTAATGGAGATCATTGTATTCAATTTTCAGCAACATGGTGTCCAGTCTAGTCTTAGAATGAGTAGAACTCGCTGACGATCCGTTTATATACGCATAAGAAAAGTCTGGAAGAGGGAAGACATAGAAAAAATGACAGGATTGATTCACAAAAATATAAATAATAATAAAAAGAGGACAGAACATTTCTCGGAATTCAGTTGAGAAGGTCGTATTTCTACAAGACGAGTAAAAAAAATTTCTGTACAGAAGGTCACGTAAGTTATGCAAAGTTGGTCTAAGGAGGGGTGAAAGATGGCCGTCTAGTATATATGAGGATATGGGATTCTATAAAGCCAATCTATATAGGATTTTGTAAATTTGATTTGATAAAACCAATCTTGGATATGATAGTATTTTGATCGGAACTTTTATTTCATGAAGTCGGTCTTGGAAAGAAAATCGTAAAGTCAAATTTGCGGGAAACACAAAACGGTAAACAAAACCGCAATCAACGTAAACAAAATTGGAGAGCAGAAAAATTGGCTTAGCAAATTTTTCTCGGAGCTCAGACAAAATATTTGAATCAGAATAACAAAAAACTCTTTCTTTTTGTTAATTTTTAACGATGTCTTGTAACATCATCAAAAATTAACTCTTTCCTCTTGTTTTCTAAGACGTCATTTCCAAGAATGGATAAGCCATTCAGTCTATTTTTATCTATCCAGTCTATCTAGTAACATGACGCACTCATTGTTGACGTCTTAGAAAACAAAAGAGGAAAGAGTTAACTTTTAATGATGTTATAAGACATCATTAAAAATTAACAAAAAGAACTCTTTGGACCTTACATATTAAAAGAAGGAGGTTTGTTATTGGAAGGACACTTGTTTATAGGTAGGCTGTTATTCACGCTAGGTAAGGGTCACCTTGTTAAAGAGAAAAAAAAGTCGATCTCCATTAGAATGTCGTGTTTATAACTAGGTTGTTATTCAAATCATGTAAAGGACATCTTGTTTCATGGGCCTGGAAGTGTTCCAAAACGAGGAGGCTATAAAAAAGGATCCGTTGCAGTTTTATAGAGCTTCTTTGCAGATCGAGCCATACACTACTTTCTGTCGTTTATAAAAAATATCAAATGGAGATTTACATCTCGCAATTCCGGATTTACTTCAATCGGATGTCGCTTGTCCAAATGATGATGCGGATGAATAAGGTCCAGCTTCCAACGCTTATGATACTGCATCTCCCTAAGCTGGTGGACTGGAACCATATTTCCTTGGTCCCTCCAAGGATTAATCTATTACAAGCCTAGATGTGACAAAGAAGATCAATAAATCCATCTACAATTTCATTTTTTCCTGCATGTATAACCCGCTACGGGAAAACGGGAAGAATCGAGAAAACCTGACTGTGCTAGAAATGAGTTTCGATTCATCCGACCAATACATCTTTTTTAAAGATATGGCGGAGCTATGCTTATATAATCTCGGGATGGAAGAATCGTAGAAAATAAAAAATTTGACCCTCCTCCAAATTTTTTATATCCCATCTGATGTTCTTAAGAGAGGAGGTCAAAAAAGATGGGTCTGGAAAGAAACCTGTGCATGGGGAAACAGAGGATGTTTTTTCAAAATGCACTCTTTTCCTTTCAGACCCATTTTTTTTAAACTTCTTGAAGCCAATCTTGGATATTCAAGTCCTTTTCCATCTATATTGGATTTCCTTTTTTGGTTTATTTATTTACCATCTACCGTAATGATTACGGTCTATATAAAGGGAGGAGGCATATCCTGGACCGAGTGACGGAATCTCTTCTTCCATCCCCCATCTGTTATGGAGAAGGCGAAAAAAATGGGTCCGGTGAAGGAAACGGTACACTTGAAAAGACTATTGTCTTTTCCAATGTACTGTTTCCTTTCCCTGAACAATTTTTTCAATAACTTCCTCGATTCAATCTTCGAGTCATTTGGTTTAGAAAAGATCTTGGTGATGAGAAAGAAAGTAAATTTAACAGCACGGAGTAATTTCAAGCGAAATTTGGAACGTTTATACAGTTAAGCCATTCTTCTTTAAAAAAAAATGAAACGAGAGATCGGCTGGAAAAAATTTCTCAGAGAAAATATCTGAATCATAATTAAAAAAACTCTTCCTTTTTGTTAACTTTTAATGATGTCTTATGACATCATTAAAAATTAACTCTTTTCTCTTTTGGTTTCTAAGATGTCATTTCCAAGAATGCATGGGAAATGTTTCTAAAAATAGATTGGATAAGTCATCCATTCTTGAATATGACATCTTAGGGAAGAAAAGTGGAAGAAGTTAATTTTCAATGATGTCATAAGACATCATTAAAAATTAACAAAAAGAAAGACTATTTTTTAATTCTGATTCAGATATTTTTTCTGAGAAATTTCTTTCCAACCCTTACAAATTTCTCTCCTCTTACCCAATAATTTTTCTCCCACCATGTAGGGGTGAAAAAAAATCATCATCACGATTCTTCTTCTGAACCTTGTAAAGTCGATCCAGTTGAACTCTCTCGGTAAGTGATATTTCTTTGGATTTTAAAACGGCGTGGTTTCCATATTTTAAAAACTCATTTGCGCAATTCGTTCGCCGGCTTGGAGAGTGAAAATTTCGACTGTGTGGTTACACAGAATCACCGCAATTTCACCGCGATACGATTCATCGATGACGCCTTCACCTGTTTCGATTCCAGGTTTCCAAGAAAGTCCAGACCAGCTTTAAATTTTACCGAAGTATTCCTTTGGAAATTCTACCTGAAAACCCGTTTGAACGAGAGTCCTTCCTCTTGCAGGTACAAAACAACATGGGCGCTTTTTAAATCGATGCCCGCATCGAGAGGATCACAACGAACGGTGTATTTGCATCTTTAGACAGAAAATTATATTTTATAAACCTTTGTTGGTCCATAACCTGTTGTTCAAGAAGTCGGATCCTCTCCATCAAAGAGGCTGTTCCCCATAACGATTCCATGATAAGTTTATGCTTCAGAGTGGAAAGTTACTTTATATACTGTCTATCTAAAAGTATTCAGATATTTAGGGATTTTTAAGGATCCCGGAAATGTACATTTGCTGAAATTAACTACACACATTTGTTTCTTTAGAAGGATCGTTTTTGATAGCAATGAGTCTTGGGGTAAAGGATTAAAATAGAGGAGTTCACTCAAATTTTTTAAAGGTTCCTCAGATACTTGAAACGAATCTCGCGTTAATTCTCGTAGTTTGTTTGAAAGTCTTTCTACTTCTTTTTCTAACGCTTCTTCAACAAGCGTCTTTTGGTCCTTTAGGGCTCTGGTTGATCATCAGAGTACATGGTGATCTAGTGTTTTAAGGACATACGAGATTTTGTTTTTATAAAAAGAATGAGTCTATTTTTAGTCCAAAGGGGCTTTGTCCCTGAAGGACTGTTGTTTTCGTTTCGGCATTTTGCGTCGGAGTTCACTTTTCAAACTGTTGCCCTCAAATATTACAGTTCTGTATTATATTTAAAGAAATTAAGTAATGAAGAATGTGCATAAATGTATGCATGTTTCTCTCATTGTGATAGAACTATAGTATCCATCGAATTTTAAATCACGTAATCCTACTGCGAGTATGGGCTTCCGGAAGGCCTAATTTGAAACTTGTTTCGGTTATCGATTCCGAATTTTTTTGTAAAAGTTCAACGAATTTTTGAGCACAAAGATTTCAAAGCGAGCAATGGCAACGTTGTGCAGAAAAAACATTTTTTCCTCCAGCGGTTGTGTATCGGAAATTTTAAAGATGTGCTCAATTTAAAATTACTTTTCGATATTCCTGTTGAACTGAATTTTATGGTGCAAAGAACATGATATTTCATAAATAAATGTAACACACAAATCTTAAGGAAAGGCTAGTTGGACGGTAATCTGAAACCTTTTAGATCTTTTTTAATATTGTTATTATTTTTTTAATTTCATAGATTTCAGCTTGTTAACATTTGAGTATTTCTGATGGACCCAATTATTTACAGTGTTTTTATTGAGACAAACAAAACACATTATCACTTTATTTTATGAACTTTTATTTTATAAAATCATTAAAAAATAAATGAATGAACATAAAAATTATTTAGTATCGCCTGGACTCCTCCAAGACCAAATACTATTAAAGGACCATGGAGAGTACCCTAGATGAGATTCCTTCTTGAGGTCCAAATGTGTTTGAGTTTGGGACCAATATTCTTTTGTTTCTAACGAGTCCTCACACAAGCACTTCATAGAAAATTCATCATCATCATCACTTCTGCTCTCCTTAGATGACTATGGAGAGTACGTAGAGGCTCCAAGCGGGTTTGAGGATCCCTAGAAAGTTCTTCTACTTTGTGGTTTGGTTCGTGCAGTTTCCGGAGATTTTAATTGCTCTTTCCTCCTTTAAATTACATTGGAAATTCTTCACCCTATTCTCAGCGCAATGAAGACGTTTGTCGAAAAATTGGTGTCGCGGCATTTCATCCTGTAACGCCACTCTGTTTTTCCCGAAATATAAAATTCCCAAACGGGGCGCTTGGCAAAACATTTAGCTTTATGGTAGCCATTGACATAAATCGTTTGCACATTTTTAGATAACATGTCGAAGATGTTATCTGAAATCTAAAAAATGAAGATGTTATCTATCATGTTTGCACATTTTTAGATAACATGTCGAAGATGGGCGCAAGGATTATTGATGAAAGAGGTGCGTTAATTCATGATTTTATTTTACAGTATGATTTTAACTTAATTAATGATTTTAACTCTGAGCCCACCTTTTCATCACCAGTGGGAGTCGGGTGGACCGACCTTGTGTTGTGTTCACCAGATTCTCAATTTGATTCAATTAATATGCATATTTTGGAAACAGAATCGTTGAGCGATCATAAATATATAATAGTTGAAATGGAACAGTTTCTAATTGATGGAAAGAATGTTTGTTTTTATAGTAAAAGTACATGGAGAGTGAAGAAAAGGATTAATAGTTTGAAGGAAGAGGCTATTATATTTGAAAATAGAATTATTGGATGTAAGACTAATAAGGAATTTAATCAAATTATTGAAGAATTGGAAAATACTATAGTGAATAACATGAATTTATATTTGAAAGTAAAAGCTAAAAATCAAAAGAACTATGAAACAAATTGGTGGAATGAAAAACTCACAACAATAAGAAGAAGAGTTAGATCACTCAGAAAGAGTTTTCAAGTTAATGGTATCAGCGATTCTGTTAAAATACAACGGAAAATTTTATATAAAAAAGAACTTGCAATTTATAAGAAGAGTATTAAAAGAGAGAAAAGAAATTTTAGAGAAAAAATGTTTAAACAAAATTTTGAATATCATGATAACTTTTATCGTATTGCAAAAAATAAAAGAAGTGGAAACTTAGTATTAAAACAAAAAGAAGATGAAAAGGTACTGTTCCTGCGGTGAATTCATATAAAAATATTATAGAAGTACTGAGGTTAGATGATGGAAATGATATTCCGCCAATTTCTGACATTTATAAAGAAGAGGATAATATGCTGGAACCAAATTTTACATTAGAGGAAATTTTTGGAAAATACGTAGAAATTCTGCCCCCGGTCCGGACGGTATTGGGGCGTGGCTCTTAATTGAATTATTTCGTGCCTTCCCTTTCTTCTATTTGATATTATACAATAAATGCCTGAATATGAAAAATTTTCCAGAAGTATGGAAACAGGGAAAATTAATTTTAATTCCAAAAAAAAAGGAGATAGTTACAGACCTATTTGTTTACTGAAAACACATTCAAAGATTATAGATAAACTGATCACAAATAGGCTACAGTACTCAATAGACAAATGCGATCTAATTAATAAAAGGCAATATGGATTTAGGAAGAGTAAATCGACAGATCTGGCTCTATTTGAAATTATGGAAAATCTTAGAAATAAGCGATCAAATTACACGTTGCCCTAATATCGTTCAATATCCGGGGAGCATTTGATTCAATTGCTTCGCCATCATTATTGGAAGAATTAAGGAATATAAATATTTCAAAACAAATATTTGATATAATTAAGAATTATTTGGAGAATAGGAAAATAATATATGAAAATGAAAATAGATCTATCAAGTTAAGTTTTAATATATCTAGGGGTTGCTCACAGGGCTCTTGCAGGGCCCCGCTCTTTTGGAGTCTTATAAAAAAATTGCTTCTCAACAAGAAATTTGTATTGTTTTGCAGATGACTTAATTGCGCTCGTTTATGAAGTCTCACTGGAGAAATTGGAAAAAGTGTTTAAACTGTTAGATGGAACTTTCAGGGAATGGAGTAACAATGAAAAAATCGAATTTAATGAAAACAAGATAAGAGCTGTTTTTTTCCCTCGAGGTGGAAAAACTACAAGGAAGCTGGCATTAAAGTTCATGGATAAAAATGTTAAATTCGATACCAAATTAGAATATTTGGAAGTATTAATTGATGAGAAATTAACTTTTATTGAACATTTTAAAAAAACACATAGAGAGATTGAAAAAATATTAGGATTTTATAGGAAAACTTTTAATTCCGAATCATTGAGACAAAAAAGCTCCACCTTGAGGGATATTTATTTGAATGCAATTAGACCAAAAATTTTATATGGTATTGGAATATGGGGCTCCAGGGCGGGGGAGTTGGTAAAACTAAGAAATAAACTCGATTCCTTCCAGAGAAGCTGGCTGCTTATCATTACTAGAGCCTTTAGGACAATTTCTAATGAAGTTTTGAGTATACTGGCCGATATTCCCCCTCTTTGCCTAGAACAGAAAGAGGAAGAGTTAATTTTTAGTGATGTCAGTAGACACAATTAAAAATTAACAAAAAGTTTTTTTTTTAATTCTGATTTTGAACCAGTCGGTAAGACGTCACAAGTTTATCAAAAATGAACTTATCGTTATCTATATAAACATTCCGAGTTTCGCTTCAGATAAGTGCCTTCTCCTCTTATTTTTTTTTGTTCTCATTCTTACAGCTTCCCATTTGTTTCCAACTGCACAGGTTGCCCTACCATGAATGTCAGTATGAAAGGGTCCGTTTGAGTACATTTATCTTCAAAAGTCGTATATCGTTTTTCAAACTGAAATTTACTATCCTGTCTAGTTTCCACATTTTTTACATGGGGGAATGGAATCTTCTAGAAGTCTTTTTTGAATTCTATTCGGATCGCGCGAGACAGATCCTTTTGGAATATCTGGAGATTTTAGTGAAAGGGTGGAATAATCCAGAGGTCCTTCTTGATCCTCTAGAAGTCTTTGGAAATACCCTCCGGTGATAGATCGTGGACAGGTCTTTCCTGAAGATTACACGTGTGATCCAAAGAATTTTCTTGAACTTCGGATCTGGAAGGTATAAAATAGTTCTTCCGCCATTCAATCTTTTCGTGTTTGACAATTTTCTCAAAATTCGTGACGGGAGTACTTTCATTATGGGCGGGCGTACTGTCACGGGAGTACATAACGTGAGTGTACGTGGAGTACTTGTACTTCCCGGGAGTACTGTCATCATGATTTTTGGCTCGTTTTGTTAGCAAGATTTGTGAATCGAAAACAGAAATCTCACGATCCATTAAAACAGTGTCCTCTGTCAGATGAGTCTGCATCATGGCGTGAATCCATCCAACTAAATGGTCTCTCAAAGATTTAGAAAAATTGGAAGATTTCAACTAAACGATACCTTGGATGATATAAAACGAAATTATAAAATTTCATATCAGAAAAAAATGCACGTGGATATCTGAGGCATGATGTGACTTTTCAAAACAGGCTGTTTCTTTCTCTATTTATATATATTTACACCTCCTCCCTTCCTCCTCCCGTCAGTCATTTGGTTATTCCAATCTTGTATCTACTCAAACGGAGACTTCCAATCTTTGATCTACTCAAACAAAGGTCATTGGAAGGGAAAATTTCTTGGAAAATTATTTTTCTATTATGTCCTTGAAGCTGTTTACGTAAACGGATCGTTCGTGTACTTAAAATCTGAACAAAGGTCATTGATAGATGAAGGGAAGAAAATTATTGGAACTTTTTTTTCTGTTATGCCCTTGAAGCTGTTTACGCAAACGGTTCTACTCAAACGGTGAACTGATCAAAGGTCATAGAAAGAGGAAATTCATAGATCTCTTTTTTTCATGACTCTATAAAAAGAGCGAGCGGGTTTCCAGGATCCATTTGAATCGGCCCTCAGGGGCTCACTTTTGTGAGTACGGGTGTGGCAATCCCGAGGTACCCTAGCCCTTCAGGGGATCATCTTCTTGATGAGACGGGTGTCACGATCCTGGAGCCCCAGTGATCTATCCTCTTTTCCGTCTCCTCTCCTCTGAGCTGAAGCTTTCTTCCTTCCTTTCTCCCTTGTGGTTTTCCTCTTCGGAGGTTGGGGCTCGTCATGAGAGACTAGAACAGCCCTTGTCTCTAGTTTTCGAATGACGAGAAAACTGCCCGCGTGTTTGCCGTGCGTGGAGACCCGTGTCGCTGGAAAGGAGGGTCCTGGTAGTTGAGGGGCGAGGTACTGTCCCCAACACACTGCTTTGGCCTCTGCTTCAGCTAAACGGGTGGCACCTTGTCGTCCTCACGGGTGTCAATCGGCTGGTCACTAGTCCTTGTGTCAGTGGCTTGGGGATAAGCTCTCGGGAGTTCCTGCTTTCGGGAAAGCCGACTGTGGGGCTTCAGTTTGCGTATAGGTCTG
>KK121592.1:22147-37137 GCA_000611955.2 Stegodyphus mimosarum | reverse complement strand
TATAAAAGGTAATGAGCGGGCAGACGTCGTCGCAAAATCAGCTGTTGAAATATCCAGTCGCCTCATCCCTATCACAGACATTAGCAGTTTTATCAAACAAAAGATATTGGGAAAATGGCAGCAGTTTTGGGATGTTCAGTCTTTTAACAAATTAAAGAGCGTGAAACCTAAAATCGAACTTTGGCATTTTACTGGAAGACGTAAGGAGGAAGTTGTTCTGACTAGACTCAGAATCGGTCACACCAGAATGACCCATAACTATCTTTTGAATGCTGAAAATGAACCCCTGTGCACAAAATGTGGTGTATGTTTAACGGTCCTTCACCTTTTAATTGAATGTCCATCTTTTAATAGTACTCGTCAGAAATATTTTAACAGCTGTGACTTACCTCTCGACCATTTAATTGGAAGAGAGGTTAATCGTAACTTATTTTACTATTTAAAAGACATTGGTGTTTATCACCTCATCTAAACTGATTTTAATGTTGTATGTTAGTTTCAAGACTTGTGATTTTAACTGATTTTATATGACCTCATCCACTGGATTTTGTACATTCTTTTACCTACTTGTTTAATTCATCCTATTTTAATTTCATTGTCTATATCACTTTTTATCTCATCACCTTGTGTTTGGCGCAGTATAATCATCTCTGGTTTTGCGCCAAAAATTTCACCCACCACCACCACCACCATTTGAATCGTAAGCCATGTCCATCCTAGGCGTCTTTCCGATGCAATTTATATCCCACGCGGAAGATTTAAAGATTTAAACCATCGCGCTAAATTTATTCTCCATTAACCCGCCAACAAAATCTGCATTTGTTTCAAGTACGTCACGGATCTGCTCTCCGAAACATCGAAAGGACGCTACTAGACTCCGAAGAAGCGAAACGTTGCCAGCCCTTCTCTTGGAATCGAATCGATCGCGTATTGAGAAGATCCATCCAAACAGATAGGAAATACACCGATTCTCGAATGTGTTAACGATACAAAAATATTTTTCTGACCAAAAGCTACTTCCTGTTTGGACTGAGAACGGCAGTCGAGGATGAAGTTTACGTTTGCCAAACGACGCGCCTGCCCCGCTCGTTCATTATCAATTATCGTCCAAGTGCACGCCGAATTGCTGAAACTCATCGCCAAGGAAAGATATTTTCGAGCCGTCGACGAATCCAAATTTATGCACTACGTTCTGAGATCTTTCCATTAATGTGTAATACCCCCTCATACGCATTATATTCTGACCACGCCGAAAAGTATTTTCTCGTGGATCGTTGCTTTGCGAAGAACGTTTGAAACACGAATTTGCGTTCCAGAACACTTCGTCTGAGCTCCCGCACTTGGATGATAGGATACGATGGAAAGAAAATCAGTTGAATCGTAAAACGCTTCTTTTTCACGTGGACCATAAACTGAGTATGATAGATGCTTACAAACAACGGAAAAGGATGCCCGTCAGATGATGAGCCGTGTAGAAGAAGTGGAAGCGATTAGCATTCAGGATGAGGATGAGAAATCCTCGCAGACATTATCTACCAAGAAACGCATTTTGTATCAAGAAACGCATTTCTCAGATCCTGTGAAACACCTTTCATTTCGTGAAACCCAACAACCACTAGACTCTTCCGTGGACCATCCTTTCACGACGAACTCTTCAGTACCCCCTCAAGACTTGCCAGAAGTCTCTTTGCATGGAACTCAACAACTAGACTCTCCTGTGGACCATCCTTTCACGATGAACTCTTCAATGCCGCAACCAAAACTTACCAAAACTTTCTTTGCAAACTCAACAACTAAACTGTCCTATGGACATTCTTTTCAGAATCGATCACAGTTCGATAGCTCATCTGGGCCCTGTGCCCCAAATGGGTCATCTAGTAATCATCATCAAATGGATCATCATCTTATTTTTAGAAATTTCGTTCTCTTGACGAGGAGGGACCTGTAGCTACCCTCGAAATCGATTGAGCGTTTTAATAAACGTCCGCCAAATACAAGGTTGTTTCAGCGATTTTCAGTGCCACATTGGAGTGTTTCTCTTCTATTCTCTATCTCTCTCTCTCTATATATATATATATATACCAGTCTTTGATCCTGTGGCTTTTAAAGTAAAAGAGAGGTTTTCCAAGCTTGAGGTTTTGAAATGAAAAAGAGAGAATAGTGTTACAGAAAGTACATTTTGCTTTTCCAAGCTAAAAGTTTTGAAATGAAAAGGTATCATAGAGAGTAAATTTTGCTTCTGCAAGAACTAAAGGGAGAATAGTATTATAGAGAGTTCATTTCGCTTTTCCAAACTTGAGGTATCCAAAGAGAGAAAAGATATATTCCTTTCGCCTTTTCAAAGAATACGCCATCCCAATCAACTGCTAATGCAATTAGTACTCAAAATAGCTTCAGTGCACTATCTAATCAGCATAGTAATTCACAAATCAATGATAACACCAGCCAATTAATTGATAACAGTCAAACTGAAAATAATTCGCCTACTCCAACTCCGATTATGGTTAAGCCAGAAGATGGGGCCACTTTCAACGATTACCTCAAAAAGATATCTAATTTAACCGAAGCTACCTTCTACGGAAAATTACAGGAGAATACTTGAAACTATTACCCAGCCCACCTAACGATCATAGACAAGATGTAATAGATAATCAAATCGAACGTTATGTTATAACTCCAAAACACCAAAGATTGATAAAGGTCCTAAACCGTGGACTAATCATATCAACCGTTAAAAAAGAAATTGTACAAGAACTTTTAAATTTAGGCTACTCAGTACATAAAGTTGTACAACTTACAAAATTTAAAATCAAAAAACCAATACTCCTATTTCAGGCTCAACTCAATCTGACATCCAATATTGAAAATATTTACAACGAAACTCACTTAGGAATATTTATCATCTCAATAGAAAAATGCATTAACAAAAATTTAGTTCCTCAATGTCACAGTTGTCAGCGATTTAGACACTCCTCTGACAGCTGCTTCTTTTTGCTAAGATTCGTTAAATGTGCACAGAATCATAGAGCTAGTGACTGCCCAACCCAAGGATACGTAGAAAAACCAGTGTGAGCGAACTGCAACAAAAATCACCTTGCATCATTTCGTGGTTGCGAAAAATTTCCAAAAAATAAACCTAATAATACCCAACATCCAGAGCAAAATATTCAACAAAATAAGCCCTCTATGTTCGTTAGTCAGGAAAAAAGCTCCGCACAGGCACTTAATAAAACTAACCAAAAGGATAAGAAAAAACTCGATTGACAACTTAATATGAATAATAATATCATGAACTTTCTTACTACACTAAAAGAGCTATCTTTGGAAATGGAAAAATATCCCAATTTATGACATTAATTAAAGCCAATATAGAAAGCCTCAAAAAAGCATATACTCCTATGGAAAAATTACTCATCCTGTTCAACATCTGTGAAGAAACAAATATATTAAATATTTAATATAATTATATAAATATATCAAATATAATACACCAGTTTAAGAGAAGGGCCTTAATTTCGTATTTAACAACTATTAAAAAAAGTATTATATGTATTATTTTACTAAATGCTTGCACGTAACCCCCCCACACACACCCGTCAGAAACTAGCCACTCCATCGTTTAACCAAATCGTTGTTTCTGTATCACATGACGAAAAGCAACTTCAGCAAACGACCAGTTCATACATCGACACCACCATCGAAAGATGCGCTCTCTTATTACCGAAACGGTGCTTCTTCAGAAGCCCATTGAAATGACCGGACTGTTCACAAATACAAAAGAAAACTTTGTCTGTCTCTCTGTCAGTTGAATTCCCACTTAAGCATTTTTACATTCATTAGCATACATAAGCTTCGTTACATTTATTTGTTGTCCGAAGGAAAAGATGACGGCGCATTTCGTATGTGAGGTTCTATTAGTTCAACTCATTGCAAATTAAACTGATTGGAGACTTTTATTCATAATCACGAACAGTACTAAAAACTTATACAGAAAAGCAGCTACAGACTTCCACCTTCAGCAAATCCAACTCTAACACATGGTGGACAGCACCCACATGGTCAAATCCTATTTTTGTCAAAGTTACAGTTACATATGAAAATTTAAAAACAACAATACAGCAAAAAATTTTTCTGAAAATTCACACACTTAATTTAAAAAAATTGAATACACATTATTACAGTTATTAGCAATGACAAATAATTATTACACTTTTCTTTCATAATTTAAATTGATTTTTTACCAATTCCTGAGCTATCACCAGGCCACTGAAATGTTAAGTTCAAATCCAATGTATTGGACTGGTGCAGCCATCTACTGACAAGGTAGTGAAATGCAAAGTGTTCTAACATTACTCCCTACCCAGTAACTAAGTTACGATACTTAAATTGCATTGGTAAGGTCAATAATAGAATAACATGATCACTACATCTCATGATCAAAATGCACTTCACGTATAAAAGAATCAATTTCTAAGCTTGCATCTGATTTTGAATTGTAAGGTTATAGCAAATTAAAATACAAATAATAATTAAAGTAACAGGAACTTCAAGATATATCACTAATCTTTTTGTTCCATGCTGGAAATCAACATAATTGTAGATACCACATTCAATACTCTATACATTTGATTATTATATCTCAAAATTAATATATACATACATACATACTATGCTAACTGAAACAATAATTGTATTTGTAAGATAGCTTCTAAGGAGGTAATGCAGATGTTATGCCTAAGCAAAAACACACTGTATTCCAAAACACAATAATACCAACCCTTACAGCTAATACATGCATATAGAATTTGAAGCAAAAATTTCTAGAACAGTAAAAAACAATATGGAATGTATATCTGAATATATTCATGAACAGTAGTATATTGCTCAATATCTACACCACTAAGACTCTATGGTATATTACAGAAGATACATACATTAGAAATTATAAAATCAGTATACATTATCGTGAAGGAGATAAATACGATATGACATTAGCACTAATTGGAGAAGTAGGTCATGAATAATAATATTTGCAGTAACAAGAAATAAGAGTTGTGATTTAGTTTTAAGTTCGAAACCTAACAGGAAGTTTTATTTCTCTACCACAACGAGTGTTTGTTGGGAGATTACTATGATGCATTTCCTTTGAGGATCCACCACTGACATCGTCATCAAGAAGCTGATTCGGTAGCTCTGGCATGCTATCTGCATTCATAAGATAAGCAGGTTTCAGCCTATCAATAGAGATGTTAACATCTTTTCCTTTAATGTGCACAGAATAATACTTATCATGTCTTTTTGCTACAGGAAATGGGCCATCATATGCAGGCTCTAGTGGTTTTTTCACCCGATCAACTCTTACGAACACATGAGTACAGGTCCTTAAATCTCTATGTACAAAAACTTTTTGATAAGGTTGACATGTATCTGCAGACTTCATTGGCTTTAATAGGGCCATCTGCTGCTGAAGATTGTACACAAATGTGTCAGGTTCAACGTGGACACTGGGTTTTTCAAAAAATTCACCAGGAAGCCTGATATTGGTACCATACACCATTTGAGCAACAGAATAGTTTGTACCATCTCTGATAGCAGCTCTTAAACCCAACAAAATAGTGGGTAACATATCACTCCATTTTACATTATTGTGAGCTTTTATTGCAGCCTTTAGTGTCCTGTGAAAGCGCTCTATTTTCCCATTACATTGGGGATGATAGGGCGTTGTATGCAGAAGTTTAGCACCACAAATAGCAGCAAGATTTTTAAACATTTGGGAGGTAAACTGGCGACCTTGGTCAGTTACAATACACTGTGGCACTCCAAATCTGCTCACCCAATGGTCATAAAAAGCTTTACTCACCAGTTCTGCAGTGATATCTTCTAATGGAACTACCTCCATCCAACAGGAAAATCTATCAATGCATGTTAGACAGTACATTTTACCATTAGATGGTGGCAAAGGCCCAATCAAATCAATATGGATGACGCTAAATCTGGCATCAGGTTCTTGATATGTACCAAAGGTCGATTTGGTGTGTCTTGTTACTTTAACTTTCTGGCACTGCCGACAAGCTCTAGCCCAATCACTTGCTTGTTTCTTCATCCTGGGCCATACAAATCTGGCAGTTATCTGTTTTACAGTGGATCTGACACCAGGATGTGCAAAACCATGGATATGATCAAAAATTTTCTTGCGAAAACTTTGAGGTACATATGGACGAATATTGCTAGCTGAAGTATCACACCATAGGACATTTTTAGATTGTAGTGCATATTCCTTGAAAATTAATGAGGTGTTACTTGCAATTAATTCTTTCAACTCAGGGTCATTCTGTTGTGCCTTTGCAATTTCTTCATAATCAATTACAGATATCTCTTCAATTCTGGAGAGAGTATCTGCTACAATATTGTCCTTTCCACTAATGTGCTGTATATTTGTAGTATACTGGGAGATGTACTGCAACTGACGCAGCTGCCTAGGTGAAGCTTTATCATTCTTTTGCTTGAATGCAAAAATCAGTGGTTTATGATCAGTGAAAATTTGAAAATCTCTTCCTTCCAGCATGTATTTAAATTGCTTCACAGAGAGATATATTCCAAGCAATTCACGATCATATGTACTGTATTTTCTTTGAGCCCCATTTAGCTTCTTTGAATAAAATGCAACTGGTTTCCAGTTACCATCTTCATACTGTTGCAAAACTGAACCAATTGCCCAATCTGAGGCATCAGTGCACAGAGATAATGGACATTCAGACTTTGGATAACTTAAGAGGGCAGTATTAGCCAAGTCAGTTTTGCACTTCTCAAATTGCTTTATGCTTTCTTCAGTCCAAGGTACTTTACTTTTATCTTTTTTCTTTGCTCCCTTAAGCATTTCATGTAGCATGGCCTGGGTCTGAGCTGCATCTTTCAAGTACCTCCTATAAAAATTTACCATGCCTAAAAACGTTCTTAAGCCATGAAGAGTGGATGACAGTTCATAATCAAGAATAGCTTTAACTTTGTTTGGCAGAGGTTGCGAACCAGAAGGCGTAATGAGATACCCCAAAAATTCAATTTCTTTAACTCCAAATACGGACTTTGACACATTTATGCATAGGCCATATTTATCAAGTCTTTCGAAAATTAAGCTCAGATGTGTTTTATGCTCATCCTCAGATGACGAGGCAATTAAAACATCATCAAGATAAGGAAAACAGAAATCAAGCCCTCGAAACACCTCGTGTACAAATCTTTGAAAGGTTGAGGGGGCATTTCGAAGACCAAAACTCATTACGTTAAACTCGTACAGTCCAAATGGTGTAATAATGGCTGTTTTTGGTTTATCCTCCTCAGCTATGGGTATTTGATAATATGCTTTGAATAGATCTAATTTTGAGAAAATTGTTTTCCCACTCAAGATTAAATGAAAATCCTCAATCCTAGGAATCGGGTATCTGTCCGGAATAGTCTGCTCATTCAGACGTCTATAATCACCACAAGGTCTTAAAGTTCCATCTTTCTTTGTAACCAGATGCAGAGGGCTAGCCCATTGTGATTTAGATGGCCTGATTATACCATTGTCTAACATAAACTGAAACTCTTGTTTTGCCAAATTCAGTTTCTTAGCATCAAGCTGCCGAGCACGAGAGTAAACTGGCTGTCCTTTTGTAGCAATATAGTGCTGGACCTTATGTTTCACTTTGGTGTTCAATAAATTGGGCTTCGTAATACCAGGGTACTTTCGCAACAGCTCAGAGAATTTTACAGAATTGCACACTGTGCTAATAGCAGTATTTTCAGTTACTGACATTACATCACTATGTACAAACATATTTGTCACACCATCAATTAATTTCCTCTGGCGAATGTCAAGCAGTAAGTGAAACTGATTCAGAAAATCGGCACCTAAAATGCCTCTGTTTACTTTTGCTACAACGAATGGCCATTGGAATGAGCGACGTAGTCCGAGGTCCACGGTCAACACCTTACTTCCAAACGTTGGGATTTCAGTTCCGTTAGCTGCATATAGCTTGTATGAAGTGCAGGTACTTTTAGATTTAGTATCAGCTGGAATCAAGCTGATATCTGCTCCGCTATCAACAAGAAATTTTATTCCTGTTTTCCTGTCTTTGATAAAAAGGCGAAATTTGCGGCAATTAATGTTTCCAGTAGCAGCAGGGCTTGCCGCTGATTCTACTGCTAGTTGCAGTTTTCCGGCTGCTTCCAACTGCAGGGAGGTTTGCATTTATCAGGGTAGCATTTTTTTCCAAATTTGAAATGGAAAAAACAATATTTTCCATCTGGGTCAAAACGCTTGCGGGATCTGCTGCGACTTCTATTTCTTTGATGGCTTCGACTTCGTCGTCTGTCTCTCGTGTGTTGAACAGTCAGAGTCGCAATTTGTTGCTCAAGTGAAGAAATTTTTTTAACAACATATCATATGGGCCAGCTTCTTGGACAACACTCGCAAGCTCTATCCGGGGATTCATCTCAAGAATTTTGTCGGCCATTGTGGCTAACTTATCAGTGCCTTCATCACTAACAATTAAAATGTTTTTTACTTGATCTGGCAGGTTCTCCATCCATAAAGTCCTCAGAACTTTATCAGACACATCATCCGCATCTCCAAGGGCACGCATTTTTCGGAGTAGTTGGCTGGGCTTTAGGTCTCCTAATTCTAGTCCAGTTAGCAATCGCTTGATGCGTTTGTTTTCACTTTCTTTAAAAGTGCTCAGAAGTCTTTCTTTAGCGGCTGAATACTTGTTTGGCGTATCGTCTCGAATGATATCCCAAATGTTTTCTATAAATTTGGGTTCACGTTGTGTCCAGGTAATTAAATCTTGTGTCTTCGGAAGTAATTCCACTGATTTTAAACTGTGCCTCGACGGTGAAAAACCACATTTCAGGTTTCTAAGAAAACTTTGTCTGTCTCTCTGTCAGTTGAATTCCCACTTAAGCATTTTTACATTCATTAGCATACATAAGCTTCGTTACATTTATTTGTTGTCCGAAGGAAAAGATGACGGCGCATTTCGTATGTGAGGTTCTATTAGTTCAACTCATTGCAAATTAAACTGATTGGAGACTTTTATTCATAATCACGAACAGTACTAAAAACTTATACAGAAAAGCAGCTACAGACTTCCACCTTCAGCAAATCCAACTCTAACACATGGTGGACAGCACCCACATGGTCAAATCCTATTTTTGTCAAAGTTACAGTTATATATGAAAATTTAAAAACAATAATACAGCAAAAAAATTTCTGAAAATTCACACACTTAATTTAAAAAAATTGAATACACATTATTACAGTTATTAGCAATGACAAATAATTATTACACTTTTCTTTCATAATTTAAATTGATTTTTTACCAATTCCTGAGCTATCACCAGGCCACTGAAATGTTAAGTTCAAATCCAATGTATTGGACTGGTGCAGCCATCTACTGACAAGGTAGTGAAATGCAAAGTGTTCTAACATTACTCCCTACCCAGTAACTAAGTTACGATACTTAAATTGCATTGGTAAGGTCAATAATAGAATAACATGATCACTACATCATCAAAGCAGCTACAGACTTCCACCTTCAGCAAATCCAACTCTAACACATGGTGGACAGCAGACAAACAGACAAAGACAAAGAAGACAGATGTCTTGTTTTGCATCCGCTAAGTCTTTCTGCACCGATGGGCGAAAAATCAAGCTTAGGTGCGAAGGAAAGGTATATAGAAAGGGGGACAATTTCGTGTTTCAGAGGACAGTAAAAATGAATCTCGTACACTTTGTACCCGTCAGGGGCTCACTTTTGTGAGTACGGGTGTGGCAATCCCGAGGTACCCTAGCCCTTCAGGGGATCATCTTCTTGATGAGACGGGTGTCACGATCCTGGAGCCCCAGTGATCTATCCTCTTTTCCGTCTCCCCTGCTCTGAGCTGAAACTTTCGTCCTTCCTCTCTCCCTTGTGGTTCTCCTCTTCGGAGGTTGGGGCTCGCTATGACAGACTGGAACAGCCCTTGTCTCTAGTTCTGAAATGGCGAGAAAACTGCCCACGTGTTTGCCGTGCGTGGAGACCCGTGTCGCTGGAAAAGAGGGTCCTGGTAGTTGAGGGGCGAGGTACTGTCCCCAACACACTGCTTTGGCCTCCGCTTCAGCTAAACGGGAGGCGCCTTGTTGTCCTCACGGGTGTCAATCGGCTGGTCACTAGTCCTTGTGTCAGTGGCTTGGGGATAAGCTTTCGGGAGTACCTGCTTTCGGGAAAGCCGACTGTGGGGCTTCAGTTTGCGTATAGGTCTGGCTAGCCCTAACACAGGATTCTGTGTTCCCTTGTTGGGCTCCGTGGTGGGTGGGGCGGTCGGACCCGAATCTTTATTCTCTACAATATGGCAAAACCACAAATCTATTTTACTAAAGACTTCAATGTCAGTCACGACGCTCAAAGCGCAAATTCTGAAACTTCAACTGCAAAGAAAATACGTACGGATGGAAATGCGAGTAGTGGAAAGAACTGTCCCCGCTTCCTTGTTGTCTCTAGTCCTTCTGGCGAGCTGCAAAAGATGTCTCCTTTCGTAATAAACAAATACATCCACTCTTGTATTGGTGAGCCTAGAAATATAAAGCGTCTCCGCTCTGGAGACTTGCTTATTGATACAATTTCGGCTACCCAGTCTGCATCTTTACTTCAAGTGACCAAACTAGGCCAAGCAAATGTCACTGTTACATCACACAAGACATTGAATGTTTGTCGCGGTGTAATCTCGGAAGTCGACCTTCTGTATGTTCCTGAAGAAGAGATCGCATCCGAGCTATCTGACCAAAACGTCTGTGGTGCTAAGCGGATCAAGATGCGTAAGGAAGGTCAGTTGATCGACACGAAACATGTGATCCTGACCTTCAACTCGCCTGATCTGCCTAAGAATATTAAGGCCGGATACCTAAATTGTCCAGTAAGGCCATATATTCCAAACCCCATGCGATGCTTCCAATGCCAGCGCTTCGGCCATTCTAAGATGTCTTGTCGTGGCAGCATCACATGCGCCCGATGCTCACAGATTGGTCATGATAGTGAGAACTGCACCGCCGCGCCTTTATGTGTAAATTGCAAGGGTGAACACCCAGCATTTTCTCGCCTCTGCCCGAAATGGAAATCTGAAAAAGAAGTGCAGACTACAAAAGTTACAAGGAACATCTCATATGCTGAAGCCAGAAGGTTAGTCCAAAGCACACAGGTTCGACCAAATACATCTTACGCCAGTGCTCTTAAATCATCTCGTACAGTTGCCACCCAAACTTCAGTTGGTATACAGACTCAACCAAATAAAACCCAACCGATTATTAGCAGCAAGAAAAAAGAAAACCCAACACATATAGTGCAAAGAAAAGAAACAGTAATTGAAAGGAAACCCAAAAATCTCACTCAGAAAACAGTCAATAAAAATAGAAGCCCCAGCAACAGCTCTTTTGATGGGATGATTTCTGAATCTGTGGATTCAGACAGTATGGAAATAGAAGAGGGTCTAGAAGTTCCCAGGCATCTTCTCCCACGAAAAACTAAAAAGCAGCACAGAAAGAACAAAGAGAAATCATAATGGCCACCCTCGTCTCATGGAACTGTCGCGGTTTCCACCGAAATTTGCTAGACATCAAAGCAATAATCAATACCCATGATCCTGTGTGCTTAGCAATACAAGAAACTAATCTAAAACCAGAACAGCAAGCAAAACTTCGGAGGTTCTCATTGCTTAGGAAAGAAAATCTTGCAGGTGAACGTGCCAGTGGGGGTGTAGGCCTCCTCACCTCACTGGACTATCCATCAAATGCACTTCCATTGACGATATCCCTCCAAGTTGTCGCTACCCAAATAAATTTGAACATTGTTGTTTCAGTTGTTTCCCTGTATTTGCCTCCAAATGAGCACATTGATCAGCAGGATTTAAATAATCTTATAGAGCAGCTGCCTGCGCCATTTATCATAATAGGAGATTTTAATGGCCATAGTCCGCTCTGGGGAAGTAAAGACACAAATTCCCGAGGAAGACAAATTGAGCAGATGATCGAAGATCATAGCCTTTGTCTCCTGAATAATGGGCAGAGTACGTACTTCCATGAGCCTTCAAGGACATTCCACGCTCTCGACCTTGCCATCTGTTCACCATCTCTGTTGCCATTTTGCACTTTTAGTGTGGGAAATGATCTTTACAACAGCGATCATTACCCCATTTTTGTATCTCTTGCACGAAGAGGAGCAAACCCCATGTCCAGAAGCCCACGGTTCATACTTGATAGGGCAGACTGGGAACTCTTCTCTTCCATTGCAGAGCTGACGGGGAACATGGTAGAAGATGTGCATGTCGATGACGCAGTTGAAGCAATTACTAATACTGTTATACAGGCAGCTATGCTCTCCATTCCTAGAACATCAGGAAAAATGCTGAAATATTCAAAACCATGGTGGAATCGTGACTGTCATGAAGCGCTTAAAAAACAGAGAAAAGCATGGGGAATTTTTCGTAGGTATCCTACTTTGCAAAACCTTATAGCGTTTAAAAGAGCCAAAGCAAATGCACGAAAAGTAAGAAGGCAGAGCCAGAGGGATTCCTGGATTTCATATGTGTCTTCAATAACATCGTCTACGCCTAGTAAGCGAGTTTGGGAAAGAGTTAAAAAAGCATGCGGAATTTATAAAGACCACTCACTTTCCTTTTTGGAAAAAGATGGCCGAGTGATTAGCTCCATAGAAGAAATTGCAAATGCTATTGGTGAGACGTTTTCTGCCGTATCTTCCAGCAGAAATTACTCTCCCGCATTTCTCTCTATTAAGCAGCGCTCCGAAAAAAATCCCATTGCTTTCAATTCCCCCAACTCCGAGCCCTACAATAGGGATTTTACTATGATTGAGTTAAAGAGAGCTTTGTTCCAGACACACAAATCTTGTCCGGGTCTTGACGGCGTGAGCTACGATATGCTGAAGCATCTATCCTGTAAGTCACTGAATGCCCTTCTAACTCTTTACAATAGGGTGTGGAAGGAGCATACTTTCCCCAGTGCATGGAGGAGAGCTGTTGTCATTCCTATCGCTAAGCCAGGAAAAGACCCGCGGAATCCCTCGAATTATCGGCCAATAGCCCTTACTAGCTGCATATGCAAACTGTTTGAAAAGATGGTAAACAGCCGCCTAGTGTATTTCTTAGAAAAGAATAATATATTGTCACCTTATCAAAGCGGTTTCCGAAAGGGAAGGACCACTCTAGATAATATGCTCCTTTTGGAAACATCTATTCGTAAAGCTTTCCTTAGAAGAAACCATCTTGTGTCTATTTTTTTTGACATTGAAAAAGCTTATGATAAGGCATGGAGGTATGGGATCCTTCGTGATCTCCATGATAGTGGCTTGCGTGGCAACCTACCACTTTTCATTCAGAATTTTTTAAGTTCTAGGACCTTCCAAGTTAAGATTGGCTCTGTTTTGTCAGAAATCTTTGAACAAGAAGAGGGTGTGCCTCAAGGCTCTGTTCTTAGTGTCACTTTATTTAGTCTGAAAATTAACTCTGTATTGAAAGAACTTCCACCAACTGTTTTAGGATCTTTATATGTTGACGACCTCCAGATTAGTTGTCGAGGGGCAGATATGAGACATATAGAGAGGCAGCTGCAGATCACACTGAATAAGATCCACGAATGGTCAGTCAACCAAGGATTTACGTTTTCTGAACAGAAGACCGTCTGCGTGCATTTTTGTAGAAAGAGAGGTCTCCATCCTGAGCCTGAATTACACCTTAATGATTCTGTCATTCCAGTCGCACCTGAAGCAAAATTTTTAGGAGTGATATTCGATCAGAAACTGACTTTCCTTTCTCATGTTTCACAGCTGAGAAAGAAGTGTATAAAAGTACTTAATATACTAAAAGTCCTGTCGAATACCTCCTGGGGTGCTGATCGATGCTCCATGCTTCGCATCTATAGAGCGCTTGTCCGCTCTAGACTGGACTACGGCTCAGTTATCTACGGATCAGCTCGGTCTTCTGTGTTGCTAAAACTAGATCCTGTGCATCATCAAGCTCTGAGGATTTGTTCTGGAGCTTTCAGGACATCTCCTGTTCAGAGTCTTTACGTTGATTGCCATGAACCATCACTTCGTTTTAGGCGTGAGCAGTTGTCTCTCTTGCATTATTTTAGCATTTTATCACAACCTGACAATCCTAATAGGCTAGCTTTGACTGATAACAGCTGTGACACTTTATTTGATGCACGGCCATCCTGTGTGCCTCCGTTTTCTTTGAGAGTTCGCCCTCTGATCGAGGAACTCTCCCTGTCTGATATATCCCCCCAAGCCATGCAATACTTTGAAATTCCTCCTTGGGAACAGGCAGGAATCCAGATTCTTGAAATTTTTTCCCATCAGATGAAAAAAAACACTAACAATGTCATCTATACCCAACTTTTTGCTGATCACAGATAAAAATATCAAGAATATGTTCCAATATACACAGATTATTCAAAGTCAACTTGTCATGTCGGGACGGCATTTGTAATTCGTGACCATGTAGAAGGCAGAAGCTTGCACCACGCTTCCTCAGTCTTAACAGCTGAACTTACTGCAATATGTCATTCACTTTTGTACGTATCAAAGCGAGGGCAGAAAAAGTTTATAATATATTCAGATTCATACAGCGCGCTAAAAGTTTTAGAAGCTTTTTCGAACACCCATAATCCGGTAATTTTTGATATCCTGAAGCTGAACTTGAAATTAAAAAGGCTCGGATTTAAAATTCTCTATTGCTGGGTTCCCGGGCATACCGGTATAGAAGGTAATGAGCGGGCAGATGTCGTCGCAAAATCAGCTGTTGAAATATCCAGTCGCCTCATCCCTATCACAGACATTAGTAGTTTTATCCAGCAAAAGATATTGGAAAAATGGCAGCAGTTTTGGGATGTTCAGTCTTTTAATAAATTAAAGAGCGTGAAACCTAGAATCGAACTTTGGCATTTTACTGGAAGACGTAAG
>KK121592.1:0-18560 GCA_000611955.2 Stegodyphus mimosarum | reverse complement strand
TTTTTTTTTCAAACAACACCAGACAAGATCATAAAACCATACACAGTGCGAGAGCATATAAGCAAAATTAAATAAATAAATATCAGAATTTTTTTTAAATTTTTTTTTAAATATTATATTTATTTAATAATTTAGCCATCATAGTTTACTATTTTTTGTACTAGTCTAACAAGTTCAGGCACACTTTATTAGTATATGCTCATAACTCTAAGAGCTGTATTCAAGGAAATATAAATTAATCTTATTGTATTCTTTATTTGCGAACTGAAAGAAAAAAAATGCAATTGAACACAGTAAAACTGCAACCTTTTACATTTATCGATGCCCAAGATCCCCTTGCCCCGTCCCGAGAAATTCCTCAAACGGGCCGAGATGGGGAGTGCTGACAGACGGCTTCTACTGATAAGGATAGCGTCACTACAGGTTACAGTAAAAACAAGCATATAATATAAAGCAATTTCTAACTATTATTTAATGTCAGAGGCCTACAACCATAATAAATAAATGAATTTGAAGGCACTCTAATAATATATATTTGATTTAGTTTAGAGAAAATAGGGCTACTTATCTGAAAGCTCCTGTTTTCCTTCGGATTGCAGAAGAATGAACAGCGAGGAAAATGAGACCACTTTTGCCCCCTTGGACAGCACCCACATGGTCAAATCCTATTTTTGTCAAAGTTACAGTTACATATGAAAATTTAAAAACAATAATACAGCAAAAAAATGTTCTGAAAATTCACACACTTAATTTAAAAAAAAAATTGAATACACATTGTTACAGTCATTAGCAATGACAAATAATTATTACACTTTTCTTTCATAATTTAAATTGATTTTTTACCAATTCCTGAGCTATCACCAGGCCACTGAAATGTTAAGTTCAAATCCAATGTATTGGACTGGTGCAGCCATCTACTGGCAAGGTAGTGAAATGCAAAGTGTTCTAACAGTTCATTAAAAGTCGTTTAGACAAATGTCTGGAAAATCCGCCATTTCCAATAGTTGGGAAGACAAAGTTAAATAACTTGCCCAAGAAATAAGTGGTGAATAATTGTACAGCACCGAAAATATCGTGACGTCGCCTAGCACGCCGTGAATATTTCCTGTATGTACTGTTGTGCTTGTGAAATAGTTTAATCTCTTTTATGTGTAAATTGAAGCAATGAATGAACAAATAGCTTCATGAGTGCTAGGGTGCGAAGTAATGTTAATGCCATGAAATGTATTCTTGAAAATTATGCCTTGCATATATCGCACTAGATGAGTCTTCTATACAATATGTATTAGTTTTTTATATCACATGTGCATGCAGCAACTACTTTACTTAACTCTGAATATTCCAGGTTTCATCCTGATATTGGAAGATCTCTCAGAATGCTATGAGTAAGTGTTAGATTCTGGATTACATTTCCAAAGTCAGCCTCTCAGGTTTTCCAATATATATGGGTACAAGCTATATTGGAAAATTTCATGTAGACAAGAAAACTTCTTAAAAGAGTGCGACTTACACAACAGAAAGACCTCCTGTATTCGAAATATGTAAACATCATTTAGACAGAAGCATGAAATAAATCTGCATTTCCTTCTTACTACAGGATGTGATGTAATCGTAATGCGAGATATGTAATAAATCATTTGCTGATAACTCCAGTTTTAAAGTCCGTATAATTATTCAGCCCAGAAACAACTTGTGTGTATTTGTCTTCTGTATGCCTTGTGTAACAAGTCATTTAGACTAAACAGTTATTAATGCAATGATATACTTTTTGACACAGGAAACAAACCTTCTGTGTTAGGTATTCAATAAGTCATTTAGACAGTATGGATTTTTAGACAAGCATCTGCATATACATAAAAGAGAAAAAACATGTCTGTAAGGCATGTAAGAATTCATTTGAACGAAAGAGCATTATAAACATACGTATGCTTATTCATGCAGGAAATATGAAGTATGCAACAATCATTTATTCAAAAACATAATTTAAAATGTGCATATACCTATTCATACGGGAAAGAATCCTCATGTGTGTGCTACATGTGATATATCATTTCCTCACAAAGGTACTTTAAAACAAACATATTCACTCTAGAGACAAACCTCATGTTAGTGAGATATGTAATAAGTTGTTTACTCAAAAAAATAATTTAAAAAGCCATATGCTTATTCACACAGGAAAGAAACGTCATGTATGTGAGGTATGTAACAAGTTGTTTGTTCAGAAGAGTCGTTTAAAAAGCCATATGCTTAATCACACAGGAGAGAAACCTCATATGTGTGAGATATGCAATAATTCATTTACTCGAAAAAGTCAATTAAAATGCCATATGCTTATTCACACAGGAGAGAAACCTCATGTGTGTGAGGTATGTAACAAGTTATTTGGTAAAAAGAGTAATTTAAAAAGGCATATGCTTAAGCACATGGGAGAGAAACCTCATATGTGCGAGATATGTAACAAGTCATTTGTTCAAAAGACTCGTTTAAAAGATCATATGCTTAATCACACAGGAAACAAACCTTATGCGTGTGAGGTATGTAATAATTCATTTACTCAAAAAGGTGCTTTAAAGAGACATATACTGATTCATGCAGGAGAGAAACCTCATGTGTGTGAGGTATGTAACAAGTCGTTTGGTCAGAAGAATAATTTAAAAAGGCATATGCTTAATCACACAGGAGAGAAACCTTATAAGTGTGAGATATGTAATAATTCATTTGTTCGAAAGAGTCATTTAAATGGCCATATGCTTAATCACACAGGAAACAAACCTCATGTGTGTGAGGTATCTGATAATTCATTTAGTCAAAAAGCTCATTTAAACAAACATATTCACACAGTAAAGAAACCTCATGTGTGTGAGGTATGTAGAAAGTCATTTGTTCGTAAAGGTGATTTAAACAAACATGTACTTATTCACACAGGAGAGAAACCTCATGTGTGTGAGATATGTAATAAATCATTTACTCTAAAATATATTTTAAAAAGGCATTTACTGATTCACACAGAAGAGAAACCTCATATGTGTACGATATGTAATAATTCATTTACTCAAAAGAATGATTTAAACAAACATGTACTTATTCACACAGGAGAAAAACCTTATGTGTGCGAGATCTGTAATCATTCATTTGCTCAAAAAAGTCAATTAAATTGTCATCTGCTTATTCACACAGGAGAGAAACCTCATGTGTGCGTGATATGTAATAAGTTATTTGCTCAAAAAAGTTATTTAAGCAAACATGTACTTATTCACACAGGAGAGAAGCCTCATGTGTGTGAGATATGTAATAAATCATTTACTCTAAAGTATATTTTAAGAAGGCATTTACTGATTCACACAGAAGATAAACTTCATGTGTGTGCAATATCTAATAATTCATTTATTCAATAAAATGACGTAAACAAACATGTACTTATTCACACAGGAGAGAAACCTCATGTGTGTGAGATCTGTAATCATTCATTTGCTCGAAAAAGCCAATTAAAATGCCATCTGCTTATTCATACAGGAGAGAAACCTCATGTGTGTGTGATATGTAATAAGTCATTTGCTCAAAAAGGTGATTTAAACAAGCATGTACTTATTCACACAGGGGAGAAACCTCATGTGTGTGAGATATGTAATAAATCATTTACTCTAAAATATACTTTAAAAAGACATTTACTGATTCACACAGAAGAGAAACCTCGTGTATGAGCGATATGTAATAATTCATTTACTTAGAAAGATGATTTAAACAGACATATACTTATTCTCGCAGGAGAGAGAGTATGAAATATGTAAAAATTCATTTGCTCGAAAAAGTCAATTAAAATGCCATATGTTTATTCACACAGGAGAGAAATTTCATGTGTGTGAGATATGTAATAAGTCATTTACTCTAAAATGTATTTTAAAAAAGCATTCACTGATTCACACAAAAGAGAAACGTTATTTGTGTGAAATATGTCATGTATGTGCAAGGGTAAATTAAAAAGCCATATGATTATTCACACAGGAAAGAAACCTCATGTTTGGAGATATGTAATAATTCATTTACTAAAAATTCTAATTTAAAAAAGCATATACTTTTTCTTACTGCAGGGAAACTGTACGAGTTACATGTGTAACAAATCACTTAGGTGTCAGAACATCAAAAAATGCATGTCTACAGATAATAGAAGGCTAATATCTGTTGGGAAAAAGTCAGATTAATAAGAACCATTTCTTATATGTGCTGTAATGAGTTGTCTCTGCTAGATAAAAATGGTATTATATGAGATGTGATTAACACGTCATTTCAACTCAAATCTTAATAAATCTTGTATTTGTTTCCACAAGAGAAAAATATGCTCACAAGAAAAAGTCAACTCATTTTAAAGTATTTCTGATTTAAAGCAGATTTTATTATTCTTAGTACAAAATGTGAAATACAGTACAAAGTCCGTAATCCGGATTAGGGGTTTTCCCGGATTTTAGATCATGAATTTAAATCTGGTAAGATGGCATGCAGAAATTATACAGTTATAAATATGAAACAATAATTTATGAAATAAAGATCAATTATGATCTAAAGCGTATCATATTTTACCAGAAAAAAAAGCTTAATATTTATTTGTTTATTTTATTAAGCATTTCTTTCAATGTAAGTTGTTTAAGTTGCTTCATTTTTTGTGCTAATACTTTCTCTTTAATTCTATAAACAGACATAATTTCGTGTTCAGTTACAAAGTTCCACTGCTCAAGTCCTGTAATTGCCATTTCACCTTTAGTTTGCGATGTCGGAAAACCTTCAAATTCGTGACTGTGATCTTCATCGTACTCACCA
Organism: Stegodyphus mimosarum; assembly: GCA_000611955.2. NCBI lineage: Eukaryota > Metazoa > Arthropoda > Arachnida > Araneae > Eresidae > Stegodyphus > Stegodyphus mimosarum. Next base: position 13,748 of record KK121592.1, on the reverse strand, counting down.
TGAAATATGGTAGCTGGCCATAAATTATGCCAAGCAAATTTTTTAACATAACTGGACAGGGTTTGTGCGGTCCTTAATAGTCCTTAGGTTTTCTGGAATCGATTTTTGGTCCTTAAAAGTCCTTAATTTCGGCCAAAATCGGCAGAAGGTCCTTAATTTTAATCATCCGAAATTTTTGTCTGTTTTTACGACTGCCGTTTTGAGTGTGAATTAGCATTTTGGAGAAATATTTTGCCGATTACCTGACAAGTATGGTTATCTTTTGAATGGGTTATAATTTGTTCCAATTACTAATATAAATGTAGGAATACTTGAGTTTCAGAGTGAAAAAAGTGCAACATAAGCATTTCGAAATTATTTCATTTTTTTAATGATGATCATTTAAACATCTTTACACTTTTGGGGATGAGAATTCTTTTATTAAACAGTTTTAAATTTGGCGACTGATCAACATTTTGGCGATTTTAAGATCAGTTTATATAGAAAATTTTTAACTTCGAGATCTGGGAATTTTTGGACGATTTTTTTAAAGCATTGTCACGTTGATGTATTTCATTAAAATAATGATAATATATTGAAATTACATGTAAAAAATAACATTAAAATAAAACATTTAAAATTTTTTCTATCATATTATAAAGTTTCAGTTTGGCCACTTATTATTCGATATTTTGAATCTGAAAAATAAACAAGGAGTTGCATATTGTGTTATGTGTTGTTGCTACAAAACGTGAATGTTTTTAGCTTTTAATGTGTAATTATCCTAATCTCGTTTAAGACACAATGTCATAAATTGCATGTCATTTAAACTGTAAAATTTTTTTAGACTGTGATTTTAATAGAGCTTTTCTAACAAATGTTAAAAAATAAATAAAATTTAATAGTGGCCATGTAAATCCATAATGACTAAGGATCTACATACTTAATTTAATTATTTATAACTAACTGCTTACCCTTAAAAATTATCTCTGCATATTAAAGTGAGTTATTGCCTTTCATTAATTTTCACCGTGGTCATAAGATAAAACACAAAAAATGTAGAAATGCAAGTAAAACTTATTCTTCGCATCTAGTGAGACTTAATATAAAACAACTTATCACCTCTAGTGCTTTAGTGGCTTATTGCAACCTTAAAGTTTATTAACTGGGTTACAAACCCTGGAACTCTACACGAAGATATGGGCTTTGTCTAACTGCGTCAGACAAAGACCAACTAACTTTCAAAACCTGCCATCCATGCTTACATCAGGCCTTTCAAGGTTTACTCTTATCAGCAGGTCTCTCTCGAGGCAAACAGTAGCAGTGACAACAGCCAATCTTTTGTTCCGAGTCATGCTGATTATGATTTTATTTCTCATATTAACCTATGCCACTTGACATAAAATCTACCTGCTATATACTAAACCTCTAGACTGAGCAACTATGGGACAAAATGAGACATTAAAAAAAAATCAACATAAAGCTAACTGTTAGTAAAACAAATAAAATGCCACTTGTCTTCTTTCAACTTGTAAGGATTTTAAGTTTTACTAACCTTTATTTTGTTTTAAACCTTTACTATCTTCTCTTAGTTTCCATTTCCGGCCAGAATAAGCACGAATAGATTTAGTTTATGCAAATGAGATTGCAAACTGTACAAATATTTAAGACATGGCTTTTAACCAAGAGAGAAGTGAAAGATAGCTTTCTCGTGGCCTTTACCACGCATGTGATTTTCATTGTCTGCCTTTAAAGTCAGAACTTGGTTCTTGTTGATATTTGAAGACATAGTGTAGTCTTTGCATTCTGCTCACTACATATGTAGTAGTAAAGGGCCAATCTTCATGTTACTATTCTCTGTAAAGCATCTTAGTTCTTATTTGGTTAAGTTAGTTTATTTTCTTGTTTCCTACATTTTAGATCAAAAGTATTGGTCTTTGTATCCCAAAGCGCGGGAGCGCCTGAACTCTGTGAGAATAAAGGTTAAAATTTAACCCTCCTTATATTTGTTTTATTTTTTACACATGCACGAACATAGCTTTGAGTAAGCTCCCTGTTCTTATTAAGGACTCCAGTTATGTTTGCAAAATCAACTAGAAGGAACAGTAGTCCTGACAAACTATGTCCAACTATTATAAGAGCAAAATATTTAATGCTACTAGTTTGTTCTCAAACTTATTAATAATTATTTTAATCAAGTTATTTTTAATAATAATCCGTCCTACTTATGGATCTATTTGTTTTTAGGATGGTATTACAAAAGTGAATTTCAGGTATAGATAAGGTTTTTAATTGAATTTGTTCAGTTCCCATTTGCTCATAGGTCCTTAATTTTTTTTATTAGTGGTCCTTAAAAGTACTTAATTTCTCTGTGCAGAAATGGGTACGAACCCTGCTGAAGATACATCCTCCCATGATCTTGCGATGCTCCACACAGCAGATTTTATGCTAAATATTTCAAAAATTCTTGAATAGTCTTGCCATTGTTCAAGAAATTACCTGCACCTGCTACTGCATACCTTAGGGGGAGGGAAGAAAACAAGATTGCAATATCGGCCATTTTCGAAAATCTCCACATGTTTTATTATAGAAGGAAAAAAATCAAATGTGCATGCGTAAAGGGGTAGACTGCAGATTAGGGGCCAGTCGCCAAATGAAGCGAAATCGCGGCAAATCTGGTGACTTCTTGGCATCATGAAAATTGTTAGGGTTTAAGGTTACAGTTTATAGTATTTAAGCAGGCTTTTTGAATTTTCGTCATTTCACTGTGTTTCTAGTAGATTGTGTGAGCAAAATGGCTGGCTTCGAAAGAGTTCAATGTGTGGATTTTACTTATTTGATTCGGTTGCAAGATAAGGGCGAAAGATGTGTGATAGAATGGTGCATGAAGTATGGTTTGATTGCGAATATGAACGAATGTCCTAAGTGTAAAAATAGTATGAAATAAGTTGAAAGGAAAGATGCAACGGATTTGTGTGAATGGAGGTGTGTCTCCATTATATGTGGTTAAGCACGTGATTGAAATGAGCGCACCATTTTGAATTTCATCTCCATTGTATTGTTGCATTTTAGTGTACATATAAACAAATGCGAGTTTGTACTGTTTATTATAAATAAAAATCTATTGTAAAAATATAAATTACATAGTTAAAATTGTATAACTTTTTTTATTTTTTTACTATACTATTGCTCATGTTTCAGTAGATCGAAATTTTAAATTTTATCTTCCTTTTCTTCTTCATTTTTTTAAAAGTTTTAGCTTAAATATGAATCTATGATTTCCGATCATTTATTGCTCATGTACTGCTTATTACAATTTCTTGAATTTTGTGCTAAAAGTTTTACTCCATTTTGATACTGTCTTAAAAATGGTACATGATATGAAAAGTTTTAATATTGTTCATCCCATAAACTATATAGGTTATTACTTTCAAATACTTTATCGTTATTTTTCTTGAACTTCTGTTTTAGATATTTTTGCATGTTTATAGGATTCGTTCAAATTAGCGACCATCTATTATGGCGATATGATGAGTTAGGGATTTTCTAAAACGTACGAAAATGTGGATATTTGCGGTCATCATGTTCACCAAAAGAACTTCACATTCCATTACTGGTTGATTTCTAATTACTTATTATCATGAGACAATAACTATAAATATCCGCTAAGAAGGAAGTGAAGGTAGTACTTCAATAAAATTATTTAATCCAGCATTTATTAAAAATTAGAAATTGAATAAAGAATTGAATGCAATTACATCTCCAGTGCAAGCATCTGACTAAAAAAGTTTTGTATTTAACCGTTCAGTCCCAGAATGCACTTCGATTTCAAGTCTCAAGGAACTGCTGCCATCTAGTGGGGATAGAGGGAACGATTCCCCACACCCCTATAGGATATGCAGCATTTTAACATAGCAGTGGAGCACATCCTACGGTTTTCGCCCCTTTTGGCAAAATCTCTGACTTTTTCTGCACACATACAGCACAATATGTCTCGTTAAAGGCTTAGTGTGCCTCATTTTTACCTTTCATTTTAGGATTTTGGTACTGAGGTTGTATGCAATGCTAAATTTATGCAGTTCTCTAATGCTTTCTTAAGAAAAACTGGTTGCTTAAAAAGCACAAGAAAACAAGAAGTGTACATGTCTCATATGGGAGAAGAAGAATGTGAAAAAAATAGGCAGCGCTGGATGCATCACTGAAATAAACTTAAGCATCCCCAACCAAAGTTTGTTGAATCTAGTTTCGGCAATGAGTTTACACTTTTTGGTGAGGATGCGGATAGTCAGGAAGTACCGAGCAAACTTATATGCTTTAATAATAAACTTAAAATAGTTTCATTTTCTTATTTTAACCCTTTGCAATCATATATCTACTCTCAACCACCAAAGTGTTTTTATTGTTCCAGTCGTATGTCTGCTCTCAGCCACGACAGAATCATATTGCCATATCTCAGCCAAGAATCATATTGATCTCATATTATATTAATTATATTAAGTAGATAAGCTTCACAATATTGGATATTATGTGTTATAGTTTGTTCAATGTAAATTAATTCTGAGCCTAATTAATTTATAACTTATAATGTATGTAACTATGTAAAAATAAAGAATTCTTCTCCATTTATTTTATACGATTTATTTTAATGAAATTGGCTGAAGTTTTTGGTAGTTTGTTATGGTTACAGCAAGATATATGAGAACTATTCTTCCTTGGAAGGTTGTTTATAGAGAGAACATTTTAAGAGATAGTGTTTGAAATTATTCTATTACCAAGGCTTGCATGCTATATTTTAACTTCACTTTTGTGTTACATAATACTCTCCCAGTAAATACATTTGCAGTAGAAAGCTCATGAATACTTTGGTGAAAGGATTTTCTGTCAAGTTCTAAAACAACTAGAACTTTTCCAACAAAGTATGAAATATAATGTACTCACGATTTTACCAACTCTAAACGTATATAGAGGGTGTCACTGATTGTCACGGGTTTAAGTTTGCTGGTGGTATGAGAGAATAAAAGTACAGTGAGTATGAAAATGAGAATTCATTTTAATCACAGATATTTACAAGAAATGCTGTCCTATATTTAAAAGAATTGTTCAAATGTATGACCAGCAGCTGCAATATATGTACCACAAGGACAATGGATCTCATCTACGAGATGCAGATCGACTTTCCTGTCATTAGAATTAGCATTGCTGCTGCTGAGGAATGTGACATGCAGGGCATCTTTCAAAGTGTATGCCATCATCCTGATGCATGAATTGCTGTTAATAATAGTTTATTTGAACAATTCTTCAAATATCAAATATTTTTGTTAAACGTCTACGATTAAAGCAACATTTTATACTCCACATTCTTTGTAGTTACTATGTTTCCATAACACACTGTATTATGAAAAGTGTAACTTGTCTCATGTATTATCATAGAGCTGTGACTATTAATTTTGGCATACATACATATATATCACTACTCGTTAAATGTTGAGTTAATGTTATAAGTTATATAATATCATCCAGATGTTTTGCAGTATAGTTTAGTATTTTTTGTTTGTACTATCTCTAAAAAAATTAAGCATAATGAATAATGAAGCATGAATAAAAAATGAAGCATACTACTCATTTAAAAATGATACAGTTATTCACGTAATATAATTAACAGTAATAATAATTCTTGACCAGCAAGTTGTTTTGTTCCTGAAAAAAATAGTTCTATTAATAGTTTCACATTTTTTTTTTATGTTCATCTGCATTTTAGTTATAATAGTGTATTCAGTTTTTGCATGGCATTTTAAAACTTTTTTTGAAACGATCACGGATTTGTTTTTTGTTCCTGGAATTGATGTTACATTTTTAAAATTATGATACCAAAACTAGTTTCATCATTTTGCAAAAGACTTGTATTCATACATATGCTTAGTACTTTACGGTTGCAATATCTGTTGTACAATTTAAAATTTGTTCACTTTAAAAGTGGACCCTTCATAAAAATGGTATGTGTGCATATTTATGAAACGCACCTTGTTTGTAAATGTAGTATTGGGTTTTCTCAAATCTAATCTTGGTGGTTCAGTGATTCATAAAGCTTTATACATTTTACATATTTTAATGAACTATATACAGAACGCATTCTTAGGCCCCCGCCTTCAACAACAGCAAAATGTTTTCTTTCTCTACATTAACATGGGCAACAGCGCCCTCTAGCGTTTTTCTATCTTCAAATTATTCAACACTCCCCACCTGAACTCGGTGGAGAGTTCATCTTTCAATAATATAGTCTGAAACAATCAACAGTTAATCATAGAAAAATGGTTAAATATGACAAACAAGCATGCATAAATATTAGCATATAAATTTTACTAAACATTAAATGTTACCTATCAGAGAGATCAGGAAAATCAAACCTAAAAATAAAAAATACAACTATTAGTTAAGTTCCATATTATACAACAATTGTACAGGCCTTTTTAAAGTACCAGTAGGTGTTTTGATTATACAGGATCTTACTTTACCATCTCTGCCTGGCATTAATTCCAAAATTTTACCTAGCGTCCAGAGATTTCTGAGAAGTTTATCGTCGTGAATCAAGACAATATCATTGATTTTAAACTGTGATGCGTTCGAGTTTGGAGGACAAATATTGGCAGATCTCAAATTCAAAAGATACTCCTTTCTCCAACGCTTCCAAAAATTATTTAAAATATCTTGATGGTATTTATATCGTTTAATAATTGAACTTCTTGATTCAATCACGTTATCTGATGTTATTTTATTACCAGGTAGAGATAGCAATCGTCTACTAACCAGAAAATGAGAAGGCGTTAGTGGAGAAGGTTCACTGGGATCGCTAAATACTTAGGTAATTGGTATACAATTAATCATTGCCTCGATTTCAATGAGCACTGTTTCAAGTTCATTAACAGTAAGGGATGATCGACCAATAACCTTGCGTAAACTGAATTTTATGGTTCATACCATACGCTCCCAAAACCCTTCCCACCATGGACTCCTCTCAATAATAAATTTCCAATTAATGCCTCTAGCAGAAAACAGTTCTTTCACAGATGAGTCACTCAAAATTTTAAAAATACGAATAAGTTCCTTATCAGCCTTTTTAAAAGTCTTGGCATTATCGGAATACACGGTGGTACACAGTCTTCTTCGAGCTAGAAATCTACGAAAAGCTAGTAAAAATCTTTCAGTGCCCAGATCAGTTACAATCTCTATGTGTAAGGCACGAGTAACTCCACACGTTAGCAATAGCATGTAAACTTTACATTGGCTATCTTTCGTATAAAATGGGCCTGCGAAGTCTAACCCGGTCACAGCAAATGGAGGCGACTCTTGGATTCTGTCCGGAGGAAGTGGAGCGATATCCTGTACCCCAGGACGAGCATTATAACGTCTGCAGATCAGACATTTGGTGATGACAGTCCTAACGCGTTGCCTCCCTTTTATGATCCAGTATTTCGCTCTGATCTAAGTTAGCGTCGAATTAACTCCAGCATGGAATACCTTTTCATGCGAGTCCATGATGATCAACTCGTTGAACTTGCATTTAGAGGGTAACAGAATAGGGTGTTTTAATTTCTCGTGACAGTCTGGAAATTGAATGCGACCATTCAATCGTAGAACCTCCTCCTCATCAAGCTTTGGATTAAGGGAGTATATAGAAGAATCGAGAATTGTTTTTCCATTTGCTATCTTAGTTATTTCCGCTTGATACAATTCTCGCTGAGTGATTTTTGCCCAATAAAGTTCTGCTGCTTCAATCTCAGACGCATTTAAAGGTCCATTTTCTGTAGACTTTTTCAGAAGCCTCCCACTAAATCTTAACATGTAGGCAGTAATTCGGAGTAATTTTCGTAAATAACTGAATTTTCCTATATCCAAAATTGGGGATTCGTTTCCAATTACGGGTGCAATCAAAGTAACAGCTTTTCTTAACTCTAACGATTCTGAATTTGGTTGTAGTTTCTTTTGTTTCGGAAAGTTTTCAATAGGAAAACGTAACCAGTGTGGCCCATGACACCCCAATTCATTCTTAACTAGTGACTGAGCACTAATTCCTTGAGTCAGTAGATCTGAAACATTTTGTTTCCCTTCGCAGTGGTTCCACCATTTTGTGCGGCATATACCTTGTACTTCCGTAACACGATTGGCAATAAATGGTTTCCAGTTATTTGGCGAACCTTTAACCCAAGTAATGGCGATTTCAGAGTCACTCCAAAAGTAAGCATTCTCAATTAAATCACCAAACAATTTCTTTAAATATTTATACATTCGAGCAGCCACGAGTGCTCCCATCAACTCTAAACGAGGGAGAGTGATTGATCTTAAAGGTGCAACCCTGCATTTTGACATGATAAAAGAAGTTTTAATTTTTGAATCATTCGTACAATATCTGAAGTATGCAATAGCCCTATATGCTTTAAGACTAGCGTCCGAAAATAGATCAAGGCTTACATTCTTTGGATCATCATCAAAGAAATTTCGCTGAATCGATATTTCAGTTAAATCAGTTAAATAAGTTCATTCCTCCAAATGTTAAATTTGTCCTTAATTTCTGCAGGAAGGACCTCATCCCAGTCAGCACCAGAACGCCAGATATCTTGAATAATGATTTTCGACCGAATAACAAAGGGTGCAATAAATCCAAATGGATCGTTTAATTTGGGCGATACTTTGTATAATTTTCCTTTTCCCAGTAAAATCATTCTCTGTAGAAAAGTCAATTAAATTTTTTAAATTTAACTTTATACTGTCCTCAATGGAATTCCAAGTCATGCCCAAAAAATTTGATTCACTAGTTAATTTGTTATCTAGTTCCTTTATTCCATTTAAGACCCATAAATCATTTAATGATTTAAAATTAGTTCTTAATTTTCTGAAATTCATCCCAGCATCCTTAAATATGTTAACCGCATCTCCAGATAACAGATATGCATCTTCAACCGTTCCTGCTCCGAAATATAGATCATCAACATAGATAGAAGAATTTACCATTTCGAAACTGTCCGGCATTTTATCTTTATATTTCCGAATATGATATTTTATCCCAAAATGAAAGGTGATATAGTCAAGCCGAAAGCTACGCGACACATTTGCATAATCTTAAAAGAGTCATTATTTTCAGCAAACCAAAGAAATTTTAGAAATTGTCTATCACCTTCTGCAATTCCTATCATCAAAAAGGCTTTTTCAACGTCTCCACAAAACGCTATCTTAAATTTACGAAATTTTAACATAATGTCTAGTATATTGGGATTTAGATTAAGTCCCGATTCAAGGCAATCATTTAACGAATTCGTGTTCACAGCTCTTGAGCTAGCGTCATACACAATTCTTACATTAGTGGTTTCCCTAGATAGTATCACTGCTTGGTGCGGCATAAAATATCCCAAATTTGTATCATTATTAGGACTTTCCTCAACAATTCCTTCTAATATCTGGGTTTCAATTATTTTTTTTATATTCCTGAAAGGTCTCCGGAGTTTTACTTAATTTATTTTGAAGGTTCACGAATCGTTTCTTTGCTACTTCAAAATTATTTCCTAGATTATTCGGAGTGTATTTCCAGATTAAATTTGCCATTTTTAAACTGCAAATTTCTTTCAAACTGGTCTATTATTTCGCAGTCAATATCGGAATATTCATTAGAATCATTAATCCCCATATGTTCTAATTCCCCAAAATCTCTTAAATATTTTAACACAACAGTGTTTGTCATTACCGCTAAATTTTCAGAACAATTTTTATTGGTATTTTTTTTCTGGATTCCTGTAGCCACCCAACCAATCATAGAAATGACTGCGTACAGTCCGTCAAATATTTTAATTCTTTCACAATAAACAACATTCCAGAATTCATCCCCTCCATTTAATATTTCAACATCTGTGTTATTTCTTCCAGAGCAATCAGCGATCTGCAAACCCAAACGCTCCATGAAGTCTGCAATTTGCTTACTAGGTACATTGATAGGCGCCGAGGAAATAACATCCGAGATCAAACTTTCAATTTTTATTTTATTATTTTGTTTCCAATTCCGAATTTCTATTTCAACGACCGGATAGGAATGATTTATTGCCTTAGTTGCACCAAATGAATAAACAGAAAGTCTTTGATAACGGATTGGAATAAGTTTTAAATAGTCGGCCAATTTTTTCGTTATAAAAGATCTGTGACTGCCTTGATCGAGAATTAATCTAGTTAATTTTGATTTATATTTAGAACAAGCATAAACGGAACAAGTTTGTAATAATATTTCCCTCTCATTACAGTCAATATTATTATTACATTGAGGAAGAGACGTAATCAGTTTTAAATTTTGAACTCTATTTCTTTCCTCAGAATTCAAAGTCAGAGATTCAGTTTCGTTTTCGGAATTTAGTTCTGACTTTTTGTTTACAGGGGATTTATTAGTACAAATTGGTTCATTGTGATACATTCCGCTACATTTATTACATTTAGTTTTATTTCTACACATTTTTTATGTATGAAATTTTTTAAAACACGAATAGCATCGGTTTTCGGATCTTAGTTTCTTTAATTTATCGGGAACATTTACTTCGCATTTAAATGAAAATTATTACAGAACATGCAATTCGGTTAACAGCAGTATGAAATGCAGCCGTGGGTGTACTTTTTACATCTTTTTTAATTTTATGTTTTGATTGCTCGAATCGCGGAGGTGCATGATTTTTTCTTTCCTTTAAGACTAAATTTGAAACTTCTCTGCATTCTATTTCTGTTTTAATAAATTGTGTTAGCTCCGAAACTTCAACTTTATCTTTCGATCCCCTTTTCCGATTAAATTCCAAAACTAAATCGTCCGGAATTAATTTTAATAATATTGGAATTAGTAAATGGCCATATGAGCCAGAAGTTACCTCTGAAGCTTCCAAATTACGTATCAAAACTTCTAATTCGTCATACAATTTACGTTAAGCCTTTACGTTCGCAGAATTTTTAACGGCTTTTAAATTGAGAATTTTATTCATGAATGGATTAATTATCAGGTCTTTTCGCCCATATCTCTCTTTTAGTGAAGCTACACACCTATCATAATTACTTTCTGTTAATTCAAAGCCTGAAACAATATTCGAAGCTTGTCCTGTTAGGAATGTTTTTAAATATGCAAACTTTTGTATTTTTGAGAGCGTTTCATTTTTATCTATCGAAGTTTCAAAACTATTCCAAAATTCATGCCACTGTTTGGGGTCTCCCCAAAATTTATCAATCATTAATTTTAGTACTTTCAGCGTACTATTTCCACTAGAACTGGAACTTATCTGTGAAATTACATTACCACTAGACTGGTTTAAATCAGAATTTTGGGAATTCTGCGCTGGTGGTACTGTGGTAACCTCATCTAGAAATTGCTTAATTTGACTACAAGCAATTACACATTTGTCACTATATTCTTCACTTAAACTATAATCTTCTTCAATTAAGTTAACATCAATTAACTCTTGTATTTCATCGTCAAGCTTTCTCAGTTTATTTTTCTTTTCGATTAATAATTCATACAATTCCCGTAATTCTTTTATCGAATTTTCCTCAACTTCAATTTTTAATTTTTCTTCAATCCGTTTAATTAACTTTGTAACAGACGATCTCAATCAGGAACGTTTACGTTTCAATTTCTCTAACTTATCTTCCATTTTATTTAATTTAAATACGCCCGAGACAGCAATAATATTTACTAATTTACGACAAATAATCAATAAATAATTAATTTAAGATTTCCCTACCTCAATTTGGAATTCCATTGTCCCTTGCATATGAACTTTCCATCTTGAATCTAAATCGAAAGTAGATAACTTCATTCTACTTTTTGTTTTGAACACACAAGGGCTTCCTAAATCAAAGCTTTTCCCCGCATGCACCATGTAGTAATGGATTTTCTCAAATCTAATCTTGGTGGTTCAGTGATTCATAAAGCTTTATACATTTTACATATTTTTTACATGAACTATATACAGAACGTATTCTTAGGCCGCCGCCTTCAACATCAGCAAAACTTTTTCTTTTTCTACATTAACATGGGCAACAGCGCCCTCTAGCGTTTTTCTACCTTCAAATTATTCAACAGTAAACATCATATGTGGTTGGTTTACTTAATTACTGCAAAGCACTTGAAGGTTGTCTGCTTAAAGGAAGGGATGCCATCGTGGAGGGCTTTGTACGGGAAACTAGCTTGTATGCATGTTACACAAACACCATTGCAGCCAGCCCATTTGTCTGAATCGAACTAAGGTCAAACTACGAATGTTCAACGACTTTACCACTTGGCTTCTGGTGGGCCACATTATGTATTATTAGACCGCCCCAATCCAGTGCATTTGTCTACATATTTTTACTGAAAAAATGAAGGTTTTCTCTATGCTATATTCTGAATTGCTGTAGTGATGCTCATTTTTAATTCTTTTTAAGGTGTGTGTACTTTTTGTAGCATCAGACTTCAAGAGTATCAGTACTCTTATATCCGGAGAACGTCTGGATAGGAGACTAGGGTGTAATAAAAAACTGCGTAAACAGCGCATCGCTATGTCTGTCTTAGTAGTTAGAAATAAATGTTAGTGTTGTTAAACTAGTCCGTTCTCATTGCATCCTGCACTTAGCTAAACCCACACTGCAAAGACACAACATATGACGACGAGGATGGGATGTGAAAAAGAAAATAAAAAGGAAGAAGAAAATCGTTCCCGACTCGGCGCACTCGCTTACATGCGTAAGTAGTAGCAAAACGAAAACTTGGATTAGGGGATTCCCCGAAAACTGCTAAAGGTAAGAATTCGTTTGATTTTTATTTTGAAAGGATGAAGAAGTTAATTGAAGAATTAATAAAGCAGAATGAAGCTCTAATGGCCGCATTGCAAGAGAAATCAGAACATAAACAAGACAAAATTTCTGTTTCTTTTGATAAGTTTCATGAAACGGTAGAAAATTTTGATTAGTTCATAGAACGATTTGAAGCTTTTTTGGACATTCAAAATGTTCCAGAGGCAAAACGTGGGAAAGTTCTGATTTCAAGTTTGAATGCGAAGTTGTATAATTTGTTGAAGAATTTACTCTACCCGGATAATCCTTCAGATAAAAATTTTACCGGAATAAAAATGGTCCTTAAGGATCATTTAAATCCTAAAGCTTTAATAATACCTAGCCGGCACATGTTTATTAATAGGAAACAGCATGAGGGGCAATCAATTAGTAGATATGTCACTGAATTGCACTCGTTAGCAATTCCTAGCGAATATAAAGAAGATATGCTAAATACGATGTTAAGGGATGTTTTCGTTAGCGGTCTACGAGATCGTAACATCTTAGATCGGTTATTTCAAGAAGATGGTATCGATTTAGAGAAAACATTAAAGATAACCTTGGTGATGGTAAAAGCGGTTAAGGGTGCGAATGAGATTATAGGCAAATTCGTAGAACTGAAAGTACTTAAAACCAAGAATAATGAGTCCAAACCGCGGAAGCAAAATCTTGTTTCTAAGAATAATAAAGGTAAAAATGAAATTTGTTCGCGCTACTTAGGGGCAAATCACAATAAAAATAATCGTAAATTCGCAACAACTGAATGCCGGTTTTGTAAAAAAATTGGTCATATCAAAAATCGTGTTATTTGTCTAGGAAAAACTGACAGGTTAAACAAAAGAAAGTTGAGGCAAATAATGATTATAATTCGAAAACTGAGGTCCCTGTCCCCCTCAGGGGCTCACTTTTGTGAGTACGGGTGTGGCAATCCCGAGGTACCCTAGCCC
>KK121591.1:147488-183130 GCA_000611955.2 Stegodyphus mimosarum | reverse complement strand
TTTTTACCTGAGTAAATTAAGAAATTTCTTGAACTAAGTAATCTCTATCAATATTGGTAAAGACACCATGCTCGGTGATTCATTAAATTCCTGTGTATTTTTATGCTGGCCAGCAGAGTTTGATAACTGCATATGAAAAGTTAATATTAATTTTTACGGTGTAAATTTTTGATTAATTCATCTCGGTGCATATTTGAAAATAGCAATATATATTATAATTCTAAATGCATTATTTTAAATAGTTGTCACCCTGGTACCATAGGTCTCGAAATTAAGTTGAAAGATTGAGTGTCTTCCTTATAATGCTGCAATAAATATCCTTGGTTATATATATATATAATTGATTCAGAGTTTTTCTTATGATGACTTGTGTGAATGTTCTTAACACCAGTATTCCTGCTTGGTCTTAGGGGTTGTTCGGGTTATTTTTAAGGAAAAGTTAACACAACGCAATGAAGTTTTGGTTTTGATATTATTGTAGGCAAAATTATTTAATTTCAGGTTTAAATTGTAACACTTAGTATTTAACGTCTGGTACCATAACACTAGAACATTTGGTGCTGCGCCCACCAGAACAGTTGGTACCAGAACAATTGCATGGCCAAAGCACTCATTAGCAAGCTTTGCAGCGTCATAAGTAGAAGACCCTCACATATGCTATGAATTTGTTCTGCCAGATTTGTTCAAACATTACTGTTGAAGGAGTTTTGAACTTTGCAAAATCATCTAACTTACAAAATGTTGCAGTCAGAGGACCACATCTGTTGACCCTGGTGTAAAGCGCTTGTGCTCTTGCCTGCGAGAAACTATCAACTATCTGAGGAATCTTTTTCCGAAAGTAAGAGAGGAAATCTTCATCACTGAGAATTCCACTGGTGAAGATGTATTTATTCCTCGCATTCCGTTGATACCCAGAGACTTAAATATACCCATCTATTTCAAACGACTGTAGTTACCCATCTGGCTTGCATTAGCTATGTTTATTAATAATGCAAAGGACCAATTACTTTTTATAGCAGATAGTAACTTGAAAATATCTTATTCTTCACAGGACGATATATATATGACTTGCTAAAGGGTCGATATGCTTTATTTGATTACAATCCGAACAGACAAACGAAAAATATTATCTAAAGTTTTTCCAAAAAAGGACATGATTAAAAATAATGTTTGTTTTGTATCTGAATAAAATCAATAGTTTTATTCGAGTTTCTAAAATGTTTGTACAATTTATTTTGAATGAAAATAACTGAAAAACGACTCTCTACATAAAATGTAGAAAATTATTACTTCCATCTCCCTAAATGAAGCCTTTTCACTTTGTGTTATTCCCGGGCAACGCTTAAATAAAATGCTAAGTGTCAGATGTGGAGCAGTATATACAAATAAAAGTATATTTACTTTCCTTACAAAAGTATTCAAATGTTGCTGCAAAGTCGAGCAGTCAATTATCGGTACAACTAGCTTCACAAAGAACTGAAGGTATAATAAGTTTAATTGTTTCAGTATTATTCAGTATTCAGTATAATTGTTGACTCGTTATATCCGATTCGATATAAAAAAGGATTTCTTTCATAACAAAAGTCAAAATTGATTGATAAATTACCAAAATTTGATTAGCACTGTTACGACTGTCACAACAAAAGAGCAGCAACCCCCATTTTTCTAAATGATCATTTTAAATATTCATTATGGATAATCATCATTTAACATCATCATTTCTTAAAAGTAAAACATTTATTTTCATTCTTTTCCAAGAAACCGAACGTTAATTATTTTTCACGTTGAAATACATAGCATAATGTCTCGGTTCAGATCCTTGCTTCGAAACCTCTCTCTCTAAAATATACATTCATAATCATGAATACTAATTTTATCCATAAAAATATAAAAATACTAATAATGGATAAGAAAATATACGTTTAATTTTACCTAAAATCTGAATGTAAAAAACATTCTCTAATTTTATGCGTTCATGTTGAAATTTACATGTTGATATTTTTATCTCCAAACTGAAAACATTTTCTCAGTTTTGTTTCTACAATGTTAACAGAAAATTATTAATGACACGCATCACAAATTCTGCCTTTGCTGTGGTAAGGAGCTCACATTTTGTGTGTTGAGTTTCCTCAATATTTTTATCAATATCAGAAGAAAAACCTTCGATGTCAGCATTTTTCCTTCAAATTCTGTCACAATACTTTCATTCATGGAATCTCCGAATATTAAAACACCGTCATCACATATTTGAAAAAGCTTCCTGTCACCCTCATTTTCATCATCTTTCTCTTAAATAATCTTTGCAAAGCTAGCATAAAAAACAATTCCGGATATTATATTAAGCAACAAGTCGCCAAGACGTTTTTAGCATTAATATTACATTCAAAATCTTATAATTTGCAGTCTTTTTAGTTTTCTCTGAAATACTTTAAGCGAGTAACGACATTTCAGTCTAGTAATCACGACCTGATCCATAGACTGAATGATCGAACCTGCGTACCTATGTTAGGTAACATTCTTAATTTATTCTAAGTTTTCTCCACCTTTGTATGCAGGGTGTTGTCAATCAAGAGCAAATCTCTTCGATTTTTGGCGGCAGGAATTCCATCCCACTTTCGTAGCTCTATTTTAAATAGTTCCAATATTATCCATAATTTATTATTAATTTTATAGAAAAATTGTATATTTGTATGTATTTGAAGAAAAAGAATCAAGGTAAAAAGGGATAGAGTCGGTTTTCAATTATAATTAATAAAATACCATTTATTCATGAAATTTGTTTGTTTATACTCTGAAATTTCAGGGTTAATCCCGTAACGCTCTAAGAGTTAAATTTTAACGTTCTGTTTAGATTCATGCTTGTAAGACAATAATTTTCATTGCCTTTTTTTTCTTATGAAAAGTGGTGTCACTTTAGTAGCGTTTACCAAGGGGTTCGATGAAATTTTAACGGAGATCTATCATAACCAAAAGGTCTATTGGAAGTTAACAGTCGTATGCGTATCGGCAATTGGTCAGCATAATCAAGATCTCAGTCATTAGAAAAATGTGTTAGTGAAACTGATAATTAAATGTTTATTGATATAATTTTGTATTAAGTAGTGTGAAAGAAATTAGAGAAAAAATAAATAAATGTAAGAGTAAAATACAGAAAAATTCTTTAATATACTTTTAAATCAATAATATTTTTCTATCAATATACAAATTATTTAAGCGATAATTGCAGCACACAAAAGTAAAACTCTAGGAAACACAATAAATCGAATATGATGAAATCAAAACTTACCAAACACAGCAAAATCTGCTCCTTTTTTACCTATACCTGCCATTGAAACTTGTTAACAAGTGCTAAACTAAAATAGCTAAGTTATAAACAGTTCTAAGGAGTGAAAAGGAGTTGGTTTAGTTTCTATTTTAACTGTTTTTTGATAGCGCAAGTAGGCATTAAACTTCTGATAAAAGCACCAGAATATGTAATGTCTTACTCTCACCATCTTTCGAAACAGCCCAGTCTGTATTCATCTTCTAAAATAAATGTGAGTACCTGCGGTTCTAAACTGATTATTTTTTAGTGATGAAGACATTACATATTATTATTATTATTGAAAGGATTACATCAATCTGTTTGCAGTTAAAATTTATTTTTTTACACATTTCAATTCCTTTAGAGTTTCTTCAGAGTACTTCTTTGAATTCAAATATTTTATGTAGATTTCCTTTACGAGTGATTGTGTTTAATACTGCTAATCTTTAACTGCAACTTATGCTTAACCTTAGTATGTTTAATTTCTATTTCATGAAGTGGTTGTTTTTTTCCGCCGAGGTTTCATACAAGTTAGAGGTAGGTTCGGTTTTAAGGATTGCCTTATATCAAATATATATATATATATATATATATTTAAATGGAATCATAGAATAAATATTATACATAATTCTGTTAAAGAAAAGTGCTTGCCTTAACTTTTGTACGAGAGCATTTGCTAAGTTTGGTGCATTGTGTCATTCAATTATATTAAGAACTGAACTATATGCAACCAAACTTTCTGGCGACTATCTTTCCATTGGATGAGTTATAGGCTAAATGTATCATATATTGATTAAACAACATGCGTCCAAAATTCTCATTAATATATCTTCCTTTATAGTCATCTAGTTACAATAACCGTACTAATATGAATAATGAATGAAATTATTTAAGCATTGCTTCCACCTCTTATATCCATTTTATAATAAATTTAGGAAATAGGATGCTTCTCTTTGTCCTTAAAACTTTCAGAATCATTCTGTTTTTGAAAAAGTAAGACTCCGGAATTGCCTTTCTCATATTAAACAATTTGCTTATTATTCTCACTAGAAAAACTCCTGAAACTCTTATGTTATGTCCATTGCATTATTACGGTATAATGGCTAGGGGAGCCTGCTGCGGAACCAAAGAGCCCGTGTTCGAATCCCGGAGAAGGCATGGTTGTAACTGTCCGCCCATTCACAGGAGGCAATAGTGGCCGCCTATTAGGTATCTCCACAATAAAATGGCCAAAACGTCTGGCCTTTGGAGTGGCCAACGCTCAATAGTGAAATGCCCGCCATTGAATTATAAAACACTGTGAGTGACTTCCAGCTCACTAATTAAATGACTGCCAATAAGTCTTTAGAGGTGGTTCGTTGACAGATACTGCTCTTATTAGTTCAGCTGATAATCTCAAAATATGTATTTCGGAAAGAAAATATTTGCTTTTAATTCATTGCGCATTCGAAGTGAATTTGATATTCTGTTTGGGTCAGATATTACCATTGCTCTAAAATTATTAAATGCCAACACAGAAATTATTAAAATTATTTCCAGTTATTTTTCCGAACGATAGATCTGACTCACTATAGATGGTACAAACTTCACAAAAATAACTGGTAGATGTTGTGTTCAACGATCATGATTTGTAGCAACACTTTGGAATATAGTTTCCCTGGTTCAGCTCAGAAAGAACTTAACATTGATCCTGACACATACATTGAAGCAAATACAGTTCATAGTGGAGGCGCTGGAAAAAAGTGCATTCTTGAAGAAAACTTTATAATGGTTCTGTATAAAATCATCAAATCAGGCAATTTCAGACGTTTTATCTACAAGAAGGTAAACTGAAACAAATTTCCTTAGAAAAACCCAAGACTGTGACGTAGTGCAATATTTACTCTGAGGAATTGTAAGATAAAAATGTTTCGAAAATTTTAGAATATTTTTATTTATTCTTAAAATATCTTTATTTGACTTTAAAATGTCTTCATAGTCATTTTAGATGAAAGGTTTAGCTGGCTGCTGCTCATAACGTAAGAACAAAAGTTTATTATTACACAATAACATACTACGTATGTCTTGTATTTCCTGGAGTATCTCCTCTGATTTCTAACAACTTCGTTTCCAGCTGCTATAATGCTTCCATTTCGGAAGCTTCCTTGAACGGACATCGCTAAACAAATATGCTTAGCTTGGTAGCTTTTTAGAGTTAATTACTAATGAAGAGTTTTGTCATTAATCACAAGAGCATTTAAAATTACTTCAACCAATGCACGTTTAGGTTTGGCTGGTTACAAACCTTTATACATAATTATCTTACAAAGTTCTGTACCTGCATTAATTTTACTGCTTAGTAGAAATGCTCCTCTTCCCCATGCCATTTACAGAAATTCAGAATTTGAGAGGGGAATTCTTTCTTCTCATAAACATCAAGCATAAAATAAAACTTTGAATTTTTCTACCACACATTTAGATCTATGTCCATTTGTAAATATCTTCATAGATAGCTCATAAACAGATCTTGGAACTGCCAATGCCCTTTTGTATGATGATGGAAAACGATATTATCCATGAATATTTAATCAGATTGTTGCCAATTAATTAGTACCGTCTATTATCTTGAACGTTTCGCAATTAAATGGGCATCACAGATGGGTCTTTCAACATTGATCGCTTATCCATTTCTACTGCAATTACCAGTGAAATAACGAAAAGCTGATTGTCAGATATTAGCTCGATGCTCAATAAAAATAACTATGGAGTTAAATTGCAATGGATTAAAGCACATGCTAACTTTCCTGATACAGAGTATGCAGATCTGTTGGCAAGAAGTACCACAGGGAATGATAATATTTCATAGCATATCTGCTTAATCTTGCTACTTGTTTTAGTTCCACGAGTAAATTTTGGCAGGAAACCTCATTTACAGAAGTTACCGTAATTAATCACCATTTGTTAGTGATTTAATAAAAAGGTCAACACTTTAAAAAATTTCTCCGAATATGTTTTAAATTTGATAGATAAACTCTCACAGTAAACGGGAACCTTCAGAGCCTATGAAAAATAATTAATGACATTAATAACAATGCTGGTATTTAAAATAACTCTGCATAGAATTGTTTTCAGTTCTGCTTTGTACCATGTTTTGGATGTTTGAATAAAAGCTATTTTCATTTAGTGACTCTAATAGGATTTTGCTGTTGTGCTTTGCTAGAAAGAAATAACGTTGTGTGAATTGTATTAGTTGCTTTGCATAATTATTATCTTAAATAATTGATAGTACTGTAATTGCTAGGCACCTTGTTCTTACTGTTCTTTCGCATTCATTAAAGAATTGGTTTTGTTTCGGTAATTGCAAATTTCAGTAATTGTTCGAAGAACATTTCCAAATTTTAATTGATATTGCACATTTCAAATTGATTATAGATATCATTGCCAGTTATAAACATTTATAATTAATAACAGTCATTTTGTTGCTTACCTATAATATTTCTGTAATGTTTACACTGTAAAATTTCGGAACTAATATTATTAATAATTTTGTAAATTTTGCATATTTTTGTATCCCCTATTATGCATTGATTGTAAATGTAATTACAAAAAGTTCATTACAAGATTTGTAATAATTTTTTAAAAACAATTATGATTTTAAAATTAGTTTTTTGTTATGTAACAATTAAATGTCCTATTTATGTGGTTATGCTAATAGTTCATTCTAATTGATTTATTTTGCATCTTTATATTATTTATTTATTTCCTAACTTAATTAAATTAATGAAATTTATTCATATCGCCCCTGATTTTATTTTTACCATTTCTTGAAAACATAATAATTATCTTCGACAAGTAACGTTTTGCAATGTCAGTCAGTTATAGAAACGGTTATCTGTCTATATTCTAATAAGGTGTTACACTAATTTTTCCATACTTTTAATATTTTTTTTTATTATTATTTGTGCCATTATAAAAGAGATCTGAATATTTAATACTGTTTTTATAGAACATTAATATTGAATTATAAGTGGAACGGTTACATTACAGCTTTTAATGATGTAATAACAACGAGAGTTTTACAGACTTCAATAAGAAATTCTTCAACGTACTGAAATAATAAAATTTTGTATTGCATTGAATCGGTATGGCATTATTATTGTTTAGTAATGGCTTTGCGTATTACATAGTTCATTCTGATCATCAGCAAATTATTATTTTATGTGTTTCTGTAATACATTGAATCATTTTAACAACAACTGGCTAGCTACGAGTATTATAATGAATGCCACACAGTCATTTTGAACTATTTGTGATTTCAATGAATATTGCACTATTGTTTAGTACTGTTTGTAGTTTGATTTGTGTAATCTCGAAGCTTATTCTTCCTAAATTATTCTTTTGAGTGAACATTATGTTATTGCAGTCAAGCGAACGCCGGGTACATGTTTAAATCCATTTGCTTGTTTACTTTCATAATTGAATTGTTTTATTTTGCACAGTAATACTTAGTAAAATTCTATAATCGACTGAAAATGGATATAACACAGTCCTCATAATATAACGGGCCGCGTATTAATCATATATAACTCAGATGTTAAATATTTCTCTGTACATTATTTATTTGATTTTGTGTTGTAAAAAATGTGTCATATAAATAAGTACGCTAGTGATAAAATTCAGTTATAAGCTTATAACTTAATAGCTATAAGCAGTTATAGGCAGGTGATTTTCCTCATGTTTTTAGGGAGGCTATACGCCAGGAATAAGCAGAATTTCTCAGGACGTAGACTGCTTTTATTTTTATCTACGTGTCACTGTCCTCGATATGTATATTACAATTTAATAGTAAGTGAAGAATAAGTACTTAATTAAAATAGAAAAAGTTATTTTTCTATTTTATTTAAGTAAAATAGAAAAATAACTATTTTTCTTTCCGTTTCAGGCATCTAGTCTGAGTCCAAAACGGGACAATAGATACATCCAAAAATATTAATAAAAGCCACATATATAATAATTACAAATAATGCATATATTTGATATTATTTTGTCCATTATTGTATTCCATTTAGTTAATCAATTTGTTTTTATCGTGTTTTACTTTATTTCTTATTAAATTGATAATAACTACAATTGATGTATTCATTATAAAAATGTTCAAGATCTATTAAAATTGCTTTGGAAATAATTGAAGCATGTTCATCATAAATTGGTTCCCGAATTTATAGTTAG
The DNA here is from genome assembly GCA_000611955.2 of Stegodyphus mimosarum. Classification (NCBI taxonomy): domain Eukaryota; kingdom Metazoa; phylum Arthropoda; class Arachnida; order Araneae; family Eresidae; genus Stegodyphus; species Stegodyphus mimosarum. Next base: position 174,618 of record KK121591.1, on the reverse strand, counting down.
CAGAAGACTTAGACCATAAAGTGTCCTCTAATCTTTGAGATCTTGACATATAACTACTACGCTACTACTACTACAAAATCGCTGAAACAACCTTGTATTTGGCGTACATTTAAACGCGTACATTAAAACACTCAATCGATTTCGAGGGCAGCTACAGATCCGTCCTCATCAGGAGAAGAAAATTTCTAGAAAGGGAAAGCAACCTCAGTAACGGTTTTTTATACCCCTCGGGTAGAACCATGCGCCAGGAGGCAATGCCATCTATCGGCAACTCGTGGTTCTACCCGAGGGTATAACTGAGGTTACTTTCTCTTTCTAGAAATTTTGTTCTCCTGATGAGGAGGGACCTGTAGCTGCCCTCGAAATGATTGAGTGTTTTAGTACATGTAAGCCAAATACAAGGTTGTTTCAGCGATTTTGATTGTCACATTTGTTTCACACAAACGTAAAAAAGATGTTAAATTAAATTTAAACTTTTTAAATTAGGATAGTTAACTTCATCCATTGGATTCCAAAAGCTCCTATGTTCGCACTACATGCATTTAAAGTACACAATTTTGAAGGAGAATAAGTTAATTATCTACGAGAGGTAGATAAAATTCATTATTTATATTTTTAGCTATTTCCTCCACATCAACAATGCAAAAAGGGTGACACAGGAAGACACAGGAAAGTATCAATTGGTTCTAGTCTAGCAAATTCTTGCAAACAGCTCACAAATTCGAAGCAAAGAATTAATATATCCTCACAATAATTCTCTTTTTGATTGTATCTCCATTTTTAAACTGCTCGTCAGAAATATTTTTTGAAACTTTTCAGTTAGTTCTACCTCAGCTGGAAGATAACTTTAACTGTTTTTGAAAGTATAAACACATATAATAAATTAATCTACTATTTGATTTTTTTCTTGCAATTGTGAGTTCAGTTCCTTAATTTGGCTTGTTATGTCAGTAACTAAAGCTAAATGCCTCAATCGTACGTCATCACTAAATTCAACACGTGCTTCATATTTTAATTATTGTAATAGGTCCCCGAATTTTTGCAAAAGTATACCTCGACTTAACCAACAAACATCCGCATAATATAACAGCTCCTCATACTCAGACTCATTTACTTCTAATTGAACCCAAAGGTTTCTTCTTTGGAGATTTCTTGCTCGAATTGAGTTACAAATTTTATGCAGAAGCATGCGCACAGGGTGGCGCAGAATTCGCAAATGGGTTTGAATAGTGTATAACATTTTTGGTTGAAAATACAAGTATTTATTCCTGTTTCAGGTACATGTTGTAAATGGTTGGTAAGTGTGAAAACACTAAGTGTGAAAAACTGTATCTTTCAAATGACCACCGTTTGCAGCGTCACAAAGAGCGGGTCTTAGCAGTACATTGTTCATGGGTTCTGTCAGTTATTCAGGCTGATCATAATTTATAGTTTCGGTACCATGCTTCACAGTTCTATTAAAAGTTGGAAGATTTTAATTGAGAAAAATATTTTTTTTGAATGAATCACATAACGAATCGCTGGCTTCTAGAAACCATGCTTTTGTCATTTCCGAATCTTTGAAAGGTTTCTTATGTTTTTTGACTCTTGTTACAAATGGTGCAACCTTCGTTATTGCAGTGGGTTAAATAAAATATGATTTTCATCTGGTTGATTGCGAATTCCTTTAACTTTTGTTAACGCAATTCGCTTTTTAACAGAAAATCTGTATAAAACTTCTATGCGTGCTTTGGAAATATCTTTCAACATTTCCATTTTCTGGAAATACCACAATTGTCTGACATATTTATCATATACATATTGCATTCAGTATTAGTGGAAAAACATGTTATTCCCATTCTATATTAAAACTGTATATCTTCATTTTCTTCAAACTTATCTTTAACATTCTACTCCTCTTTAAAATGTGACAGATTACTATTTTTACTACGAAACCATAAACAACATGAAAATGTCAAACTGAATATTTCTATCTATGTTACAAAAGTACATGCAATCATATACCACACTTTGCCTCCATTATAATCGTCTGAGAATGATATTTCAGTTCAGTTCACAGTTTGTTCGAGCGAGTCTTCTTACTACATTTTAGTTCACATTTTTAGAGTGTTTTGAATTCATTTCAGTTCGTGGCTGCATCGATGAATATATGAACGTCTGCTGAACATATCCAATACAAGGAGCAGCAAATTACGTGAACAGATGAATGTTTAATGAGGGTATGTATCAATAAAGACCATCATGCACTTTCTATGAACGTACATATGTAGTCTACACATCGAAACCCTTCTTTAAGTAAACACAGATGACAAGTGAGAACAGCTCCGGACGGCTTTCATAGATTAATCGGGTATCTTCCGCATCCCGCAACTATCTAAAGCAACACCTTAAGGCATTACAAGGCTAAAGTATTAGATTACTCCGCATGCATTACATAAAGTTAAGTATACAAAATAGAAGTAGACACCTAAATACCCAACACATTCCATACTTCATTTTATTAAATAATATTATTTGAAAAACTCATTGTTGAGGAAATTTTGCAGTACTCTGAAAACATGCCAAAGTTAACTTTGTAACTAAACATTCTCCTGGTTACATCGTGTGGTAACACATTACTATACATATTTGTTACAATGTGCATTTTATAATGCTGTTACGTTTTTCTTACGCGCGTACGGATTCGTGGATATAGAGTGAATAGGAACAACACTTGATGAAGTATTGAAACACAATTTATTAGCCAGTGTTATTCAAGACAACTCCAAAAGCACGTTTACAGTCGTCGAAAACCTACGACAAATAGGCTGACACGATCAGCTACTCAGCCTTCAGGCTATCAGGCTATAACAGTAGAAACAGCTTCAAGGCAAAGCACCAGAGTGCTTCTCCCGACTCGGTTCTCTCGACTTCTCCCGACTCGTCCTCAGAACTCTTGAGACTTTCCACGCTACAACTCGCGATGCACTAGACGATAAGGACTAGAGTAGAGCTCCCGACTCGGTTCTCTCGTTCTCGAAGCTCAGCACACTCAAGATAAAACTCGACGAGGCACTAACTCGCGATCAACTCGATAGACTGACGATCAAATCGCTGCTAGACTACGAGACACTCACTCACTGACTATTAACTGACTCGACTACGCACTGACTGACTGACTCGTAACTGACTCTCCGCTTACCAGCAGTGTTTATAATAACTTTTCGCTTACGTTCCAGAACATTTTGGGCCAAACCGGTAAGAATTTGTTCCAGAAGGTTCTCCATCCGTCTATGGCACATCGCCTGTTTTGTCGCCAAATGGGCGATTTCTCGCCGAATATGGCAACCCTGCCATCTTTTGTTGCCAATCTTGGCAACCCAAAGCTGGACATTTCGTAACAATATGTATTGCATTGATCATTACACCGTACTTTTACAAAACTCATTGCATTACAAAACTCATTGCATTTACAAAACTCATTGCTACTATGTATTCTATTCTACATATTATGCTGAACCCTTGAGAATTCAACATAGGTTCTTAATATTGTATAAATATTAAGAATTTGTAATGAGCATATGAAAACAAACGTCATTTTACAATGAGTTTTGTAGCAATGTGTTAATGTGCAATGAATTTTGTAGCAATGAGAACGAATGTATAGTAACAACGATTTTTGTACTGTACATAGGCACATTTACAAAACTGATTGTTACTATATATTCCATGCTGCATATTATGCTGAACATTGTTCTTGACAATTCATCATAGATTAATAATAATGTAATTGATTATATTGTAGAGACATTAAATATTTTTGAAGGAGGGATTAAAAATGAGCAATGCCCTCGTCGGGACTCAAAACACTCACGTCTAGAATGCACGCCGAGCGTAACTAACCATTACACCACGAAGTTATGCGAAGAAGGCGGAAGAAATACCTCATAATATAAGACATAACTTGATCATATGGTACATAACTTGATTATGTAATACGTAGTTTTCGATACAACAATACAACAGGCTTAAATAAAGATCAAAACTACACATTGCAAACAAATTAACACAATGCAGAAATACACTCTGATAGCATTACGTTGTATAATATTCAAAACCCATCGGTAACGGATTGAAAAACACAGTACATCCCACAGTTCTTTTGATTGACTAACATTATACTAAAGCTCATTGTTGCATAAATTTTGCTATACTCTGAAAACATACGAAAAGGTGTCCGTCTAAAACATCGCGGAAGGAAACGTGGCATAGAGAACAACGCAAGGCGACAACATCGTGGGAGAAAATAAAGCAAATAGAAAACATTGCAGTCATAAAACATCGTGGTACAAAACGGTTCAAAAACTTCAAAGTTTAGAAACATCGTCGTCGAAAATATCGTGGTAAAAAATGAAGCTCTTACAAATCATTGCATGACGATAACATCGCTCACAGGCGTTTTTCAGGCTTTAATAATTGTAAATGGATATTCGCATAATGATATGTGAGCTCAAGATGGAAAGGAGGACAATTTTTACTTTCATATTTTTTATTAACTAATAAATATTTGGTGAAAATGTAAAATTGAAACTTAAGCATAGAAAGTTAATGCAACTTATAGCACTTAATAGAATTTTAAACAGAGGTAGTTCACTAACAGAGGTCATTAATAAATAATTTTTTATAAACTTTTAGCAGTAATTTTTTATGAAAAGTATAACCTAAAAGAATTTGGAAACGTAAAATAAGTACCTGCATGAGCTTATCTATAAAAAATTGGCAAGTTAATTATGAGATTATTTACTTCACTTTTGTTAATCTGATACTCTTACAGTGAAAATTATTTCTTGTTTTGCTTTTAAAAATTTTCAGTTAATAAAAAATATGAAAGTAAAAATTATTCTTCTTTGCATCTTGCGCTCATAAATCATTATGCGAATATCCATTTACAATTATTAAAGCCCGAAAAACTCATGTGGGAGATGTTATCGTCATTCGATGATTTGTAGGTACTTTATTTCTTACCATGATATTTTCGAGGACATGTTTTTAAACTGCGAAGTTTTTTAACCACTTTATTTTGCATCACGATGTTTTTTCTTTACTTTATTTTTCTTCCCACGATGTTTTGTACCACTACATTTTCGCCTTGAGTTGTTTTCGCCACGACGTTTTCGTCCGCGATGTTTTCGGCTGTATCCCTCTGAAAGCATACGAAAATAATTTTGTAATTAACGTTTCGAAGGCCCAAACCCTTGAGACACCCTTTCATTCAAATTGCCACATCCGCCAGAAACGGCCAAGATTGTGATACTGTTCTCTTCACCCTCCCTAAGGTAACAACTGCAGTTTCACCGATGTATTGTATCAGTTTACTGGAAATAGCTTGTCCGAAAATGCTACCCTTCCAGGGATTGATTCAGTAGATTTCCTGGAAGGTACTTACTAGGGTCTGTACTTACGCAGTGTCAACCACGGGGGCATATAATCAGTCTTCACAAGACTAGAACCGTTATTTATTCGGTGATCAGTTCAAGCTCGGCAAGGGCCGTACTGGTACATTCCGGGGCTACATGGTGGATATTAGCGGCGGTCGAAGTAAGAATGATTCTACCCGGTTCCCGATTGGATTACTATCAGATGCCCAAATTCATTAGAGAAAGAACAGCGTATATGATATTGTTTGAGCAACCGGAATGGTGATATTGTTTGAGCGACAGGAAAGGTGTCTATACGCGAATTTGAAGCCTCGCACCGAGTGGTGACCCGTGTGTTGAGGTAGTCTTCTGTATATTTGTGCCGGCATGAGGTTTCGGACTGCTTCTCGAAAGCTAAACCGCGAGGCTAAGCCCGCCTGACCGTCCTCGGTGGGCCGTTGGCTACCAAGTAAACGTTGATTATTCACTTTGGTTTTGGGGCCCTCAACAGAGTGAAATAGTGCTACTAGAAGGCTAATGGAAGCCACTTTGTTAGTAAATAGAAAGAATGTCATTTGAAATATTCACACTTCTTTGTGCGTTCATAGACGGGGAAGGCAGGAAACAGACGGGACGGGGGTTTCGGCATTTTAAGCATATAATTAGCAAAGGCTTTGGTTTGCTAAAGGTTAAACATTCTTAAGTAAACACAATTACCTCCATTGCCACAAGCCGATTCATCCTTCTAACGAAAGTCGCATCAGTGTTGCTTCTTAAGTATGTGCGATAGTAAAGGCGATCGCCACCAAAAGAATTTATCAGTTCACAAGTGGGCCACGATCGACTTGATGCCACCTCTGCTAGCCACTATATCACTTTTAGAACTTGTATTTATTACATTAAATGTGTTTATTCTTCATAAGTAAAATGTTCAATAAACCTAAATGGCGCTGACGAAATTTACTGCAGTTTATCTCCTATATCACGTCCATTTGGAGGCTATATTGTTATATAGATCAGAAAATAGATAAAAATGGATTAAAATACTATTACATCACAATTTAGGTTCATATCAATTCTATTAATTTTATCAATCCCTTTCATATACATACATATAAGAATAACACAGGATATAGATTATTCTTTAAATATAACATAAGGTAATGTATCTCTAATCTAAAAGCCGGAAATTCGAATTCGATTCTATCATCGTTCCGCCTATCTGATGTTTTAGTTCCCATCCTATCTTTACTGAATCAAGGTTGAATGATTGATAGGTAAAGTTTTCCTATTTGTGGAAAAAATATCCTTTATATACAGTCGGAAAAAAAGAAATGGCGATTTCATCACAATGTCTTTCCTATTTTTATGGGACTGAAAACTGAACATATGTATAGAGATATGGTGTTGGACACGAAACAGTCTATTGTATCATTCGGTAATTGTTCCCCATTTTGAAAAAGATGTAGCCGATGTTTTATTCTCTGATCATTCATCAACTATGGCTGTCAGATATTCCTACAATTCCCATCATTCATGCGTTTAAAGTTAACTTCCTATATTATCATCGATTAAGGCTTTTCAATTGAGATAAGATTTATCAGTTCTAGATAAGGACATTCCTAGCAACAAATGTTTCACAGCTCTTAATTTTTGCCAAATTTGCCGTGTAACTTCCAAATATGGATAATAATTTCTTGAGCAATATCAGTATGAATTTTTAAAGCAAAATTTCCTTTAAATAGCTTCGCTTAATATTAATTAAACCTGCAAAAATTTTCCAAGTATGCCTTGCAGATTAAAAATTGATGCATTCCCCAATGGCTTTCAGGCGTATGTATGGAAACGAATCTTTGAACAGAATAAAGGTTTTAACTTGCAGTTTAAGAGCTGATATTCCTCCCGGGTGTTTAAATATTCAAGAAAGTGGAAAGCGAGCTTTCTTTCGACCGTAAAATACTTCAAAGGACAACAGAAGACTTTAATGCTCGAAAGAATTTCTTAAGAGTTGAAACTAAGTCTGTCAAGCTCATGATAACGAATCGCTGACTAAAATTCTGAGAACGAAGTGTAAAATACGCGCATACATGTTTTATAATTTACATTCATTTGAAATATGTCTAAAATAAGTTTTCATTTTCAGAAAATAATTTTAGAAAGTTTTCCCACTGCAATAATTTCAGAATTTAGAAATTTAAAACTACATTGTTTACGATGCCAAATAATACATTGTCTTTTTATTTTTAGGATTATGCACATAACGATCATATAATTTTCATCATCTACGAATCAAGCGATCATCACAAGGAGATTTGTTGGCCTATTGAAATTTTATCTGAATTTGCAGACTTTATTGTGGAATTTTCATTTCTTCCAAACGTTGTCTCTTAAAATTCTTTCAGCAATTCACCAAATAGTGTGTTTTAAAGGACCGATCTTCGCAGCATAATTTACCTAATCATTTATCAAGACACAAGAATTCTTTTAAGCCTGCAGTTAAGATTTAGTGTGTTTTCCAAGAATTGTGCGTGTTTACCTCATTGTCATCACTTCATTTTTCAATGTATCTCTCCTGAGGTTTTAATGACTTGATCTCCACTCATTAGATTAACTAGTGCTATTGGGAATAAATAATTGAAGGATTAAATCGCGTTAGATTATGTGTCGCTCTCTGTAGAGAGGAAAACAGAAATTAGAAACACGAAAGGTAAGAGTTCTATGTCTCCTCAATTTCTTAATTGCTGTCAGTTGTTAACTAAATCTCATGTACGCTCTGTGTAAAACATTTATACAGCTGTTGCGAAGAATGCATAATGTATCTTCGCTTCTGTTCTATTTACATTCGCTTCTGATTATATTTCTGATAATTGTTAATTCTCATCTTAATTTAATGATTATTTTTCGACATGAGTGAGTAAAATAACTTCCATTACATTACGTTCTCCGCGTCCGTTAGAGTATGCTGAGAACTGCCTCAAGTTAGTGCACATGTTTCTTCCAATGACTACCAGCAAGTGAATGCGTTCCGAAAGCGATGCCACAAATTCTTCCAAGAATCTTATTACAACAGTTCAGGATGAATCAACTCTCTACAGTTCGTCATATTCTGTTCACTCAGTGCCACTTAAATTTCATTCTAAAACTGTCTGTTCTTAACTTTCCTTAATAGCCAAGACAATGCAGTCGACCCAAATCGTATCTTTAATCTCCACTCGAATCCACACTGACATATTAAATACAAACAGATTCACATTTCCATAGATTATACAAGAACAATTAAAAAGAGCGTTCAAATACACTCATGTCCATAAATTAAGGATAATTCCGAGTCACACGGAAATCGAATTCTAAAATAAATATATCACCTGTAAACTCACTACACACATCTTTAAGAATCATATGCAAATTTCAGGAAGTAACCAGATGTCACCGATGGTACGTCACAATGACGAGAGTGTAAGAGAGTGATATATAAGGAATGCAGGCAAAGAAGTAAAACTGTTCGCAGGCGCTTTATAAGCATTTCAGTGCAATAACCGAAGAGTTATGACACAAAGAACGCATTTGGATGATTTTTTACGTGGTAGAATGATCGGCCGTCTGGAATGTGGGCGTACCCAACAGGAAGTATCAGACGAACTTGGAATTGCCCAGAGTGTCATCTCCAGGCTTTGGCAACGATTCCGAGATGATGGTAATGTGAGTAGGCGTTACCGCACAGGTCGCCCCAGAGTTACAACGCCGAATGAGGACCGGTATTTGGCAGTTACTGCCAAAAGAAGCAGGCGGAGCACAGCCTCAGACCTGTCCCGTCGGCTCTCTTCAGCCACTGGTACGACAATTTCGAGGCAGACCGAGTACAGACGCTTAGGGCAGACTGGTCTATATGCTCGTAGATCCGTCAGATGCGTTCCACTTACTGCAACTCACTGTCGACTGCGGTTAGCCTGGAGTAGAGAGCGTGCATTGTGGACACCGCAACAGTGGGCTTGGGTGATGTTTTCCGACGAGTCTAGGTTTAGCTTGCACTCTGATTCTCGCCGGACTTTTATATGGAGAGTTCCAGGTACCCGTTACCACCAAGAAAACATCATTGAACGACACCGTTACGGTGGTGCGGGAGTGCTCGTTTGGGATGGAATTATTCTGGGTTCCAGAACTGACATGCATGTTCAAATTGGAACCATGAGAAGCCAAATCTATCGGGACGTCATTCTGGAACAACATGTACATTTGTTTCGGGGTGCCAGGGGCGCACAACTTGTGTTTATGGATGACAACGTCCGTCCTCACCGTGCAAACATAGTAAGCGAATGCCGTCAATCGGAGGATACCACCCGTATGGACTGGCCAGCTTTCTCACCGGACCTGAATCCAGTAGAGCACGTATGGGACATGCTTGGCCGACGAGTTGCAGCCCGTCAACCTCCTCCTACATGTCTACCGGAATTTCGGAGAGCATTGCTTTTTGAGTGGTGTAATATTCCCCAAGATCAGATTGATAATTTGATACTCAGCATTCCTAATCGTTGTACGGATAATATTGCATCGTCTGGGAGACATACAATGTATTAACAATCATACCAAACATGCAATATTGTTTTTTTTGTAAATAGAATTTTTTTGTAATTTGCTTCAGGGAGAAAAATTCGCTAATTTTTTTAATAATATCAAACATATAGCATCTTTTTTTTTTGCTCTTTACCTTTTGTTTAATAAATAAGCTTTACAAATAAGTTATATTTGTTTTGCTTCTAACTCTTCCTTTGCCTGATTTTGCATTATCCTTAATTTATGGACATGAGTGTGATTGCTGATGACGCATTTATGTATATTTCAAAGTGTATTTCAAAATCCTTTTGATCTCAAGACTGCCTTGAAAGCGAAAAAAACAGTCCAATCTTCAACAGTCAGTGAAGTCATCTTTGTATCCGAGATTCAACAAAACATAATGTTAATCGAAACACAAGATCAAAGTAACGACTACATTGAAAAAAAGCAAATTGTTTTCACTTCATTTTACTCCTTCCCCAAAGAACAGATCTCTGAGAACATTGACTCCCTGTCGCAAAGATTGCCTAATTCTTCTCATGTGACTGGAATGAGGGTGGATTTCTCAGCGCATACTCGATCTGGGACTATTCCCGCAGGGATTCAAGAAACGCAGAAGTCGAAACCTTAGCAATAGCTCCAAACTTAGAGATATTAAATATAATGCCGCCTCTTCAAAAATAATTAACGAATCAGCATGGCCGGATATCTGTCTTGTGAATCCTCCAATAGCCTAAAAAATAAATCAGTGGACTATTTTAACGATGATTTAAGGGGTGTCAGAACCCTCTATACCGACAATGTTAAATTGGCCATTTTCGATGTACCTTTTCTCAAAATTTGCTGTAGATATACTCTTGAAATTTTTTGTGTAATTAACGTACACCTATCTGATTATACTGACATGAGCTTTTGAAACATTTTGAATTTTAGACTAATTTATAGGCTATTTTATTAGGCATAGTAAAATTTAGCGCTTTTCTGACGCAAAAAAATTCGTGAAATTTTTTTATCTTAATTTATCACAAAAAGCTCATTTTAGTAAATATTAGAAAATATAATAAATAAGCCATGAAAATTTTAGGTACCTGGGAGCAGTAGTTCCTGAGAAAAGGTACATCGAGTATAAATAAATCACGTTTGGAGAAAAATGCGTTTTTATGTAAAATTCCTCATTTATCAAAGCATTCGATGATAAAATAAAACTCGATTTTTTAAAGTTCTAATTTTCATAGAGTTTAAAGTATAGTATTTTTAGAAAGCTAAACGTGTAGAAAATTTGAAAATGCAAAAATCCCAAATCAATATTTTTTGAAGATTTTTGGCTTCCAACACCCCTTAAAATTACAAAATCAATATATAGAAAACTCAGAATTTAAACATTAAACGCTATCAGAATCTTCAAAAATGAAATAATTGGCACTGAAAATAAGTTCCAAATTAATGATAAGATAACATCGCTCCAAAAAAAAAATACAAAATCACTGCGAAATGTATTTAATGTCAAAAGCCCCTGTGATACCAAAAAGATCAAATGGGGGACAGCTAAATTGAGAGCCCCCAGAAACCGAAACAGAACCTCTAAACCAAAAATGAAGAACGCACGTCTCGAAGAAGAAGGAACAAATTCGTACATATTCTTCAAACAAAGAACAACATACGAAAGAGAAATCTGGGAAATTAAAATGCTGGAGAAAATTCGTCACAGACAACAAAAACACCCTACTTACTATCCGTATGCAAGATTTGCTCATATAAAGATTTTTGCCACTGTCAAATTACAATTCCGCAAACAATAAACACTACTATCAGCACAAAGAATACCAAAACAGAAAGCATAATAATTGTAATGAATAATGATTTCTCAGCGAGCATCCACAGAATGGCTTAGGTTTGCAGAAAGAGAAGGTACAACTTACAGCCTCAAAATGCAGATGATCACATCTCATTTAACAACTTTGAAATATTTAGAACAGTCAAATATCTACCAAAAAAAGCGACAGGCCCAGATGGAATCAATAACTTCCTGATCCAAATCCTCCACAAATAATTTCCAACTTTATCCATAACAGCATTTAATAAATATCTGCAATTAAAATTATTCCCCCAAACTTGGAACTTGAAACTTTGAAACAGCCCTTGCAAACAGCTGTTCAGGTAAGTTCAAGTTCTGATTCGCAGAAGTACAGAAGTACGATCCATGCTATAAATATAGTAATAAATCAAATTTCTGGTAACAAATCCCAAAATCTTCATTTTGCGTTAATTTGCCTCTATCTTAAAAAGGCATTTGATTTTCTTTGGTTGCCTAAGGTCTTAGACAGACACAGGGTCATGAAATGCCGAAAAATAACTACGAAACCTTCCAAATTTCACAGGAGCAGAAACGAATACATCCGCCTTAAAACTTTATTAGAGGTTATAACCTACAGGTACTCAGGCATAGAGAATTAAACATTTATAAATATAGCCGATTTAGGGATATATAAGCAACTGCGAAGAGATTAAAAAAAATTAAAACTTTATTTTTGTTGCCTTAATGTCATATACATAATCTTAATTTTCAACATATCACATTTAATTTTAACAGCTTTTATTTACTTCTAATTAAATAAACTTTTAGACGAGACACGTGTCATTAAAATTACGGTATTGAAGCTATAGTTCTTATGTTTAAAAACACTTTCCCTTCCTTTATACTAAGGCTGGATTTTATGGAAAGGATGAGCTAGTTTAGAACCGATGTTATAAATAACTTATTTAACTACATCTGTAGAGTTTTAGCTAAACTAAGATAAAAAAAAACCTGCACATTGCGTGAAAATACGCTATAATTTAGAGTTTTATAAATATAGATATAATGCATACATTTGGCCACACGTAATAAAAGCTGGTATTTTTGACAACTATCTAAGAGATCTAACAAACCTGCCCAGCTTTGATGCTCATTTCTTTTAAATGTAATCTTTCCTCTAAATGATGTTTATAATTACTTAACTCTTTTAAAACAAATTATGGAATTTTAGGCATGAGCTTAGATTACTATGTGGAAAAACATTCACAATTTTCCAACAGTACCTAAAGCAGAAATCTTTTCTATCTCACATTTTCGTTCTAATACAGTAATTAATGGAAATACTTAATGAGGGTTTTTGCATTTATTTCGAAAAAAATATTCGGTTTGAAAAAAAAGTTGGAAAAATGCAGTTTTTAAAATCAGCATTAATTTCAAATTGTTTTTTTAATTAATCATTCTCATTATGAAGACATTTCGTATTGCGTGCTGAAAAAGATTACGAACGTCTTAGGCAATATTATTCGCATTCCAATCCTCCCCATAGAAGTAGAACACGTTATTTTCAATCTGTTGAATACACAGAGTATATACAAGATATATCATTCTGCTAATGATACATTAATTTGAATAAAACACTTTTCTACGAACTTCGCTGTTAATATGACATAAATGCTAGAATTTTCTTATTTATCTTAACAGCTGGCATTCAGGTTTCCTTGGCTAGTATTATATACTATTAATGTCATAAAAAGTATGCAACTCACTTAAAAGGAATGATAATCTAAAGAAACAGATGAGATCATGAGATGTAATACTGAATGACATTTGAAATCAGATTTGCGATATTATCATAAAATTAACACGCGATTCGCAGAAAATCTGTAATCAGGCATCACCAGAAATATTTGCACAGTAAAATGCCTTATGTAAAGAATTGTGAAATAGTTTGTACTCCGTTTCAAATGCATTCATAAAACCCAAGCACGCAAATCGCATTCTATGTTTTAAGGATTTAACTATGTGATTTAAAGTTGCTGAAGAAATAGCTGAATTCACTTCAATGTCATTTAATGTCACGTGTTTGACTACGTTTATTTTCTGCTGAAGACATTATTTGTTGTCTTTTGTTCTTTATTACCAAAATAGGCCATATGTAAATTGCCTATTTAATATTGCTTACATAAATATTATTTTTCCCTTCATAGTTTGAGCAGCTAACATTTTATTTGAGAAAGCAAGTCAAAGGAATATTTTCCACCCAGACAGAATTATAAGCAGGAACGAAGAAGGACGGAAAGCCTGATTGAAACGCAATACAGTATGACAGACACACAAACGCAATTTTATTTAAAGTATATTGAGTATATTGAGATTATAATCCAGATAGATTGATATCCAGATAGATGAGATAATAACCCAAAAGTGAAAAAAAGTATAATTACTAATAATACAAAGAACATATTTAATTTTCGATGTGGTACAAAAATTGTATTGTTGGACGATAAAATGAAATAGATGCTTTCTTGATAAGATCATCATAGAATTTACATTTTTTTAACATGCAAAAAATGATTCGAGTTTGTCGGATGTTGGGTTCTCCAAATTTTGTCCAAAAGTATTTTATGTCAAATATTCATAATTTAAATTTCAATTTTTCGCATTATTCGTTGATTGGCCTTCAATATTTCTGAAGGTCACTCATGGTAATATACATACCTGTAACACCATTTAGTTTGATATCATAGTTTAGGATATATTTCTATACTGATATACTATTTTTCCCTAAATATTAACATCTCTTTTTTTTATCTGATACTTCTTGGAAACAATGTGAAACAAATGTTTTTTAACTAATAATGCTCTTGTGACCAGTTAGCAAAACCGTATTTATTTTACAAATTACATCATAAAGGAATGAAACCAATAATTACCGCTTCTAGTTATTTTAAAGTACAAAGCATGAGAAAATATTTCTTCGTGTATACGGCCCTGACAACAGTAGCAGAGTTACACGTCTGGCTGAGCAGTCGAGCAGACTTTGGATGACATTTTTGTGTGCTGCAGTTAATGTCGTTTCATTTACTTCCAGTGTTCTTCTATTACACAGGCGGATGAATGTGCTGAATGGAACCTGGCGGATGATACCATGTAGATATCTTTTGAATTATTGACCACATATTTTCGACTGCGAACTATCTATATAATATCATCCTAGACAGGAGTCTGAATTATAATTCAATCTAGGGTGATGCCATTCTGATCAGTATAGTAGTTACTGAAGCTGGCTGCCTTTTCGTTGGGCACGGGTTTTAATGGCGTAGAAGGCTTTGTTGCTTGTAAATGTACAGAGTCAACGCGGAATAAGAACACTTAAAATATTGGCGAATTGCATTTTCTGTCAAAGTATGATATTTTAGGTGCAAGACAGATGAGAAATTCTTAATTCCGTCCCACAGATGTTCTCTTTCAAAACTGAAATCGCTTTTGGTCCGTTAAGTAACAAGGACAGAGAATGAGTGCAAAACAAATAATGTTAATTTAAATGTCAGTTGTATGAAATAAATGGAACAAGGTGTTAATTCTGAAAAGTAAGATCGTAAGAAAATCAGTAACAATTATTAAGCTCTAAAAGTAAAAATAAGTTTAAATTTGAACAGAAATCAGCCCCCAAACCCAAAAAGTAGCTTTCTTTGTTTTCTCCTGTTTATGAGGATCCTTCAGTACTTCGTGCTTTGTTGTATTTTTGGTCGGAACGGGGGAGGATTGTTATGTATTACTTATTTCAGTTGTGATTTAAATTGTTTTAATTGTAATGATTTAATTTATTTTGCTTCAGACGTAAGGATTAATTTGTTTTTATTTTTTGTAGTTGAACTTAAGTTTTTTTGCCTTGTTGAAAAGTAATTGTAGTCATTTAATTTGTTTTCGTGACAGTTTTGGTTAACGCTGATTTTAAGTTGCTTGAGTAATTAATTTTTCTTCTTTTCTTTTGGTTGGTTAACTATTTAAATTTCTGTTCTGTTAATATTTTTTCTTAACCTTGGTTGTTAATGTTAATTTCTTGATAAGTTGACCCTTAAGGTCAATCTTTTTAAAGTTTTGTTTACACAAGTTGGTGTTTAAAGTTTAATTAAGTTTTAATGTGCCTCCTTTTCTGCTAAATTTGGGATCCATATTTTCTGACTATGGTGGTCGTTTTGGTGCTGTGGAGAAAATAAAAAAAAATTTTTCATACTTGATTATAGTATTTTAACTGAAGTAATTTTTATTTCCTTACTATGGTGGTCGTGTTTGGTGTTGGAATAAACCCAAGAAAATTATCTATGTAATTATTATATTTTTATTTAAGTACTTATCAGTATTGAAGTTAATTTGTGTGTAAAATAAATAATTAATACCTATTCCTCAAAAACTTTTCCGTTGCGTTTCCAAATAATTTCCGTTGCCCTTCCAAATAATTTATTAGCTTGTTTTCGATTTCTTCACCCGCCAGACGGTAGTCTGTGAAGCATCTGTCATCATAGTAACGTTTGCACCCTGCGGAAGAGGCTAGTTTCAACACTACTAACCCTGCAGCAAGGTCAAGAGGACGGGGTGTTTTGCTTACTCGCAGGCTTTTCCTATGCTGGAGTGGGACCCCTCGACGAGGCTACAGTTGAGTGACCTTGGTGTATCAGCGATTATTCGCCAATTTCTGGAGCTCATTCTACTTTGGGCTTCACCTTCCTGCGTGTTTTTCCCCTGGGGTTGCCGGGCTGTTGGCGGTTTTCCTACCATCTAAAATCGCCAATCGAGCAGTCTTGGCGAATGGAGTAAAAAGCTTGGGAGCTGGCGACGAGGGCAGGCAGACACGCAACCAGACGAAAGGAGACGGAGCGGGGAGTGAGGAACGTGGCAAACCTCGCGAAAGAAAATACTATCTGAAGAGTAGCTGTCAGCGTTATCATAGAACCAACGATGTCGGAAGAAATGGATGAGAGAAGGCTACTATGGAGGGCGACGCAAATGTCTAAACTTTTTCTTAACTAATTACTTTCTTTTCTCTCCTTATAGAAGGCAAGCAATGGCTCTCTCTACCGATATCGTGACGTCTACTGCCATGATTCTGTAACAAGTAACCTTGCCATAGTCTGAGCCTACAATGTATGTACTATGTTAACTTCTCTGTTTGGAACGTTAAATTGTGGTTGCGCTGTGACGTGGCCGAAGTTCGCTTGTCGGATGTCTGAGCCTACAATGTATCTACTATGTTAACTTCACTGTTTGGAAGGGTATGAGATTCTTTTTAATTTTACACACCTCCGCCACCAATGTAAAATTCTGTATTAATTCAGCATTATCTTAATAAATTCCATATTTAATTTTAACTTTCTTGTAATGTTTTCACTTTTAATTTAGAACACTGGACCAGACAGTATTTTCCACAACGCATTAAATTAATTATTCTGTTGGAGCTAAAAACTATACCACTATTTACGAGTGATTTGAACACTAGTTTTACAGTATATATTGTGTATATCATGTTGTCACAAACTTTACAAATTCATGTGATTTAGAATTGTTTATCCAAATATTGACTTATCATTTGGTATTGAACTTAAAACATAAACACAAACTCTTAAGAATTAAAACCTCCAACAAGTGAATTGCAAAGTTATCTGTTTCTCTTGAAATCCGTTTCTCCTGAAATGTATACAGGAAGTAAGTTGCTGAGCATCTGCTTCATCTTCCCCGGAAACAGTATGTGGGAAAACTGGAGAAATACATTTGTTAAAAGGCAGTGATTTGTTATTTATAAAGTGATAGAAATATGTTCCCCCTGAAGCATACTATTCATTTCAAATGGCTAGTAACCCCCGACATACAGAAAGGAATGTTATTAAGAGTGGTACTGATAAACATGAGGGAAACTTAAGCTAATGGGTAGGCTATGTTATCAAGCAGGACCTATGAGCACTAACAGGAAGTCTGAAGAAATAAAATCGCAGTAAACCCAGCAATCAGTTACAGTTTGACCTTTTTTGAAATCTGATATTTACAATTCCAAATCTGTACGGAATTAATATGTATGTTAAAGAGGTTAAAATTTTGTTTATCATCACTCTTGGAAGATATTTTACAACCAAAGAAATCTTTGCTTATAACAGCGTAGCGTGTGTGTAGTTTTCAACAGTGGTGCATCTAATATTCAGCAGAAAAGAGTAGAATAACAGCAATGTAATAAATATATTATTACTGGATTGCCCAGATTTAAATTTCTAAAATTAAATGCGCTAAAAGGCTTAGAGCAGGCTGCATTGAGAGGTGAAAAAATAAATGTTATGCTAAAGAATTATTAAATTACATGTAATTCAGAGGAAACGAGTATCAATATATTAATAAGTACAATCAATGATTAATGTTTAAATGATAAATTAAAATAATGTGTCACGAAAATTAGATGTAATAATAAAAGAATGCAAAAAGCAAGTAATATAATGACCAAAGTTGGTAAAAAGGATATAAAAATTTGAAGACATTTTTCGCACTTAGCTAAGAAAGTTTCTTCCCTTCTATTTCTCTATGTGATAAATATTACTTACTCTTCCAGAAGACACTGCCTTTTAACAAATGTGTTTCTCCAATTTTCCACATACTTTTTCCGGGGGAAGATGAAGCAGATGCTCAGCAACTTACTTCCTGTATATATTTCAGGAGAAACGGATTTTAAGATAAACAAATAACTTTGCACTTCAGTTATACAATGAAGCACGAAGGATCCTCATAAACATGAGAAAGCAAAGAAAGCTACTTTTGATACCATACGTCCAATAATGATCACATTTCTCTGAAGATACCTTTCATAGCTTTACAGTTTCTGTTTTTCTTTATAATAGATCTTTGGAAATTCTCATTCAAATAAATTTAAGAAATAAATGAGTTAAATATAGACACCCAGAACCAATAATTTCATATTTCTCTCAAGCTGACTATTTCATTGAAATTCAAATTTTATTCTGCGATATAATTTAGTGTATTTTTGAGCATTGCTCTAGTTTTCTCTATGTATATTCTATATTCCATCGTTCTTTATCAAACATAAAAAATTGCAGAGGCAGTAAACAATTTAAAGCTCACGAATTGCTTGAGTAAATACCTATGCTTCGACGCAAATGCTTCATAGCAGATGTATTGACGGACTGAAAATTTCCTTTTTTGCTTTCTACGCAGTCTTTCTTTTTTCTTCTTCTCTTTCACCAATGCATCTTTATTTGCCTTTCAACCCCAATGTTGATGACGCCACATCATGTGATGGATGACGTGCGAACGTCCGAGTGTCACAAAAGATCTTTAGTTACCCCCGGGGTCAGTTTGCCATTCCTTTTCCTGAGTCTTGATTTCCAGCATAAAGCAATTTTCTTAAGTATGAATTTTATTCTCAAGTTTTCACAGCGTGTTTTCTTTTATTATTGTTATTTGGTTTATTGTTTTGAATCAAGAATCATAAAGGTTGTGGCTATCAAGCGATTTTATTAATAATTTAACTCTATAAATCTGCAATCGCGAAGTAAATACTGCAAAGGAGCTACATTTTATCTATCGTCACAAACAGAGTAAATGCATTGGTATTTAAAAGGAATGCCATTCATTTTTCCTATTTAAATAATTTCATGAAGCATTTATTCTAAAATAAATTACTGACACTTTCAAGATTTAAAATATTATTAGTTTCGCTTTAGATGAGAAAAGAGTTTGAATCTCGCTAAAACAAACAGCATTTTAAAATAACTAGGATTAACTCTTACGAAAACATTTATCATAGAATTATGTCTAAAATTTTTAAAGTTCCGTTTAATAGTGACTTTAATTTAATCATAGTAAAAGTGCAGTACTTAAAATTGCTTTAAAATTTAGTTCAAATATTGAACGCAGAAAATTCTACGTTAAATATAGAACATAGAATACAGGGCATTCGAGAATGAAGGATGGGATTTCATGAATTTAATTAACACTTATTACGTGAAACAGATTCAATTGCTTTTATTTAATTCAGGCGTTAAAAGCTGTTATGTGCATGTAATGTTGTGGCAAGAGTGCAGATACGTGTGTCACCTCGGCACATTCGAGATTTCGAGATTGATTCTAACATATTTTTTTTTTGGCTGTTGTTGATGAATCTGATATCAACCTTAGTGAGTACTTGGCTGCCTCACAAACCGATTTCATTCTCTCAAATCAAGACTAAAACTGGATCTATAGCTAAACGATATTGAGTCGCAGACGTTTATTCAATAAAATGGAGAATACTCTTCCCCCGTTTAGAATCGTGGGAGATACGTGTTGAAACTTAGATTTGGAAAGTGAATTGGCAGAATGCATCTGTCTCATGGTTCGCAAGAAAATCTGATATTATTTCCTTAGACTTCTTTTCAATATAAATTTTTAAAACAATCCCCAGTGAAAAATTAATAATCTTTACAACTTCAATGAGAAAACAACTCAAGAGATGAGAGTATACGTTTTCGGGGATATTAGTTGTCAAATAAGTGGGAAAAACCGGAAAGTATTTTTTAGGTAATTTGGTCATCCGCCAAAACTGGACAGTGATTGACTTCTAGCCATTTTGATCAATTGTGAGATTCAATGTTTTATGAAATTTAAAATTATTCCTAGTGAAATAGAATAAATATTATGGTACTCATATATGATGATGAGACACTTAGTCATGTAACAATATATAATGACGGAATCATAACATATTTAATGGGAGCGCTATTAATCCTTAAAGCATGTTCTGGTGGGCCGTCGGCGGTGATTAAGGATGTCAAATACAAAAAAAATCTTCTGTTGTAGTTGTAATGCTGGAAATATTCTACGGATATAATTGGGGCGAGCAACTTTTTTCCTGGTGACAAAGTAATTCTACCCCGGTTTAAATAGACACAGAAAAAAGCATCACATTCTTGACCGTTCATTTCTTAGAACAAAACAACATGGACATATTCATTGCTCGTATACGTGTCAAGAATAAATAGCTTAAAAAATTAAGGATAGGCCAGGATTGTGGAGGATTATAAAGTCTCCTTCAGTTTGTTAAATGCATCCTAACTTCTTTGTTCCCATGAACATTTGCTTGCTCTCTCTTAGACTGTGAAGTTGTCTTGCAATAGAAAAAAATTTCTCAACGAATTCCTGTAGCAGAGGCAAAGCCACAGAAAACTTCTCAACAGATAGATATTTTTGAACTTAACTTTAACTGTAGAAAATCTTTCTGCATCAGTAGATAAACCTTCGACATAGATGACATGTCAGAAGTAAGTCACTTCTGGTCCGAACAATTTATATTTGGTACAACGTAAGTTTAGAGTAATTTCCTTCAATTTATAAAAATTTTAAATGCTCTTCAAAACTTTTCTCGACAGCAGTGTTGTTATCCAGCTATATATCAAACAAGCTTCATAGGAAAGACCATTGATCACGGTCTCCAAATGACGTTCGAATGTTGCGACGCATTGCATAATCCAAGAGACATCAATCTGAGCTGCTAAGCTACCAAATTCTTTGCCCTGGAGTAAACGCTGTTTTTTCTCAGTCACTAGGGGGTATCTTTTAACTCTATCTGCGGATATCAATTTTTAAATCAAGCTTTGAATACCACTTTCTTCCAGAAATAGTGTTCAGAAAGTCGTCAGTTCTAGGAAGAGGTTAGGTCTCTTTCTTTGGGTCGTCGTTCAATTAGCTGTTTCAACCCAAAATCTAGTAGAATCACATTTCTTTCTGACCCGAACGATGGACGAGGCCCATGGACTTGCTAAACGCTCCATAGCGTCGCTTTTATGTATGTCCTTTAAAAGTATTCCTACCTCTTTCTGTGCCATTAGCAGAGCTGTCTAAATTTTCTTATCGCTAAATTTTAATTCTTTACACACCTGACAGCAATAAGCTCAAACACGCATGTGTGGTCTATGACGACAAATTAAATATCATTCTGGACTTTTTAACAAACTCAAGCAATGAGACCACGATTCCATATGGTTCTATTGAGTTTTACAAATTATGCAATAAAATGAAACATCTGCTTCTTTGCATTTCGACAATAAGTATAGCGCTCCTTTTCTAAACTTGAAAACATTTGGAACTCGAATACGCAAACTTAAACAGCTCATTTTCTAACCGCACCGAATTGAAAAGCTCCCTAATATACTCAGCAAATTCATGTCGAACAAAAGTAGGTTTCAGTTCCATAGCATAATACTAAAAGTTAATTTATAACGAGATACTCACAAACACATAAGATCATTTTTATGCTCGTGCAAATCCTCCTCTGACCCAAATTTCGCATTTCATAATTCTATAACGGTTACAGCCGAAAACATCGCGGATGAAAACGTCGCGGAGAAAACAGCCCAAGGCGAAAACGTGGTGATAAAAAACATAGTGGTAGAAAATAAAGCAGAGAGAAAACATCGCAGTTCTATAACATCGAGGTACAAAATATCGTCGTCGAAAATAAAGCGGTTCGAAAACTTCGCAGTTTAAAAACATCGTCGTCGAAAATATCGTGGTAAAAAATAGTACCTACAAATCATCGCATGACGATAACGTCGCAGACATGCGTTTCTCAGGCTTTAATAATTGTTAATGGATATTCGCATAGTGATTTATGAGAGCAAGGTGGAAAGAAGGATAATTTTTACTTTCATATTTTTATTAACTGGTGAATTTTTTAAATACAAGAAATTGGAACAGAACAAGAAATAATTTTAGCTGTAAGAGTATCAGATTAACACAAGTGAAGAATTAGCAATTTTTTTATAGATAAGTTCATGCAGGTAGATTTTTTTTAGGATAGACGTTTTTAGATTATACTTTTCACGCAAAATTACCAGTAAAACTTAATAAATGATAATTTATTAATGACCTTTGTTAGTTAACTATGTCATATTATATGAAAGTGAAAATTACCTTGCCCTCACAAATCATTATGCGAGTTTTTACAATTATTAAACAATCATTAAAATTTACAGTTATTAAAGCATGTCTGCGATGTTATCGTCATGTAATGATTTGTAGGTACTTTATTTTTTACCACGACATTTTCGACGGCGATGTTTTTAAACTGCGAAGTTTTTTGCGCCCTTTATTTCCGACGACGATGTTTTGAACCACGATGTTGTAGAACTGCGATGTTTTCTTTCTGCTTTCTTTTGTACCGTGTTTTCACCTTGCGTTATTTTCTGCGCGACGTTTTCATCCGCGATGTTTTTCCCGTGAAGTTTACAGCTGTAATCCTCGTAACCACTGCTCAGTGAGATGGCCGTTAATTCGGTTCGTGCCTACTCACTGCGGAACAGTCTTAAATTTCTTAACTTAAGTTGTTGTGCAACATCTTCGTACGTGGCTTTCACAGCAATTCCAGCACATTAGGGTCAGTTTGTTGTCACTCCAGTTGCGTCTCAAGGCTTTGACTTACGCAACTGCTGGGCTGACATCCGCTATTCTCAGGGTTTTCTGCATTTCAGGATCTCAGATGCAATCGAAGACGTACTGGCACACACTTTGGGATTGCGAAGGGGAAAAATACACAACCTGAAAATTCAACGGTTTGCTACAATGTAAGGTCATAGAGAGCTTCTGATTCTTATTTCTTCGAGAATGCAAACCTCCTACCATCCAGATATTGGAGATCCAACATCTATAATTAAATTGAAGAAATACGCCAAAACACTTCACAAAAGACGATGGAGCATACCTTTGAAAGAGACTATAACTGTTATCAACAAAGTGGTGGATATTTGAAAAACATTATCTTCAAAACAAAATAAAAATAATTTCCATGAAATATACTTTTTTCTCTAAAGCAGCTAATGTGAATTTGATACATAAAAGCGTTTTTTCTGTATTTAAATGATTTCATTATTTTTGTACTAACTTAGATGGTATTTAACTATTAGACAAAGTCAGTTTTCGTTTTATTGTCTCACTCATTTTTTAAAGGTCTATTCTTTTAGTGTCATTATTTAGTTCAAAGCATTATTTCTAATACTCTCCTAAACAAATAAAAATTTCGTATGGGCTTAAAACATTTCTCCCATTGAAAAATATGCAATGCGATTTTATTCACTAAGTAATAACTGTTGTTGTATTTCACAGTTCAGTTTATTCTCCTACGGGAAATCTAATTCGAAATGAAGTCTACTTGAATAATCGCCGTTTCTCTATTCTTCCCTTCCCTTCCTAAAACACTTGAATTTTATGTCTTCTAGCAAACTGCCGACATGTGAAATTTATTTCTTCGAAACGATGATTTCTCGTTATATGGAAAAGGAGAATGAGGAGTTCACTCAGTCGTAAAGAATTCAGAATAATCCTCGTTTCCAATTTACATAATTCTTGTCGAAAAGATAGGTTGAATAAGAAAAAAAACGGTTTACATAAAAGAGAAATATCCGGAGATAACGTATTCGGAGTCTTTAATGTTTCCTTAATTGGAATCAGAAAAACTACTGGAATGAAACACGATCTTCTAAAATAATAATAAAGATTTTCTGGTAAGGGATTACTTTCCTTCCAACAGAGTCTAGCATTAGATATCTTATGTTTATCAGTAATGTTTCATCTTTAAACAAAGATAACAAATTTGATAAAGAACACAGCTCATTAAAAATCCAACACATATCTGGATAATATTTCCCTTTGAAGATTTGTATTTCTAGACTGCTATGTATTTTAATTGAAAATATAACTTTAATGAATCTCATTATGGAAATCACCACTATTTACGATGTTTCCAATGGTTGCAATAAACCTTTTACGATGATGATAAACCGTTAACGATTAAAAATTTGTACCGATAAGATCATCATTTTTAAAAACCTGCCGTTCAACCCCATATATGAAATGTATTAATTTGCCAGTTATTTCGCCTTCTCGTTATAAATTCTTAATGCGTATGTACACCACATATCTTAAATTAATATACAATCAAAATTAAAAACTTAGTGAAGCAGCTGTAAAAAATGGCTGCATTATAACAGCAGTGCTTATCTAGGAAAATTTCATTTTTTAGGAATCATCCTTTATTAATTTTTGTTATGTATTACTTATTTCAGTTGTGATTTAAATTGTTTTAAAGGTAATGATTTAATTTATTTTGCTTCAGACTTAAAGTTTAATTTGTTTTAATTTTTGTAGTTGAACTTAAGTTTCTTTGGTTTGTTTAAAAGTAATTGTAGTCATTTAATTTGTTCTCTTGACAGTTTTGGTTAACGCTGATTTTAATTTGCTTGAGTAATTAATTTTTTTCTTCTTTACTTTTGGTTGGTTAACTATTTAAATTCTGTTTAGTTAATTATTTTTTCTTAACCTTGGTTGTTAATGTTAATCTCTTGATAAGTTGATCCTTAAGGTCAATCCTTTTAAGTTGTTACACAAGTTGGTGTTTAAAGTTTAATTTAAGTTGTAATTTTTATTATGCCCCCCTTTTCTGCTAAATTTGGGATCCATATTTTCTGACTTTGGTGGTCGTTTTGGTGTTGTGGAGAATATATAAAAATTTTCATACTTGATTATTGTATTTTAACTGAAGTAAATTTTATTTCCTTACTATTGTGGTCGTGTTTGGTGTTGGAATAAACCCAAGAAAATTATCTATGGAATTATTATATTTTTATTTAAGTACTTATCAGTATTGAAGTTAATTTGTTGTAAAATCAATAATTAACACCTATCCCTTCAAAACTTTCAAATTCAATCCGTTGCCTTTCCAAATTATTTACGACCTTGTTTTCGATTTCTTCGCCCGCTAGACGGTAGTCTGTGAAACCTCTGTCAACATTAGTTACTTTTGCACCCTGCGGAGAGGCTAAATTTCTACATTACTAACCCTGCCGCAGGGTCAGGGGGACGGGGTGTTTTGCTTACTCGCAGGCTTTTCCTATGCTGGAGTGGGACCCTTCATCGAGGCTAATGGTGACTGACCTCGTTGTATCAGCGAGGTTCGCCAACTCTTGGAGCTCTTTCCACCTTGGGCTGCACCTTCCTGCGTGTTTTTCCCTTGGGGTTGCCGGGCTGTTGGCGGTTTTCCTACCATCAAAAATCACCAATCGTGCGGTCTTGGCGTTTTGAGTAAAAAGGCTTGGGAGCTGGCGACGAGGAGAACGGACGGAAGATTGACACGCAGCCATTTTTGACGGAAGGAGACGGAGCTGAAAGCGTCAGCGTTATCAGAGAAACATCGATGTCGGAAGAAATGGACGAGAGAAGGACACCATGGAGGGCGACGAAAATGTCCAAACTTATCTTTTACTAATTTCTTCTTCTTTTTTTTCTCTCCTTATAGAAAGCAAGCAAGCATATCTACAATGTATTCTCTATGTTAACTTCACTGTTTGGAACGTCAAATTGAAGTAGCTCTATGACGTTGGCCGAAGTTGTTGTCGGATGTCTGTATCTACAATGTTAAATTCCCTGTTTGGATGTGTATGAACTTCCTTTTTATATTTTCCACTCCACCACCAATGTAAAATTTTGTATTAATTCAGTATTATCTTAATAAATTCCATATTTAATTTTAATTTCTTGTAATGTTTCACTTTAAATTTAGAACACTGGACCTGACTATATTGACACAACGCAACATTAATTATTCTGTTGGAGCTCTTGGTCACTATTTACGATTGATTTGAACACTAGTTTCACAGTATATATTGTGTTTATCATGTTGTCACAAACTTTACACATTCATGTTATTGAGAATTGTTTATCCAAATATTGACTTATCATTTGGTATTGAACTTAAAACCTATACACAAACTCTTAAGAATTAAAAGCTCCAACAAGAAATGGTGCCGTGACCTCGCGAATTTTGTCATATGCAATTTGTATTTTATTTTGTATTTGGTATGCCCAAAAAAGGTGCCATGTATTCTAATTTACCATTTTTGGTCCAGTGTAAATTTTAAAATTGCTTTTGCTAAGAGTGGTGGCAGTGTTATTATTAATTACTGGTATTATTTTCTTTATGTTGATAATTGATATGAATAATATTTCATGGTATGATATTTCATAGTATAATATTTTTATGAGTACTGTTAAAAGTGCTGTTAATTGTGTAATTAAGCTACACTATTTTGCGTATATATATTTTGCTGTACTGTTTACCAGTGTTACATTATTTACACAAATTTAGTAGTATTGTATTATATTGGGTTACACATTTATGAGTTAAATTGGTTAATATGCCTACAAAAAGGAAGAGTTTAACTCCAGCGGCAACTAGAATGCCTGTAATTAACCGTTTAACTGGGGGTCGGAATCCTCAGCCTACTGCAAATAGAATCTCAGTTTTTGGGGCTGATCCCTTGGTGTCAATTCCCACTTTTACTGGGGCAGAAGGTACTACTCA